>SKCR01041386.1:0-100311 GCA_019454045.1 Zanthoxylum bungeanum | reverse complement strand
GACTAGGTGTCTATGGGAGGCCGAAATCAAGGTAGGTGTGTATAGTCTAACCTGAGACTTACATCGCTAATACTTACGACAATCGGTAAACTTTGGTTTTGGTGGTGGGGATCTTAACTGGTTCTGTGTTCACCTCTTCTGGATTTATCAGGAATCGTAGTGTATTGGATGTGATGTCAAGACGGAAGTGTCACTCCAGTCATAATGGAGATGATGTCATGCAGGATACGGTATTAGTGCTCTTAAGTGATGCGCATCCAATCGTGATATTATGACCAGGTCATGAATATCCGATTATAGAGACTAGTTACCAGACATCCGATATGCGTTTTTCTCGGACGGGGCAGACACTTATCCAGCCCCAGCCCTAGCACGTGATTATCCGATACTGGGCCGATATGCACAATACATTGTATACTACGCTTGATACAGATCTAGATATTCTTTGATGATATGTCCGGAGAACTTGGGAAGACTTGGTGCTTTGCTAGGAGTCGACCTTGTCTCGTAAATCGGTAGAACGTAGTACTTGGTACGTACGTGATTCGGATACTCCGACGACCGTATTTACTGCGATTATCCGGGGATCTCATGGGTCGCTTCCCGATAATCCACCGATGACGCACAACTCGCACTCTTGAATAATCTGGGATTATAATAGAAGAGAGAGAAAATTAATCTAGGATTAATAACGGAGATATTTTATCCGGGATAAAATGTCGTCTAAAGAGAGAGAACGATTAATTTGGAATTAATCGATGAATTAATATATTCGATATATTAAATAAATTAGATTTCGACGCGGAATTAAAATTGGATTTTAATTCGGGCAAACGAGTTATTTAGAATTAATTCGTTGGCGACGTAAATAATAATTTCGCCAGCCGCAATTATTCGATTTAATTACGTCGCGACGTAAGCTCGGTATTTCGGAAATATCGAATCCGAACGTGAGTGCACGTGGGCCCACTTTCATTTGGAAACGTGTGGGGCCCACATGACACATATCATTCTAATGCTTTACATGTAGATAGTGTACAATGCACTCAATGTTATTGCATGGAAATTGAGTGTTTGACACTCTAAGCCATTGCATGTGTTGTGTCATAAATTTATTATTAATTTAATAATTATGGCATAAATATAAATTGATTTTTGGTAAATCATTTTAATTAACAAACACAACTTCTTCTCTCTCTCAAATTTCTCTCCTCTCTCACGCCCATTTGAGCAAGTGTTCACTGGTTTGGAACCAGTTTGGGCGTGAGCTAAAGGGAAGCAAGAGTGGTTTCTCATGGTGAGAAATCAAGTGCTAGCACACTTACAGTCTTGCGAAGGTGGTAGGGAGGTTCACCCATGAGGCGGGACTCATCCGACGGAGTTTGGAGCTTCGTTTTGAGACGAAATTATGTTTTGCAGGGACAGTGGACTGTTGCAGTTTGGCGTGAAGGGCAGTGCGTTTTTTGGGCCTTCATTCGTCTCCAAAACGACTCAACCGATCAATGTGAGTATTCTGCTACCCCGTTGATGTGTTCACACATAATTTCATGTCTTGTTTGATCTTGGGACCTTATAGAAACCAACACTTGGAGCATGGAGAATTCCCAGAGGAAGCAAGCAGAAAGGACCGAGTGGCTATTCAGAAGTTAGCTTCTCTTATGTGAGTTTGAAGGGAGAACTCTACAGAGGCAGGCAAATGGAATCAGCTGAATGCTTGAACAGAGAAGAAGCTCAGAAGGTAATGGACGAGGTACATGCCGGAGTATGTGGGCCACACATGAATGGACTGAACTTGTCTCGCAAGATTGTGAGGCAAGGTTTCTATTGGTCACCATGGAAGCTGATTGCGCAAGACTGGTAAAGCACTGTCATGACTGCCAAGCACATGGCACTTGAATCATCTGCCGCACACAGAATTGCATGGGCTGTCAGAGCCATGGCCCTTCTCGGCATGGGGGATTGACATGATCGGGGAAATCCGACCGAATGCCTCGAATGGGCACCGCTTCATAGTGGTGGCAGTTGACTATTTCTCGAAGTGGGTAGAAGCTGAGTCTTTCCGCAATGTGACAGCAAAGCAGATGGCAAAGTTCATTGCACGGAATCTCATTTGCCGGTATGGTATGCCGCACCATCTGGTCACGGATAATGGAGTCCAGTTTCAGGGAGAGACCAAGGCGATGTTACAGAGGTCTGAGATAGGTCATCACAAGTCCTCACCACACAGGCCGCAGGCTAATGGGACAGTCGAGGCGGCCAACAAGACAATAAAGACGATCTTAGAAAAGATGACTGAGAACTACAAAGACTGGGCTGATAAGCTGCCATTTGCTCTGTGGGGATACAGAACATCTGTGAGAATGGCAACAGGAGCTACGCCGTATTCCTTGATCTATGGAATGGAAGCGGTACTGCCGATAGAAATGGAGATACAGTCCATGCGGGTACTCGCAGAAGCAGAACTGCCAGAACAGGAATGGACCTCGCAAAGGTTTGAACAGTTGACATTGATGGATGAGAAGAGGATGAAGTCCTTCCATCACATGCAGATATATCAGAAGAGGTTGGCCCGAGCATTTAAAAGAAGGTGCGTCCTACCAAGATCAAGAAAGGTGATCTGGTACTTAAGCAGTCGAAGCCATCGACGACAGACCCAAGAGGGAAGTTCAGACCAAATTGGGAAGGACCATACATTGTTCAGAAGGTAATGGGAAATGGAGCAGTGAGACTGTCAGACTTGGAAGGAAATGAGTTCACCGAGCCCATCAATGTTGATAGATTGAAGCTGTACTTTGCCTAAGGGGGCAGAAGACTGGATGGTCACCTGCAGAAGACCTAAGCCAACAGGATAAAGAAAAATCATGCATCCACGCATACATATAACCCATTACTGCATTCTTTTTGTTTTCGTGTTTTGTGTTTTGTGTGTTGGTATTCACAGGTTTCGAAGACAGAAAAGTGAACGGCGGAGACGATTCAACCAGAAGCAGCGAAAGCACTGTATTGAGTTTGGGTAGAAATCCCGGGCTGAGGTCCACATTAGTGTTAAGGTTCAGATGGTGAATTGAGGGTTGTGGCCCGCTTTCAGTTTGAGTTTTGGGGAATGGATCCCGGGGGCAAAGCCCACAGTGTCGGTAGCAGAAAGGAAGAATTCCTTTGAGTGAGTGAGTGAGTTGCAAAAAAAAAAAAAAAAAAAAAAAAAGAAAGAAGTCTTGGTAATTTGATATATGTCCGGTGATGACATTGTGTGCTATAGGTAGAAGCCTTAGAAACGATGAGTGCTGGAAGTGTTCTTCACCGGTATGCTGAATAGATTGATCTTGACTAGACTCATAAAGCACCTGAATACGGGATCTCAACAATGGAAGCCTGAGTGGTTGATGAGATGACTGAGCTGAATAGACAGAGGATCGGTGAATGACCGTTTGCCTGGATGTCCACCCTGGATTACAGACGCTATGATACATGATATGGTCAGAAATAACAGAAATGTCTCTGCAAGAAAAGAAAAGAAAAAGACCGCCTATAACCGATAAGCGTGAAGCTACCCATGGGCGAGTATTAGGACCACCATGAGAGAAATGCTACCTTAAATGGTAGGTGGTGTCAGAAAAAAAAAAAAAAAAAAAAAAAAGAAAAAAGAGAGAGTTCCGAATGAAAAAGAAGAGACAAGAGTGCAATATAGAAGACCATATCATGTCAAGTATGCTGAAGTAATCACAGAATGTGATTAGACATTCAGGTTGGTTAGACCCACTGGTCCGATTCTCAGAAGCGAAATTATCGAGTTGGCTTGCTTAAGGAATAAGCTGTGAAAGATCCTTGGCACACACACACTAGGAGTCTAGTTTGGATCACCTATTCAGACGATCAGAGTTGAGCATATCGAGTACTTTGAAGGTTCTCTGGCTTCGACATCAAGCATTCGTTGAGGACGAAAATATATCCAATTATCAGAGATGATCTCATGAGAGGAATTGCAATACGCTGAGTGGAATCATTGACTTCAGTTTCAGTTCTGCCGAAATGGCATTCTGGGGGCGAGGCCAACATTGACATCAGTTTCAGTTTCTGCCGAGAATGGCATTCTGGGGGCGAGGCCACATCACATCAGTTTCATTTTCTGCCGAGAATGGCATTCTGAGGGCGAAGCCCATATTACATCAGATCATTATGGTCCGGGAATGGACAGTCTGGGAATGGACAGCTCAGGAATGAGCACGCTCGGGAATGAGCACGCCGGGAATGGCACTCCGGGAATGGAGATTTAGTCCAGGAATGGACAGCTCGGGATGAGTACGCTCGGGAATGAGCACGCCGGGATGGCACTCCGGGAATGGAGATTTAGTCCGGGAATGGACAGTCCCGGAATGGACAGCTCGGAATGAGCACGCCGGGAATGGCACTCCGGGAATGGAGATCGATTCGGGAATAGACCACAACACGTGACAGTTCGGGAATGGACTTCATCACATCATATCACACAACAACTCCGGGAATGGAGATTGGTTCGGGAATGGACCACAACACGGTGACAGTTCGGGAATGGACTTCATCACATCACATCACAACAACACTCCGGAATGGAGATCGGTTCGGGAACGGACCACAACGGTGACAGTTCGGGAATGGACTTCATCACATCATATCAAAAACAACTCCGGGAATGGAGATCGGTTCGGGAACGGACCACAACGGTGACAGTTCGGGAATGGACTTCATCACATCATATCACAACAACACTCCGGGAATGGAGATCGGTTCGGGAATGGACCACAACGGTGACAGTTCGGGAATGGACTTCATCACATCACATCACAACAACACTCCGGGATGGAGATCGTTCGGGAATGGACCACAACGGTGACGGTTCGGGAATGGACCTCATCACATCACAGCAACACTCCGGGAATTGAGATCGGTTCGGGAATGGACCACACACGGTGACGGTTCGGGAATGGACCTCATCACATCACCAGCACTCCGGGAATGGAGATCGGTTCGGGAATGGACCACAACGGTGACAGTTCGGGAATGGACTTCATCACATCACATCACAACAACACTCCGGGAATGGAGATCGGTTCGGGAATGGACCCAAACGGTGACGGTTCGGGAATGGACCTCATCACATCACAGCAACACTCCGGAATGGAGATCGTTCGGGAATGGACCACAACACGGTGACGGTTCGGGAATGGACCTCATCACATCACAGCAACACTCCGGGAATGGAGATCGGTTCGGGAATGGACCCAACGGTGACAGTTCGGGAATGGACTCCACCACACCACGGCACATCATCGGTTCGGGAATGGACCAGGGTCGAAGCACCTCAACTTCAACTCGAATCAACCCGGCAAGTTAAGTGGCAACTGGCGAGCCAGGTAAGTAAAAATGCATTGCACGTACTTTGATAGAATTGTCATTGTCACACACTGCACAAGTCCCATCAAAGTGGGGGCGACTGTAGACATTGCATTTTTGCATAACAACCCGATGAGGAGTCTTATATGGAGACAACTCCCTCTTAGTCATGAAAGCCGCGGAAAAGAACGTTGGAAGGGTAAAGTTGAAAATATAATTTTTGATGAATTTCTCCGAGTTGTTTCGCTTCGGTTGCTTGTTATACCTCCGTTTCTAAGCTTATCTTAGCCCAACACTCCCATAGATCACCTACCTAACCCAACCAAGCCCAAATACCCAAGTCAACCCAAGTCAACCAAGCCTATGCCCATTGGTCATGATTCACGCCCATTAGTGCCTTATTTAGGTAAATTGCACATTAATCACATGTTTAAATATTGATTAATCCTTGCCTAAATAAATAAAATCATTACCAAATCAATCCAATCCCAAATCCTAATTAGGAGATGCATTCCTTATTAGAAATCAATTAGGAGATTCCTTCCTAATCTAAAAAGGAAAGCTCTCTCCCTTTGCCTATAAAAAGAGACCTTTGCCCACAAACACAAGGGGGGCACACATATCTCATTCAAGCATCTTAGACGCCCGCCTAGCACGCCCTAGCATTCCCCAAGAACTTGATATTGCCGCATCCCTGAAGCCAAGAAACCACCAAGGCCGCATCCACCTTCATCCACCACACCATTCACGCCCCACCCTCAATTACCCCCATCCTTTGCCAACTTCCAACCACCATTCACAGCCCTAAATTACCCCCATATCAACCTTATTTCCAGTCCCTGAATTGCCGCAAAAATCAGCCCCAAGCAGCCCAAAGTAGCGCCCAAAACTCCCTGAAACGGCTTCACTGCTCGAGTGAAACTGCTGTAGTTTAGCCGCTGTTCTGGTCAGTTTCCTTGCGCCTTAGCCCATCAAAACATCCTAAATCATCTTAAACCATCCCAAAATACCAAAAGTTTCACCGAAAAATCTTTACAAACCCCTCCCGAGACCACCAAATCACTAAACATTCCCACTAAAACGCCCGAACCAGTGACCTGAAACGCAGCATCAAACGGCGGTGAAACGGAATAAAACACAGCCAAGCATCAAAACAACAAGGGAAAACATGAGCAAACAATTGGAAAGGTTTCGGATCATTCGCCTTCCACGGACTTGGAACGCGCTCCAAAGTCGACAAAAGAGGTTAGACCTGAGGGTAAACCTTTTCCCTATCTTCTTTATTCTTTATTTTATTTTACTTTGATATATAATTGCATGAGAGTCTTTTGTGTTAGACAGTGATGACCCATAGCGTCACTATTTTGTAAATGATATTGTATTATTGTACAAAATTAACTATGTAGTGAAATTGCCTTTTACCGTTTTGTAATTTATTTACTTTGAAATATAAATGGTAAAAGTCCCTATGATTAGTTCCGGATTGTGATGATATGAGACAGTATCAATCCATAAAGGTTTAATCATTAAATATCCCTAGTCGTAGTATTATCGAGACTGGACATCGATAATGCGGAATAGACTAGTACTGCACTCGTGCATGTTGTGAGGGCACAACGGCATAGTTCTCATATATTTAAGTATAGGATACTTATGCAAGTGCGGTAGGAGGTTGTGTTTTACCGATAGTACGGAAAACAGCTTCGCTCTGGATAGACCCCGCCGCGGATCCCATTGGTAGTATGTCTGCGTGTCTATGGGAGTCCGCTTCAGGTAGGTGCATATGATCTTAACCTGAGACTTGCATCGCTAGTACTTACGACGATCGGTAAACTTTAGTTTTGATGGTCCAGGGCTTTAACGGTTTCTGTGTACATCTCTTCTGGGTTTATCGAGAATCGTAGTGTATTGGATGTGATGTCAAGATGGAAGTATCACTTCAGACATATGGAGATGATGATCGCGAGGGATTCAGAACTAGTACTCTATAATGGTTGCAACCATCGGTATGACTAGGTCAGGAATAAGTAGGTTATTATCCGATTCAAAGAGACTGGTTGCTTGATATCCGATATGTGTATCGTACGGGCAGACACATTCCAGCCCCAGGCCTTACATGTGATCATCCGATACTGGTTCGATATACACTATACTACGGTATACTACGCCTGTTATAGATCTAATATTCCAGTAAGAATATTTCTAGAGAATTGGGTAGGCATGGCGTTTTGCTAGAGGCTAACCTTGTCTTGTAAATCGGTAAAAACGTAGTACTTGGTACGTACGTGTTCGGATAGTTCGACAACCGGATTTACTGCCAACATCTAGAGGTCTCTTGGGTCGCTTCCCGAAGATTCACCGATGACGTATGATTCAAACTCGATTAATCTTGGATTAATTACGGAGAGACTTTATCTTGGATAAAGTACTGTATAAAGAGAGAGAACGATTAATTTAGAATTAATCGTAAAATTATTATATTCGATATAATAATCGGAATTCGATTTCGACGCGAAATTGAAATTAGATTTTAATTCGGGCAAACGAATTAATTTAGAATTAATTCGTTAGCGACGTAAATAATAATTTCGCTAGGCGCAATTATTTATTTAAATTCGATTTAATTAACGTCGCGACGTAAGCTCGATATTTCGGAAATATCGAACCCGAACGCGTGAGTGCACGTGGGCCCACTTTCATTTGGAAACGTGTGGGGCCCACATGACACTTGTCATTATTTGCATTATTTAATCAAGATGCAATGCATGAAGATAGTGTACAAAGCACTCAAAGGTAATGCATGGAAATTGAGTGTTAGACACTCTAAGTCTTTGCATGGTTTGTGTTATATTTATATTATTATTTAATATAATTATGACATAAATATAAATTGATTTTTGAGACAAAAATCATATCTTCTTCCTCTCTCAAATCCGAAAACAGAAGCTCAAAACTCTCTCCAATTTTCTTCATTTGTTTTGTGGCAAGACAAGAAGAAAGTGTGCTTGTTTGGAACTCTAACACACAAGTTTGGCTAGCAACATCAAGGGATCATACAAGGTGTTATGGGAAACTCATCTTAGAGCTTGGAAGGATCAAACAAGCTTGGAGCTTCTCTTTACTGCTTGGCCGAATTCCCCACTGCACAAAGGAGCAATTTTGCTTCATCCATTGCATCCACATTTGGTTTTTGTGAGTATTGTTTCCGCCATTACTTCAATCTAGTTCATTCTTATATATATTTGCTTGTTTTTGATCTTGGGACATGGTTATTAGATTTCCAACAATGGTATCATTGAGCCTAAAAATGCATGCAAATATTAGGATGTTATTTGGGGAAAATTGTTTGAAGCATGATTTGATGAGTTTGCTTGATTAAATATGCTTAGATGTATGTTAAATGGATTATACATCATCAATTTCATGGAAAATGAATTGGATTAATTTTTCCAACCCCAAAGTGGCTTGGCCGAATACATGCAAGCATGAGGACTAGATGATTTTTTAATTTTAAGACATTGGATGACTTGAAATAATATGGAGATGATCATTTGTAACTTGATTGGATTGAAAACGAAATCGGAACCATATTAATCACCTTGGCCGAATGCTTGATGATGATTAGGGACTTGATTTTTTGATTAAATAATGTTGGACATGTATTTAAGATAAAAATATGATTAATAGATTAATTTGATATTTTGGGAATATTGATTTAAAGGATAAATAATAAAAATACATTTTATTAATTAAATTTTAAAATTTGGAATTTTAAAATTTAGTTAATTGGGCTTAAATTGGAATTGGGCCTAAAACTATTATATTTGGTCATAAATGGGCTTGGTTGGGCCAAGTAGATTTGGACCATTTGGATTGGATCCAAAATGGGCCTAAATCACACCATTTAAGTCCAAATGTAATAAATGGGCTTTTATGTTTAATTGGGCCTTATGGGCTTGATATTGGTTTTATGGCAAATGAGGGTGATTCCTTATTGGGCTTGGAAATTGGGTTTGACCCACATTGACCAAGGCCCAAGCCTAATGAAATCAATAGAAAGCCCATCGGACTTTAATTAAACGGACATTAGATGTTAGTTGGGCTTTGAGACCCAATAGAACTAGATTTGGAATCTAAGTTATAAAGCACAATAAAAGTGTATATATATTTAATTTAGAATAATAATAGGATTAGTATTGAATACGACTTAAATTGGATTTAACGAGTAGTTCGATATAATTCGTGAATTCATACCATATGTATTTATTCTCAAAACGAGTTGGACTCGCGCAAATGCAAACAATTGTTTGAACATTGTATTGTCACCTAATTAAAGACTAATTAATTGGATTTGATTGGTTGTATAACATGCCTTGAATGAATGAATGAATGTGGATGTGTTGTATGAATAGTGCATATCGGATGGATATTAGAAGGGAAGGGTAATTTTAGAAATTATTGTAAATTTGGAATTTATAAATTGGACCTGCGTGTCCAGCCTTATCTCTTTATCTCTATGTATCTCTTCTCACCTAATTCCCCTCAATGTAAATGAGGTTTCTCTTATTGTATTATGTAATTGGGTAGAATAGAATAGTGCTAGCGGGGAGAGGAAAGGGAGTGATTTGTTCTAGGAACAAGTTGTTTATATATCCATCCGTATATCACTATTACTTTACTTTATGCACTTTATGATGTTTTAGAAGCATGCTTAAGGGTGTATGATGATGAGACCTAACAAAGATAAATTAATTGGTTGCCAATTACGCGAAAAATCCCTCAAACAATATTAAGCGATTTTCCTTCCGTTGAATGATTCTTTCTCAAGATCCGAAATTGGCATTGGTTTGTTGGCCAAAGTCAAGACCTTTGTCAATTGAGGATGTGTTTGAATCATGAGAGTTTTTTTACACATCGGTGTCCTGTCCAAGTTGTGATTTGTTGGCCAAAGTCAAGATCACTTCTTGTCCATCGACATTGATTACGAAACTTTCCTTGTCAATGGGTCCCGCTTAACTGGAATCATTAGGTTTGTTGTGCCAAAGCCAAGGCTTAGTTGATTCAGAGGAAATGGTTAGGAAAATGTATTGGATACATTGACGTATGTATTAGATATATATGTTTCGGACTTGGATGTCCACCTACCGGATCTAGGAATTGGATGGGATCCAATTGATCTTCGAGATCTACCTAGTTAAATATCATACAACTTGTTGGCCAAAGTCAAGGTTGTGTGTTTAACGGGATCCTAGCCCACTAGGAAATTGGATTTCCCGAGTACTCAACAGAGGGTTAGAGACTTGTAGAAAATAGTGGGAGGCTAGTATTGAGTTTGCAATTTCATTCAGATACTTAGCTTTACGCGCTTACAAAATTTTATTTCGTCAATTTAACATTAGTTGGACTAATAAATGTTATTTTTCTTGTAACAGTTTGACTGTACCCATTTTATCGTTAACTAGATAGTTGGACTATCGTAGTTAAGATGGCTAGCAAGGTAAATGTCCGTGACATCATCATGGGTGACAATGTCTTTAAGGGGACAAACTTTGCTGATTGGGAAATGAACCTAAGGATAGTCCTTGGGGCGGAGAGGATACTGTATACGATTCAGAGACCTCTCGGGCCTAAGCCCACTGAGCCACTTGAGCTGGAGTTATGGAAAACTCACAGTGATGATTGTGACACGGCTCAGTCATCATGCTTGCTTCAATGACTCAACACTTTCGTCGCCAAAATAGGGACTTGGATCCTTATAATATGATGGCAAGATTGCAAGATCTTCACCGCACTAATAAGCGGATGGCGAGGTACGAGTTGGTAAAGAGAATCTTTCGCACCCGTATGACTGATGGTAGTTCTGTTGAGGTCCATGGGACTCAAATGATAGCCGATATTGATGAACTGGCTTGTATGGGTATAGTCTTGGAGTCTGAGCTGGCTATAGATGTACTTCTACAGTCACTACCCGATACTTGGAAACAGATTGTCATCAACTACAAACTGATGAATTCGGATGACACTCTTGGAGAGTTGTTGTCAATTCTCAAGGAGTCAGAGAAAAACTTCTGAAAGGCAACAAGCGCGAGGCGCACTTTGCAACAACATCTCAAACGCCGAAAGCTGGGCTCAAGGCAACTGGGGGTGTAAGAAGAAGAAGCATAAGAACAAAGGCAAGGCCAAGTCAACAAAGGCTTCTGGGAAGCCAAGGGACAAGTCTCAAGATGTTTGCCTGAAATGCGGCAAGAGAAGCGTCACTGGAAGCGTGACTGCCGCATGAACAAGGGACATAAGGAGGACATACAGGCGGGCAAGGCACCGGCCTCAGGTATGTTTGTTATTGAGATAAATATGACTACTTCTAGTCTTAATAAAAATTGGATTTTTGATTCTGGCTGTGGTTCTCATATTTGTACTGATGTGCAGGATCTGCATGATAGCAGGAGACTGGCTTCGGGGGAGGTTGATCTACGAGTTGGAAATGGAACTTCTGTTGCTGTTTTGGCCGTAGGCACTTTTGTTTTGGAACTGCCCTCGGGGCATGTACTTAAACTTTTGACTGTTATTATGTTCCTAGTTTAACTAAGAATATTATTTCTGTATCTTTGTTAACCCAAGTGGGTACACTTTTGTATTTAAAAACACCAGGTGTTATTTATATATGAATGATGCAGAAATTTGCAGTGCTGATGCAAATAATGGTCTTTATATTTTGAATATAAATGAATCTCCAAAATGTAAAATAACAAACAAAAGGCTCAAAATGAGTAATCCAAAAGAAGAAACTTATTTGTGGCATTGTCGTCTGGGACACATCAACAAGACTCGCATATCCACACTTTCGAAGAGTGGGTACTTGGACGGATTTGATCCAAATTCATATGACGTCTGCGAATCTTGTTTATTAGGCAAAATGCCTAAATCACCTTTTAGTGGTAAAGGTGAACGCGCCACTGAACTGTTAGCCCTCGTTCATAGTGACGTTTGTGGGCCCATGTCTAGCCAGGCTAGAGGTGGATATCGATACTTCGTAACCTTTACGGATGATGCATCACGTTATGGTTATGTGTATCTAATGATGCACAAGTCGGAAACTTTTGAGAAATTCAAAGAGTTTCGACACGAAGTTGAAAACAAACAGGCAAGAGTATTAAGACATTACGGTCGGACCGTGGTGGCGAATACTTAAGTAATGAGTTTCAAGATTACTTGAAAGAATATGGTATTCTTTCACAATGGACTCCTCCTGGAACACCAAATTAAATGGTGTGTCTGAACGGAGAAACCGTACCTTGCTTGACATGGTAAGGTCGATGATGAGTCGCACTGAGCTACCTATATCCTTCTGGGGACATGCATTAGAAAGTGCAATTCTTATTTTGAATAGGGTTCCGTCAAAGTCTGTTGAACAGACTCCGTATGAGATATGGACAGGAAAGAAACCAGGTTTCTCATTCCTGAAGATTTGGGGTTGCTGGGCATACGTCAAACGTTTGGAAGGTACCAAACTTGAACCCAAATCAGATAAATGCCTATTTGTTGGATATCCTAAGGAAACCAAAGGATATTACTTCTATAACCCAAAAGAGAACAAAGTATTTGTTGCTCTACATGCGGTTTTCCTTGAGAAGGAATTCCTAAATGCAGTGGTTAGTGGGAGGAAAGTAGAACTCGATGAAAGTCGTAGTGATACTGTTCCTGGCATTGAATCTAGAACGGAACATGAACAGTCCATCCAGGATGAGACTGAACCACAATCTTCAATTACACAAGGGCTACGTAGGTCGGAGAGAGTCAGGGTAATACCTGAGAGGTATGGATTCCTGATCTCACCTCATGTAGATATTAATCTTATTGAGGATACTGAACCGGCTACGTATGAGGAAGCGATACAGGGTATCGAATCCACTTTATGGCAAGAGGCCATGAAGGCCGAAATGGATTCCATGTATACCAACCAAGTTTGGACACTGGTTGATGCACCAGAAGGCGTAAAGCCTATTGGATGCAAATGGGTCTTCAAGAAGAAGACAGACATGGATGGCAACGTTCAAACGTACAAAGCTAGGCTGTAGCGAAGGGGTATCGTCAACAACTTGGAGTTGATTATGACGAAACTTTCTCACCCGTTGCCATGATTAAATCCATTCGGATAATGCTTGCAATAGCTGCATATTACGATTACGAAATATGGCAGATGGACGTTAAAACCGCTTTCCTTAACGGAAACCTGTTGGAGGATGTTTATATGCAACAACCTGACGGTTTTATCGCACCAAGACTTGCAAACAAGGTTTGTAAGTTAATCGGTCCATTTATGGACTGAAGCAAGCATCGAGGTCATGGAACCAACGTTTTGATGAGGTCATAAAGAATATGATTTCATTCAAAACGTAGATGATCCTTGTGTATATAAGATTTGGTCACTGATTTCTTTACTATATCCTTATGTGTTCGACGATGTGAGATGATGCTTATAGTAAGTCACTGACTTTTATTGTCCTTTATGTCGACGATGTATTGCTTTAGGCAATGACATTCCCATGTAACGTCGGTGAAAGCTTGGCTTTCATTGAAATTCTCCATGAAAGATCTGGGAGAAGCAGCTTTTATTCTAGGAATAAAGATCTACCGGGATAGATCTAGAAAGCTACTTGGACTCTCCCAGAGTACATATATTGATAAAGTGTTGAAGAGATTCAACATGGATCAGTCCAAGAGGGGACTGTTGCCAACATCACATGGCGTCTATCTATCTAGGGACATGTGTCCAAAAACACAAGATGAGAGAGACAACATGAGTCGGACTCCGTTCGCCTCGGCAGTCGGATCGATCATGTATGCCATGATATGTACACGACCTGATGTGTCCTATGCTTTGAGCATGTGTAGTCGATATCAGGCCGATCCAGGACAGGATCATTGGATGGCGGTTAAGAGTATCCTTAGGTATCTTAAGAGAACTAAGGATGTTTTCTTAATCTATGGAGATGGAGAACTTGAGGTATCTGGGTATACTGATGCAAGTTTCCAAACCGACAGAGACGACTTTAAGTCGCAAACCGGGTACATATTTTGCTTGAATAACGGAGCAGTGAGCTGGAAATCTTCCAAGCAAGATACTGTTGCCGATTCAACAACTGAAGCGGAGTACATTGCAGCAGCTGAAGCAGCAAAAGAGGCAGTTTGGATCCGTAAATTCCTAATTGGATTAGGAGTAGTTCCGTTAGCAGCTGAGCCCGTTCCATTGTATTGTGACAATAGCGGGGCTATAGCACAGGCTAAGGAACCAAGGTCTCATCAACGATCCAAACATGTTCTTCGACGATTCCATCTGATTCGAGAGATCATACATCGTGGCGATGTGAAGATCGAGAAGATCGCATCAGAGGATAATATTGCAGATCCGCTGACGAAGGCTATTCCTCGGGAAAAGTTTGAGCGACATGTACATAGTTCAGGTATTAGATGCTTGAGTGACTGGCTATAGGCCAAGTGGGAGATTGTTAGACAGTAATGACCCATAGCGTCACTATTTTGTAAATGATAGTATTATTGTACAAAATTAACTATGTAGTAATGAAATTGCCTTTTACCGTTTTGTAATTTATTTACTTAGAAATATAAATGGTAAAAGTCCCTATGATTAGTTCCGGATTGTGATGATATGAGACAGTATCAATCCATAAAGGTTTAATCATTAAATATCCCTAGTCGTAGTATTATCGAGATTGGACATCGATAATGCGGAATAGACTAGTACTGCACTCGTGCATGTTGTGAGGGCACAACGGCATAGTTCTCATATATTTAAGTATAGGATACTTATGCAAGTGCGGTAGGAGGTTGTGTTTTACCGATGGTACGGAAAACAGCTTCGCTCTGGATAGACCCCCGCGGAATCCCATTGGTAGTATGTCTGCGTGTCTATGGGAGTCCGCTTCAGGGTAGGTGCATATGATCTTAACCTGAGACTTGCATCGCTAGTACTTACGACGATCGGTAAACTTTAGTTTTGATGGTCCAGGGCTTTAACGGGTTCTGTGTACATCTCTTCTGGGTTTATCGAGAATCGTAGTGTATTGGATGTGATGTCAAGATGGAAGTATCACTTCAGACATATGGAGATGATGATCGCGAGGGATTCAGAACTAGTACTCTATAATGGTTGCAACCATCGGGATAATATGACTAGGTCAGGATTATCCGATTCAAAGAGACTGGTTGCTTGATATCCGATATGTATCGTACGGGGCAGACACATATCCAGCCCCAGGCCTTACATGTGATCATCCGATACTGGTTCGATATACACTATACTACGGTATACTACGCCTGTTATAGATCTAATATTCCAGTAAGAATATTTCTAGAGAATTGGGTAGGCATGGCGTTTTGCTAGAGGCTAACCTTGTCTTGTAAATCGGTAAAAACGTAGTACTTGGTACGTACGTGTTCGGATAGTTCGACAACCGGATTTACTGCCAACATATCTAGAGGTCTCTTGGGTCGCTTCCCGAAGATTCACCGATGACGTATGATTCAAACTCGATTAATCTTGGATTAATTACGGAGAGACTTTATCTTGATAAAGTACTGTATAAAGAGAGAGAACGATTAATTTAGAATTAATCGTAAATTATTATATTCGATATAATAATCGGAATTCGATTTCGACGCGAAATTGAAATTAGATTTTAATTCGGGCAAACGAATTAATTTAGAATTAATTCGTTAGCGACGTAAATAATAATTTCGCTAGGCGCAATTATTTATTTAAATTCGATTTAATTAACGTCGCGACGTAAGCTCGATATTTCGGAAATATCGAACCCGAACGCGTGAGTGCACGTGGGCCCACTTTCATTTGGAAACGTGTGGGGCCCACATGACACTTGTCATTATTTGCATTATTTAATCAAGATGCAATGCATGAAGATAGTGTACAAAGCACTCAAAGGTAATGCATGGAAATTGAGTGTTAGACACTCTAAGTCTTTGCATGGTTTGTGTTATATTATATTATTATTTAATATAATTATGACATAAATATAAATTGATTTTTGAGACAAAAATCATATCTTCTTCCTCTCTCAAATTACCGAAAACAGTAAGCTCAAAACTCTCTCCAATTTTCTTCATTTGTTTTGTGGCAAGACAAGAAGAAAGTGTGCTTGTTTGGAACTCTAACACACAAGTTTGGCTAGCAACATCAAGGGATCATACAAGGTGTTATGGGAAACTCATCTTAGAGCTTGGAAGGATCAACTAAGCTTGGAGCTTCTCTTTACTGCTTGGCCGATTCCCCACTGCACAAAGGAGCAATTTTTGCTTCATCCATTGCATCCACATTTGGTTTTTGTGAGTATTGTTTCCGCCATTACTTCAATCTAGTTCATTCTTATATATATTTTGCTTGTTTTTGATCTTGGGACATGGTTATTAGATTTCCAACATTTGAGGCATGTTTGATTGGTTGGATGGGCGGGACATGTGTCCCTTTTGTGTTATATAGGATGGAAACCCGGACGTAAATTCCGTAGCGAATCCGAATGGACTAGTGCGGTTTGTACTCGAGTACAACGCCACGTACCACTTAAGAGACATATGTTTTGTCCCATCCAAACTTGTATTGAGCATGTTAAGTCTTTAGGTTTATTTGTTATTATGTAACATGGTTTAATTTAGTTTGTTATTTGTTTGTTAAAGCATGTTTAGTTGTTCACTATGCATGTTCTTAGTTTATGATGCGTTTGGGTAATGATTCATACATGTTTGATTTATGGTTTAATATGCTTGTTGTGTTTACATTGCGTGGATTATTTGGATGAAAGCATGTTAGATCTAAGTACCCTTGAGCTGATTATTGGAGATCGGTTGATTTAGTGCACAAATTATATCATCACATTGACATAAGTAAGGGACCATTCCGAACCCCACGGTTTGAGGTCTTCCCTTGTGAGGGGTGAGTGCGGCCTTAAATCTTTGTCCCGGTTCACACCGGGTGGCGACTCCATGTTATTTCGTATTCTCAAATAGGCCGTGAGCCTAGAAAAGCGTCGCCCAGGTTCTGTTGTCTACACTGACCCAACAAACATTGCGGGGTTGGCGTCTTCTAGCACTACAATCTTGCTTAAGGCCTCAACCATGGTCCGTATGTGTTCTTGTGATGAACACAACAATTCCCAGATGCTAACCTGTGCCCGGGTCTTTTCAACTGCCTTAGCATTGTATCCCCTCAGTACTCTCTGCATTCTCAATCACTTCTGCCATCTGTTATACTTCTTTACCCTTTTCTGCCATATCATTATAGAAATGACCGCTGCATGTCATCCCCCTCACTTCTTCTTCATCACTACTGAGAGTCTTCCCAAAATTATGCCCATGTCTGTCTCATCTTCACTGTTACTGTCCCAGATACCCAGGCAAAAGTTTGATGGTCAAAGGACTTGAGGACAAGGCTTTCGGGTAGGCAGAGTTTATCATATAGGTCGGTGGGGGGGACAGAGTGGTAATTTGGTAGGGGATTTTGGTGTGTGTTGGGGTGTTTCTGTTTCAGGGTCGGGTATCTTTTTGAGTCTATAAGGTCTTGGATTTCATGGCGGAGGTGGGCGCAATACAGTGTCGTGGCCTTTATGTTGGTGCAAGTGGCAGTATTGGCTGAGAATTGAGATGGTGCTGGTGGAGGGTTGGGAAGTGGTTTGGTCTCCAGGGGTTTTCAGAAGTCATTGTCTTTTTAATTTCTCCAGCACCTTAGACAAGGGCCTCCCTAAGTTGGAGAATCTCCGATTTCGGATGGCAGTAATCTCCGCAGAAATAGGTTTGGTACCTGATGTTCCCTTAATAGGCCTCCTACTTAGGCCATAAAACTTTCTGTTCTCTGCCTCTTCTTCTTCAATATCCATGACAGTTTCTCTCAACTGTCGAAAATCAGTAATCATGGAGGTCATCCTCCTCAGCTTGCCATAAATCGAGGGCTTGGTGCCCTTGATGATCATTTGAATCTGGTCCTTCTCAGAGGGCCAAGTCTGCATTTTCAGAAGCTGGCTTCTACAGCGGTCTACAGACTCCTTGAAGCTTTCCTCCGGCTTCTGTTTAGTGTTCTCCAAATCACGGAGTGACAAATCAATTTCCAAATCTGTAACATATTGCTTTAGAAAAGTATCAGCCAGTTCCCAGCAATCTTCCATAATCTTCTTCTCAAGGCTGTGATACCAAACTACTGGCACTCCCTCAAGTGACATCCAAACATTTTCTGCACTTGACACTTGGATAAACCCACTGAACTCATAACTAAAACATACTGACGGAGATGGACCCTCGGATCCCCATTCCCGTTGAACTTAGCCATATCCGGCATCTTGAACTGAGCTGGCAACTATTATTCAAAGGTCATTGCCTCATAATCTAACAACTCTTCATGTTTACCCCTCATTTTGTGGGTACCTGTTTCAACCTGATCCTGAAGCTTCTGAAATTCTGCCTGAGACCCAATCACTTTACCTGTTGCATACTCTGCCATGTCATCATCAAAAGTGGGGATATCATCTCCCAACCCATTCGGAGGCTCCTTGCGCCTCACATTCTCAGAACTTCCCCCAGCACGGGGTACAACCATACTGGCCACAGCAGTAGTCAAGGCTTGCAACTGTTCAGTAATTTTGGCGAGACCTTTTTCCAACTGATCTATTTGGGATACATCGTTATCGGAAGTACTCATATCTGTTACCGGTCTTTTAGTGAGTCTTCCATCTTCTCTAACCCAACGGGAATCTATGATGTCTTTTGTAGACATAGAGGGTGTTAACAGGATATATGTATGCATGAGATGAATGAGATGCATGTGATACAAGGAATATGTCAATTCATTAAAATTTTCACACAAATTGGCCTATCATTATTTTAGAAGATTTTGGGCTAACTGTCACATGAGTGAACTCGTCCTAGTTTAAATGGCCCAACAAGTTCACATCTCATGGCAAGAAGTCCAACCGTATCCAAATGATAATGTTCCTAAACACAAACATATAATGGCCCATTGGCATTTTAGAAGCTTTTGGCCCAATCATTATAAGATACATTCTTGTCCCAGTTTAAATGGCCCAACAAGCCCATACTTTATGACAAAAGGTCCGAATGGATCCAAACGAAAATGTTCCCAAACACAAGCATACATAAATAATTTCTACGGAGTGGCCCATCAACATTTCAGAAGCTTTTGGCCCAATTATCATAGGAATATTGGATAGTTCAATTTTTAGATCAACTTGTCTATTGTCGAAAGTAAGATACTAATATTAACCTCACGCTTTAGCAATATTGGATAATACTTTCTCTTAAATTCGACTCATCTCATGCTTAACCGGAATAGTACAAAATATTATAACCAATCCCTCACGCTTTAGCAATATTGGGAATAATCACAATGGTTTCACTAACACCGTATAGACAAGCCGGACCATGTCATATTTTCAACTAAAATAATGACACTTAATGATCTAGCGTAGAGATTTTTCCAAAGTCAAATGCATACAAATATATAAAATGTATGCATGTCCAAAAATGCCTAAAATATGTAATTCACAATTAAATATATGGGCATTTTATAACATTAAGAAAAATTGTAAGGAACATGAACAATTAGAAGCACGTATCGCTCTGATACCACTTGTGGAGTGAGGAACGGACAAAACCGAGCGCAGCGGAATCCACCCGAGATCAAATCCCGAGTGAATAATTTTTTTTTTATATATGGCAGTCCATAACAGTGGGTTTAGAAGTTTGTTTTTCATCAACTTAAAATTTTCCTAATGCACTAAAAATATTTTCCATGCATTAAAATAATTACCGTAAGCCAATTAAAATTTTTCAACACACTTTAATACATTTATAAACTCTTGACAAATTATTCTAAGCTTCTAAAAATTATTTTCAACACTTAAAAATAATCCAAGCATGCACACATAATTTTCCAACCCTTGAAAAATTACTCCAAGCATACAAAATTTCTATATCAACTATATATCAATTTTCATACACTTCAATGCTTCTAATTCCTCACTTACATGCTTCCAATTAATCCAACAAATCCACACAATTTTTCTCAACAATAATCATCACACAAATTGAACAATAAGTTTGCAAATTAAATTTACCACAAGAGAGCTTTCAAGCCTTCCCAATTTGTGAATGGTTGCATCCAAGTTTCTTTGAATCTTCCAAACTTTTCAAGGTGCATTGATCATTCAAAACCTCCATATATGTGGGCACCTACTTGATCACATGTAACAGAGAAATGTTAATCTTTACTTGCTTCAAATGTTCCAAGATCTCACCATTAGGGTCTGTAGCTCTCGCAGTAGGCTTAAGTGCTTGGGGGAAAGGTACTCGATCTTGGCTATGCACCACTTGTTCTTCCTGGGGAATGTCTACATTAATATCCATGGTGTCACCTATATCACCGTATGTTGTAACTCTCGGGTCTTTACTAAATTCATATAAGGTTCGAGTGTAACTCGAAATCAAGTATAAGTTTTACCATATTAATAAACAAATAACCATGACAAAATAAATATTATATTACATAAATATCAAATATTCATACAAAAAGAGAATGGTGCTCGATCACCATTTCCAACAGAAACACCAGTAGAGATATCAGTACTTATGGTAGGTCAAGGGTATCTAAAATCTTAGAATCAAGAATAAGGTGTCCGAGAGGGTATTCAAGTTGTATAGAGCCTATTTTAGCAAAAACTGTGTCTGTCAGATATGTATGGTGACATTCATCGTCATCCCATGGTTGTTTCCCAACATGAAAGATATTCATTTCTAGTGTCATTTCAAAATGAAAACCTCATGAGACCGTTCCTGCAATTTATAAGAGCATTAGCTATAGCAAGAAAATGTCTACCTAAACTAAGTGGAATTTTTTACTTAGTTTTAACCACAGAATGTGTATCTAAAATCAAAAAATCAACAGGATACATAGTTTATCGATTTGTAGTAAAACATCCTCAACTACTCCCTGCGGTGTTCTGATAGAGTGATCAGCTAACTGTAACACCACATATATGGGTTTAATATCTTCAAGTCCTAGCTGCATATAGATAGAATATGGCATGAGATTAACACTAGCACCTAAATCTAATAAAGCTTGACCAAACTAATATGTGCCAATGTGGCAAGTAATAATGGGACATCCTGATCTTTGTATTTTAGTGGAGCCCTCTACTCAATTACTACATTTGTTTGCTCAATCAGGAATGAAGTCTTTTTCACTTGATTCTTTCTTTTCAAGGTGCATTGATCATTCAAAACCTCCATATATGTGGGCACCTACTTGATCACATGTAACAGAGAAATGTTAATCTTTACTTGCTTCAAATGTTCCAAGATCTCACCATTAGGTCTGTAGCTCTCGCAGTAGGCTTAAGTGCTTGGGGGAAAGGTACTCGATCTTGGCTATGCACCACTTGTTCTTCCTGGGGAATGTCTACATTAATATCCATGGTGTCACCTATATCACCGTATGTTGTAACTCTCGGGTCTTTACTAAATTCATATAAGGTTCCGAGTGTAACTCGAAATCAAGTATAAGTTTTACCATATTAATAAACAAATAACCATGACAAAATAAATATATATCACATAAATATCAAATATTCATACAAAAAGAGAATGGTGCTCGATCACCATTTCCAACAGAAACACCAGTAGAGATATCAGTATTATGGTAGGTCAAGGGTATCTAAAATCTTAGAATCAAGAATAAGGTGTCCGAGAGGGTATTCAAGTTGTATAGAGCCTATTTCTAGCAAAACTGTGTCTGTCAGATATGTATGGTGACATTCATCGTCATCCCATGGTTGTTTCCCAACATGAAAGATATTCATTTCTAGTGTCATATTTCAAAATGAAAACCTCATGAGACCGTTCCTGCAATTTATAAGAGCATTAGCTATAGCAAGAAAATGTCTACCTAAACTAAGTGGAATTTTTTACTTAGTTTTAACCACAGAATGTGTATCTAAAATCAAAAAATCAACAGGATAACATAGTTTATCGATTTGTAGTAAAACATCCTCAACTACTCCCTACGGTGTTCTGATAGAGTGATCAGAACTGTAACACCACATATATGGGTTTAATATCTTCAAGTCCTAGCTGCATATAGATAGAATATGGCATGAGATTAACACTAGCACCTAAATCTAATAAAGCTTGACCAAACTAATATGTGCCAATGTGGCAAGTAATAATGGGACATCCTGATCTTTGTATTTTAGTGGAGCCCTCTACTCAATTACTACATTTGTTTGCTCAATCAGGAATGAAGTCTTTTTCACTTGATTCTTTCTTTTCAAGGTGCATTGATCATTCAAAACCTCCATATATGTGGGCACCTACTTGATCACATGTAACAGAGAAATGTTAATCTTTACTTGCTTCAAATGTTCCAAGATCTCACCATTAGGGTCTGTAGCTCTCGCAGTAGGCTTAAGTGCTTGGGGGAAAGGTACTCGATCTTGGCTATGCACCACTTGTTCTTCCTGGGGAATGTCTACATTAATATCCATGGTGTCACCTATATCACCGTATGTTGTAACTCTCGGGTCTTTACTAAATTCATATAAGGTTCCGAGTGTAACTCAAAATCAAGTATAAGTTTTACCATATTAATAAACAAATAACCATGACAAAATAAATATTATATTACATAAATATCAAATATTCATACAAAAAGAGAATGGTGCTCGATCACCATTTCCAATAGAAACACCAGTAGAGATATCAGTACTTATGGTAGGTCAAGGGTATCTAAAATCTTAGAATCAAGAATAAGGTGTCTGAGAGGTATTCAAGTTGTATAGAGCCTATTTCTAGCAAAACTGTGTCTGTCAGATATGTATGGTGACATTCATCGTCATCCCATGGTTGTTTCCCAACATGAAAGATATTCATTTCTAGTGTCATATTTCAAAATGAAAACCTCATGAGACCATTCCTGCAATTTATAAGAGCATTAGCTATAGCAAGAAAATGTCTACCTAAACTAAGTGGAATTTTTTACTTATTTTTAACCACAGAATGTGTATCTAAAATCAAAAAATCAACAGGATAACATAGTTTATCGATTTGTAGTAAAACATCCTCAACTACTCCCTACGGTGTTCTGATAGAGTGATCAGCTAACTGTAACACCACATATAGGGTTTAATATCTTCAAGTCCTAGCTGCATATAGATAGAATATGGCATGAGATTAACACTAGCACCTAAATCTAATAAAGCTTGACCAAACTAATATGTGCCAATGTGGCAAGTAATAATGGGACATCCTGATCTTTGTATTTTAGTGGAGCCCTCTACTCAATTACTACATTTGTTTGCTCAATCAGGAATGAAGTCTTTTTCACTTGATTCTTTCTTTTCAAGGTGCATTGATCATTCAAAACCTCCATATATGTGGGCACCTACTTGATCACATGTAACAGAGAAATGTTAATCTTTACTTGCTTCAAATGTTCCAAGATCTCACCATTAGGGTCTGTAGCTCTCGCAGTAGGCTTAAGTGCTTGGGGGAAAGGTACTCGATCTTGGCTATGCACCACTTGTTCTTCCTGGGGATGTCTACATTAATATCCATGGTGTCACCTATATCACCGTATTTGTAACTCTCGGGTCTTTACTAAATTCATATAAGGTCCGAGTGTAACTCAAAATCAAGTATAAGTTTTACCATATTAATAAACAAATAACCATGACAAAATAAATATTATATTACATAAATATCAAATATTCATACAAAAAGAGAATGGTGCTCGATCACCATTTCCAATAGAAACACCAGTAGAGATATCAGTACTTATGGTAGGTCAAGGGTATCTAAAATCTTAGAATCAAGAATAAGGTGTCTGAGAGGGTATTCAAGTTGTATAGAGCCTATTTCTAGCAAAACTGTGTCTGTCAGATATGTATGGTGACATTCATCGTCATCCCATGGTTGTTTCCCAACATGAAAGATATTCATTTCTAGTGTCATATTTCAAAATGAAAACCTCATGAGACCATTCCTGCAATTTATAAGAGCATTAGCTATAGCAAGAAAATGTCTACCTAAACTAAGTGGAATTTTTTACTTATTTTTAACCACAGAATGTGTATCTAAAATCAAAAAATCAACAGGATAACATAGTTTATCGATTTGTAGTAAAACATCCTCAACTACTCCCTACGGTGTTCTGATAGAGTGATCAGCTAACTGTAACACCACATATATGGGTTTAATATCTTCAAGTCCTAGCTGCATATAGATAGAATATGGCATGAGATTAACACTAGCACCTAAATCTAATAAAGCTTGACCAAACTAATATGTGCCAATGTGGCAAATAATAATGGGACATCCTGATCTTTGTATTTTAGTGGAGCCCTGTACTCAATTACTACATTTGTTTGCTCAATCAGGAATGAAGTCTTTTTCACTTGATTATTCTTTTCAGGTGCATTGATCATTCAAAACCTCCATATATGTGGGCACCTACTTGATCACATGTAACAGAGAAATGTTAATCTTTACTTGCTTCAAATGTTCCAAGATCTCACCATTAGGGTCTGTAGCTCTCGCAGTAGGCTTAAGTGCTTGGGGGAAAGGTACTCGATCTTGGCTATGCACCACTTGTTCTTCCTGGGGAATGTCTACATTAATATCCATGGTGTCACCTATATCACCGTATGTTGTAACTCTCGGGTCTTTACTAAATTCATATAAGGTTCCGAGTGTAACTCGAAATCAAGTATAAGTTTTACCATATTAATAAACAAATAACCATGACAAAATAAATATTATATTACATAAATATCAAATATTCATACAAAAAGAGAATGGTGCTCGATCACCATTTCCAACAGAAACACCAGTAGAGATATCAGTACTTATGGTAGGTCAAGGGTATCTAAAATCTTAGAATCAAGAATAAGGTGTCCGAGAGGGTATTCAAGTTGTATAGAGCCTATTTCTAGCAAAACTGTGTCTGTCAGATATGTATGGTGACATTCATCGTCATCCCATGGCTGTTTCCCAACATGAAAGATATTCATTTCTAGTGTCATATTTCAAAATGAAAACCTCATGAGACCGTTCCTGCAATTTATAAGAGCATTAGCTATAGCAAGAAAATGTCTACCTAAACTAAGTGGATTTTTTACTTAGTTTTAACCACAGAATGTGTATCTAAAATCAAAAAATCAACAGGATAACATAGTTTATCGATTTGTAGTAAAACATCCTCAACTACTCCCTACAGTGTTCTGATAGAGTGATCAGCTAACTGTAACACCAATATATGGGTTTAATATCTTCAAGTCCTAGCTGCATATAGATAGAATATGGCATGAGATTAACACTAGCACCTAAATCTAATAAAGCTTGACCAAACTAATATGTGCCAATGTGGCAAGTAATAATGGGACATCCTGATCTTTGTATTTTAGTGGAGCCCTCTACTCAATTACTACATTTGTTTGCTCAATCAGGAATGAAGTCTTTTTCACTTGATTCTTTCTTTTCAAGGTGCATTGATCATTCAAAACCTCCATATATGTGGGCACCTACTTGATCACATGTAACAGAGAAATGTTAATCTTTACTTGCTTCAAATGTTCCAAGATCTCACCATTAGGGTCTGTATCTGCTCTCGCAGTAGGTTAAGTGCTGGGGGAAAGGTACTCGATCTTGGCTATGCACCACTTGTTCTTCCTGGGGAATGTCTACATTAATATCCATGGTGTCACCTATAGTGTCGGGAGTGTCCTGTGTGTTTATCTCTTTACCACTATGAGTGGTTATGATATTTAGACCTTTTAGATTAGATGCTTCTTAATTAGACTATACCATGTGTTGCCCTCGCGGATTTGATTGAGCCTGAGATGGAAATTTTCCTAGTTCTTGCACACTTAAAACATTAGTCAATTTAGAGACTTGACTTTTCATTTCCATATTTTCTTCAACCACTTGAGTTATCAATGACTCAAACCTTTGATTAGTTTTACTCTGGGCCTCTACAAATACTTACACATTGTCCTCTAAATAATTTCTATTAATGATATATGTGGGATACTGAGGAGTAGTGTAACCTCTAGGTTGTGGTGTTTAAGTAGGCTGTTGAGACTCATGTTTTCAAATGTAATTTGGGTGGTTCCTCCAACTAGGATTATAAGTATCCGAATACGGTGTATAAGGATTCTTGTACATCCCTAAGGTATTGAATTGTTCCTTATATATTTCTCTCATCTCACTATATAAATGACACTCTTGGGCTAGATGGTCAGTCCCTTTACACACAAAACACGCCCCTTGAGGTTCTAACTGGGCTACAACATGTATAGTTTTGCTATCTTTGGCTTTTAAAACTCATATTTCTCTAGTTAATAGCTCAACATGTGCATTAAGACAATCAACTTCCCTGAAGTGGTGTATGCTTCCGCTAGAATGAGTGGAACGTGTCCTATCAGTGTTATCAATGGCAATAGGTCTAGTCCAAGTGTGACCTTTTTCAGCAGCATCATTTAAATACTATATTTCTTCATCAGAGTCATTCTGTAAAAACTCATCATTGCACATCAACTCAACGAATTGGCGCTCTCTACGGGTTAGGCCTTCATAAAAGTAACTCACTATGCACCGAGTCTCATACCCATGGTAACGAAAAATAGTTAACATCTTTTTAAACCTCTCCGCGGCAATGGCGCCTAAATTGATTACGCCCAAAAAGTAGTTGCGGATATCACAATATAGCTAGGGTGTCGATTCCTCTGAGAGATGGTTACGATGGAACTAAGTCACTTAATAAGAACGTTGGCAATATCTTAATTAAAGGAAAAGATTTAATTGACAATTTAAAATAAAAATTATGAAAAATGCTTAGGGATTATCAATAGAAGAAAAGCAGCAAAGCGTCAGGAATCTCTCTTGTACAGTGTCCCTATATTTGATGTTTGATTCATTTTATTACTCGATTGATGGTTTCATTTCCCAAACCAACAATCAAAAAATAAATCAATTTAGAACACATTAAATCATAAGGTAATTGGCAAATTATTTACTCGATATTAAAAGTAAAATATATTGTTATTATGACCTATCTAGTGTCGACATTATATCTCAGGGCAATACTACAGCAGAAGACTAACTCATAAAATAATAAGTCACAACTAGGTTCCCCAACCTCAGATATAGAAAAAGCAAGACTATTCCTATATGAAAATTAGTAAAAAGATAATCTCTGAATTAATTAAAAATCAAAAGGTGAAAGAGAATAATAAAATACCAATTGTATTAAATATTAAAAATTATTTAGGAATCAGGAATATAAATAGAGGAATTTAAACACAAGAATTCATCCCTAACTTTACTTATGAGATTAGTTCTCCATACAAGAAATAAACATAGCCCGAAGGGAATGAAGAAACAACTTTTACTGAATTTTCATTACTGCTCCAATTCTCCAAATTCAGCTCTGGTCTCAGTACTGGCTTCTCTCTTCAATTTTGCGTCCAGCCCCCCTCTCCAATTCTACAGCTCCCTTTTTATAATAGATCAAGCCTAAATGTTATATGATGTCCACGTTATTTTCTTTTAAATAAAGATTTTTTGCCTTAATAATAAAGCCACTGACATAAGCAATCCATTTAAGTTAAAACTTTCTCTTTTGCCTTCCATTCAGATGGGCCTTTAATTATTTTTCCTTTACATCACTTATTCGGTTTCCATTTTAATTTCCTTTGATGTGCTGCGTCTTTGATTTTTCCGAAATTGAATCTTAACTTGCCAAATCCACCAACTTTAATGAAGCAACTTCCATAAGCCATTAATTTTCTTTCAAATTCCTACAATAATAAAGAGGAAAATCACTAAATTAGCTTAAATATTGAACACTCTCTAAATTAATATAATGATAAAAATTATATAATAAAATATAAAATATAGAACTAAATACTTAGCACTAAACCCGAATAAATGATTTTCAAAATACACTTTTATGCACTTATCATCTGCCGACAATGTACAGTCGAGAAACTTAATTAGAATATAAGGTGTGAAACTTGCTTCGGCACTAGACTAAGTTTCTCAATTCAACTAATCTATAAACACCACATGATGTATTATGCTTGCGACATGTCATAAAGCGTGTATATGTGCCGATACAGAATCCTTGGGGTGGCCTCTAACATCATAAGTTTAGATTGAAATGAAATAAAACTATTTCTGTCACGCATCGTGACACCAGGTCTGGCGCATCGCGATGCTCATGCAAACATAATGGGGAAGAGAGCATTTCTAATTTCACATCACAACGTTGATCTTGCGTCGCGACTCGCTACTATAGCATCGCGACGCCCTCATGTGCAGAACTGAAACAAAGGGCATCCCTACCCTAGTCGTCGCAACACTGGCCTTATTCCAGTCCAACATTCATTTCTCCATAGCCAATTCCCCAAGTGCAATTCCAACACCATCATCACTTATAATCTAAAACCACAATAATCAATCCACCACATTTACATTATGATTTTGTTGGGTTTATATTAAGTCCCAAGGATCAATTTCAAGCAATGAAACACATGTGAATACAACAATGAAATATGGCGGAATCATACTTACATTGATCGGTTATGCGATGCGAGGAACAAAAAATTTTCTCCAAGCTCCCTTGAAGCTCTCGGCTTTGGCCACTTTTTGTGCTCCTCCATTTTCGGTTAACTCCATGGATGAATCTCCAAGCTCCAAGCTTTGTGTGGTGATTCCATGCTCATAAGTTAGTTCCCTATCACCTTAGGATGACTCCTTTGTGTGCTAGCACTCTTGATTTTGCAACAAAATCAAGAAGAAAATTTAACCCTAGGCTCACGGTTTCTTGAGAGGAAAAATTGCTCCATGGCCGATTGTGGGAGAAGAGAAGAGAGAGAGAAGAAAGTCGAGTGTTGTGTGTATTTGGTTTTCCTAAAACCTAATACCAAAAATCAAATCCAAAAAGTTGTAAATGCCTTTCCAAAAGTCAACAAATTTTGGAGCCAAAATTTGGCATTTAATTCTTTCCAACAACTCACATCACTCATGAATAGTGACTGGTTGTCAATCACTCAAAGTGACAAGACATCCATCACATGAATGACAAGTGATGTGACTTGTGGGCCTGACTTAATTCCAAATGCGAGTGGACCCGCAAAACACTTCCGGGCTCGGGTTCACTAATTCTAAATTAACAAATTTTCCGTTGCGGCGTAATTAAATCAAATTCAATTAAATAATTTTGCCTAGTAAAATTACTATTCACGTCGCTCGTGAATTAATTCTAAATTAACTCGTTCGCCCGAATTAAAATCTAATTTCAATTCCGCGTCGAAATCCAATTTCGTATAATATATCGAATATATTATTTTATCGATTAATTCCAAATTAATCGTTCTCTCTCTTTTAAATAATATTTTATTCCAGATAAAATATCTCCGTAATTAATCCCAGATTAATTTTCTCTCTCTTATTAATTAATCCCAAATTAATAAAGTGTGAGTCATACATCATCGGTGAATCTTCGGGAAGCGACCCCTGAGATCCCCGGATATGTTGGCAGTAAATCCGGTCGTCGGACAATCCGAACACGTACGTACCTAGTACTACGTTTTTACCTATTTACAAGACATGGTTTGCTTCTAGCAAAGCACCGTGCCTACCCAATTCTCCAGAAATATTCTTACTGGAATATTTGATCTATATCAGGCGTAGTATACGTAGTATTGCGTATTTCGATCCAGCATCGGATGTAATGTGCAAGGCCTGGGGCTGGAATTGTGTCTGCCACGTACGAAGCACATATCGGATCTCTGGTAACTAGTCTCTATAATCGGATAATCATGACCTAGTCATATTATCCCGATGACTACAGTACATAAGAGCACCAGTTCTGTATCCTACGTGATCATCATCTCCACTATGACTGGAGTGATACTTCCGTCTTGACATCACACCCAACACTACTACGATTCTCAATATACCGAGAAGAGGCGTACACAGAACCTGTTAAAGCCCTGGATGACCAAAACCAAAGTATATTGATTGTCGCAAGTATTAGCAGTCAAGTCTCTGGTTAAGACCAAATACACCTACCCTGATTCGGACTTCCATAGACACATAGCATACTACCAATGGAATTCCGAGGGGTCTATCCAGAGCGAAGCCGTTTCCGTACCATCGGCAAACACAACCTCCTATTACACTTACATGAGTATCTTATACCAAAATATATGATAACTATGACGTTATGCTCCCACAACGTGCACAAGTGTAATACTAGTCTTTTACGCATTATCGATGTCCAATCTCGATAATACTACGACTAGGGATATTTAATGATTAAACCTTCGTGGATTGATACTGTCTCATATTATCTCAATCCGGAACTAATCATAAGGACCTCCTATCATTTATATATCTTGGTAATCTAATTACAAATGATTAAAGAGCAATTTCCTTTGTCACATAGTTAATTTGTACAACAACACCATGATCTGTACAAATAGTGATGCTATGGGTCATAACTGTCCAACAATCTCCCACTTGGCCTATAGCCAATCACTCAAGTGTCCTACACCCGAACTATGTACGGTTCACTCAAACTACTGATGAGGAAATGCTTTCGTCAGCAGATTTGCAAAATCATCATCTGATGCGATTTATTCGATCATCACATCGCCACGATGTATGATCCGAACGAATCAGATGTATAATTGAAGTATATATCTGGATCGTTGATGAGACCATTAATTCTTTAGCCTGTGTTGAAGCCTAGCTCAGCTGCTAACAGAACTACTCCTAATCTGATTACGATTATATCGACCCAAATGGCTTATATTGTTGCCTCAGCTGCTGCAGCAATAATCCACTTTTGTTGTTTATTCGGCAACAATATCTTGCTTGGAAGATTTCCAACTCACTGTTCTGTTATTCAAACTGTATAGTACCGTTGTTACGACTTATAGTCGTTTTTATCGGTTTGGAAACTTACAGCAGTGAATCCAGTCACTTCAAGTTCTTCTTCTCCATAGTATTAGACTGCATCCTTAGTTCATCTAAGAAACTGAAGGATGTTCTTAACATCAATCCAGTGACTATCACTTGGATTTGCCCGATTGTGACTCTATATGCTCAAAGCATATGAGACACCAGGTCGCGTACATTTTTCAATGTACGAATTCTCGGAGAGTGCCAACAACTTCAAATCTATCCCAATAGATCTTTATTCCTAGAATAAAGGTTATATCTCCCAAGAATTCTACGAAGAAAATTTTTTTTATAAAAGCCAAGCTTTCACCGATTGTATTATGGGAATATCATTTCCAAGAAATGATATGTCATCATTACATAGGACTTTCACTGTCAGTGCGCTCCCACTAACCTCCTTATATACACAAGAATCATTTTCATTTTGAATTAAATCATATACCATTATGATTACATCAAAACGATGGTTCCAAGAATGCAATGCTTGCTTCAATCCATCCATGGATCGAATTAACTTGCAAACCTTGTTTGCTCATTTTGGTACAACCAAACCGTCAGGATGTTGTAAATATCCTCCAAAAGGTTTCTGTTTAAGGAAAGCGATTTTGACGTTCAGCTGCCATATTTCATAAATGAAACATGCAGCAGCAGCAAACATTATCCAAATGGATTTAACCATGGCAACAAGTAAAAGGTTTCATTGTAATCGACATAATATTGATTACGATACCTTTTCGCTATAAGCCTAGCTATGTACGTTGGTATGTTGCCTTCGACGTATGTCTTCCTTGAAGACTAAATAGTACCAGTAGGCACAATGCTTTTTGGTACATCAACTAGTATCCAAACTTAGTTGATATACATGAAATCCATTTCGGACTTCATGGCACTTTGCCACAATAGGGAGTCGATACCTTTTATCACTTCCTCATACGTAGTAGTTTGTATTCCTCAATAAGATTGACATCTTTATGAGGTGAGATCAGAAACCAATACCCCAGGTTGTTTTCTGACTCTCTCCGACTTACGCGGTTCTTGTGTATTCGAAGATTATTGGTATAGTTTCATCCTTGATGAACTATTTGTGTTCCATTAAGGATTCGGTGCCTGGAATAGTATTACTCCGATTTTCATCGAGTTTTACTTTCCTCCCACTTACCACTGCGTATAGGTATTCCTCTTAGGAAAACCGCATGGCGAGCAACAATTACATTGTTCTCTTGTGAGTTGTATAAGTACTATACTTTGGTTTCCCTATGATAACCTACAACTTAGGCACTTATCCCATTTGGGTTCTAGTTTGGTATCATGCAAACATATGCCTAGGATACCCAAATCATCAGGAATGAGAAAACCCAGATTCTTTCCTATTCATATCTAATATGAAGTCTGTCAAACAGATTTTTATGGAACCTTATTCAAAATAAGTTTTGCACTGTTTAATGCATATCCGTTGAAGGAAATGGTAGCTCAGAGCGACTCATGATTAACCTTATCATGTCTAACAAAATTTGGTTTCTTCGTTCAGACACACCGTCAAAGTGACGTGTTCTGGGAGGAGTCCTCATTGAAAGAATACTATACTCTTTCAAGTATTTTAGAAAATTAATTAAGTATTTTCCATCATGGTCTAACTGTGACGGTTTAATACTTTAGCCGATCTGTTTGTCTACTTCGTGTCGAAACTCTTTGAGTTAATCAAAAGTTTCTGATTCCTATATCTAAAAGAAACACATAACCATAACGCGATGCTACATCCATAAAGGTCACGAAACATTCATATCCACCTCTAGCCTGGCTAGATATGGGCCCACTTACGTCACTATGAAAAATGGCTAACAGATCGGTGGCATTTACACTTTTACCAAGTAAAGGTGTTTTAGGCACTTTGCCTAATAAACTAGATTCGTAGACATTATTTGAATAGAATCAAATCCGTCCTAGTATCCACTCTTCAAAGTGTGGATATACAAGTCTTGTTAATGTGTCCCAAAAAATAATGGCACTCATAAGTCTCAAATGATTAAATCAGTTTGAGCTATTTATTTGTCATGTTATACATTTGAGATTTATTTATTTTCAAAATATAAATACAGTTATTCACATCTAATGTGCTTATCTCAATATCATCTTTATAAATTAAAACACTTTAGTGTTCTAGAATATAAAGGTATACCCGCAACGGGTTAAACCCTAACATAGAGATAATGTTTCTAGTCAAACTAGTTACATTTTAATAGTTTCCTAATTTAAGTACACACCTAAAGGGTAGTTCCTAAACTTAGGTCTCTACGGTTAAAACAGTGACTCGTCCGTCGTCTCTCATTCGTAGGTAAATCTCAACTGAAGTCAGTATCCTGCTAACCAGCAGATTCTGCACACCAGTGCATATTTATGTACCACACTAAGTATCTAAAATTCAATTTTAATACTAGTAGTGAACATATTTATGACAAACATTCTTAAAGTCATAGCCTTGCCCGTCTTCAATTCATTCATGTCTACCTTGTCCGTATGGCAGTCACGCTTCTAGTGACCCCGTTTGCCACAGTTTAGGCAGCGATTTTGGGATATGTCTTTTATCTTCCCAGAAGATTATAATGATTTTGTCTTTGCCCCTTTTCACACACCTAGAAGCCTTTGGCCAAGCCTTGGCCTTCCGGAATGTCGAAGTAAGGTGCGCCTTGCGCTTCTTGCCTTATTGCAAACTTTGGCTTTGTCTCCTTAAGTATAGCCATTAACTCTCCAAAAGCTTACTATTGCAATTTGTACTTCTAAGATCTAAGAATAGATCTATGAAGATCCTTCAATTTCAATATCATACTATAAGGATCTAATCCTTAGTTTTGATTAAGAAATTAATGAGTCTATTTGGAAAGCTTAATGGATTAAGCACTAAAGTTATCATTACATGAATATTCCATATATCATGTTCAACTATTTGCTCAACTCCGGGCTTAGGCTCGAGACGTCACTTATCAAATAAAGTAACTTCTCGGTTTCCAGGACTATCCTGAGATTTTATTCCCAATTTGAAAATTAAAGTCGTTTAAATACATTTTCACCCAGGATTATGTTTTAAACACTAATCTTTCAATTATCTTGATTCTAATAGTCCAACTATTTAATCAATGATTTTAGGTACTATTGATTATAATGATTACTATGGTCTAACTATATAATCAACTATAATTTAATAGGTTAAATTCAATTATATTGATTACTATAATCCAATTATAAAATCAACTATTAATTGAAATTAGTTAATTCAAATATATTGATTACTATAATCCAATTATATAATCAACTAAAAATGAAATAGTTTGAAAACAGTCTAACTGTTTCATTAAAACAACGATTAATTATTAATCAAACTAATACATTAATGTATCTGATGAAATATTTGAAATGAGCACGTATGGCAAGTAACTAAACGAATATTGCAAATTTAATACTTGCCTCCCACCATTTTTCGGCGAGCCTCTAACCCTCTGAGGAGTACTCGGGAAACCTTGTTTCCTAGTGGGCTAGGATCCCGTTAAATAACACACAATCTTGACTTTGTCTAACAAATTGTATGATAATTAACTAGGTAGATCTCTAAAATCAATTGGATCTCATCCAATTCCTAGATCCAGTAGGTGGACATCCAAGTCCGAAATATATCTTATATATGCCAATATATCCAATATATTCCCTAACCTTTTTCCTCTGAATCAACTAAACATTGGCTTTGGCACAACAAAGTTAGTGATCCCAGTTAAGCGGAACCCATTGACCTTGGAAAGCTTCGTAATCAATGACGATGGACAAGAAGTGATATTAACTTTGGCCAACAAATCACAACTTGACAAGACACCGATATGGAAAAAAACCTTCATGATTCAAACACATCCTCGACGGAAAAGTGTCTCGACTTTGGCCAACAAACCAATGCCAGTCTTGGATCTTGAGTAAGAATCACTCAATGGAAGGAAAAACACTTAATATGTTTTGAGGGTTTTTCCCGTAATTGGCAACAAATTTATTATCTTTGTTAAGGTCTCATCATCATACACCCTTAAGCATGCATTCTAAACACATAATAAGGCGCGTAAGTAAATATAATAATGATATGCGGATGGATACGTAAACACATTGTTCCTAGAATAAATCTCTCATTTTCCTCTCTCCCGCTAGCACAAGTATTACTTCTACCCGATTACATAACACTTCTAAAGAAACCTCATTTACATTGAGGGGAATAGGTGAGAATAGAAATACACAGAGTCAATAGGTAATAGGCTAGACACGCTGGTCCAATTAATAAATTCTAAATTTATTACAACAATTTCCAAAATTTCCCTCACCCTTCTAATATCCATCTGATATACATTATTCATACATCGCATCCATGTATTCACACAAGCATGTTATCAATCAATCTAATCCAATTAATTAATCTGAATATTAATGACCATCCAATATTCAAACAACGATTTGATTTTGCGCGAGTCAAACTCGTTTTGCGAATAAATACTCAAAGCACAAATTCTTGAATTAAATCAAACTACAACATTAAATCCAATTTAATTTGTATTTAATATTAATTCATCTATTTAATTCCAAATTAAATATTACACTTTATTAATTAACCTTTAGCGACTTAGATTCTAAATCTAATCCTTACGGGTCTCAAAGCCCAATTAACATCCAATGTCAATTTAATTTAAAGTCCAATGGGCTTTCAATTAATTTCATAAGGCATGGACTTTTGGTCAATATGGGTCAAACCCAAATACCAAAGCCCATTTAAGGAATCACCCTTATTTGCCAAGACACCAATTTAGGCCCATTAGGCCAAATTAAAATTAAAGGTCCATTAAGTCATAATTGGACTTTATGGATATGGTTTTGGGCCCAATTGGTTCCAACCAATTAGCCTAAACCAAACTTGGCCCAACCAAGCCCATTAAGCCCAATTACAACTTTAAAAGCCCATTTCCAAATTTTGCCCAATTAATTAAATTACCAAAATTCCAAATTTCATAATTTAATTAACCTATAGTGTATGTCATAATTAATTAACCAAATTAACATTTCCAAAATACTAATTCACTCAATTAATTATGCTCATTATCATCAACTTATGTCCACAGATGCTATTTTGATCACAAATAAACAACAAAAGCAAGAAACAGTGGTCACGCTCTCCACTTTCCCTCCCCTCTCGGCGATTCCCGTCTTTATTCGCCGTGAGTCTTAATCTCTCTTGGTCCTCTACCAAATCATCCTCCCGTGACATCTCCTTACCCATGCTCTCGTTCCCTCCTCCCTCCTTTCTGTTCTGTTTAGCCGATGCCGGTTTCCAATTTGGCGAATTTGGGACCCCGTCGTTCTGTGGGGGGTCGATTGGCCGTCAGATCTGACCGTATGGCTCCATCTGTTCCTTCATCCATTGAAGCTTCTCGTTCTGTGCTCTCTGTTTCTTCGTCAGATCCGGTGAGCTATATTGCTCTTTGTTCTTCGGTTGGTGCCTTAGTATGTGCTCAGGCGTCTGCTCCTTCAGCCGAGTCTGGTCCTGGGTTGGGCCTTGCTTCTCGTGGTGTTTCTATGACTGCCGGTACTGCTCAGCCTGTGGTTCTTGGCTTTTTGTCCACTGCTTCTTCGTCAGGGATGTCTCCTTCAGTGTCGGTGTCCTTGAATCCGTCTTCTCAGCCCTGTGTTTCTCAGCATCTGATTTCTTCGGGAACTGACGTTCTTGTTCTCGGTAAGTCGTCCTGTGTGATTTCTCCGGGTTCTGTTGACTGTCTTGGTTGGGTTGTTTCTTCTGTGTTGGCTGGTGGTGCTGTAGTGAGTATGGTAGATTCTGTTTATTTGGAAAATGGTTCACAGCCGGTAGTGGTCTCTGGCCATGGAGTTGCTGGGAAACATGTTTTTGAGGAGTTGAAATCCTCGGCAGGGCAGTTTCGTTTGATGTGGGGACTGCTAATGGTGCTGCTCTGGGGAAGAATGTTGTCCAGTTAACAGGCTTTAGTGAGATTGGTGATGTTATTGTGAATGGTTCACAACCGGTTGTGGTTTCTGGATGTGGTGTTTCTGGGTTACCTGTTGGTGAGGAGGTGATGTCCTCGGCAGTGGCAGTGTGTGATGCATGGACTGTCAATGGTGTTGCTTTGGGGCAGAATGCTGTCCATTTGACTGGTGTTAAGGAGTTTGGTGAAGCTGTGAGTGTGAGTCAGGTTGCTGTGCCTGTTGTTTCTGAGGCTCCTGCAGTAGCAGAGGGGGGTAATCCTGGTTGTCCTAAGAGTTATGCTACTACGTTGAACGGACCCAAAAGAGTTGATCATTTTGATTCGTCAAGTTCTTCAACCGCTCTACATTATGTCCAACCAAATATTATTGATGGTAAGGTTATTGTGTGCCCTTCTGCTGAAGTTATTGAAGAAGGTAGTGTGTATTGGCGGAGTACATTAGTTGGTTACTTTGTGGGTAAAAGACTTCCTTTTCAAACTGTCAACTCTATTGCACACAAGTTATGGGGGAGGCTAGGCTTGCTAGAGGTTCTTACCTCCGATAATGGTTTCTTTTTGTTTAGATTTAATAGCCTTAAAGAGGCTAGTGTGGTGTTGGATGGAGCCCCGTGGCATATGGCTAATAGACCGTTGGTTCTCAAACTTTGGCATCCTGATTTATCTTTGACTAAGGAGGACTTGTTCAAGGTTCCGGTCTGGATCAGACTTTTTGATCTGCCTATTTCTTTATGGACGGCGAAAGGAATTAGCTGTGTAGCTAGTGCAGTTGGTAATCCTCTCAATGCTGACCATGTTACCATTTCCAGGAAACGACTCAGTTTCGCTCGTGTTTGTGTTGAGATTGATGCTCGGAACCCCATGGCTGAGGAGATTGTTTTCCAAAATCCTAATGAAATGTTCCTGTGAAATGTTCCACTTGTGAAGTTTTTGGCCACTCAGTGAATTCTTGCCCTAAAAAGGCTCCTAGTAAGGAGGTTTCTAAACCTTCTCAATCCTAGATTCCCAAGCCTTCTATTCCGTCTATGGATAAAGTTGCTATGGCTGACACTACTAAGGAAGTAGAGGGTGTCTGGATCCCGGTCACTAAGAAAAAGAAAGGCAAGGGAGCATCTGTGACTACCCCTATTAGCTCGAGTGGTGATGTGACTCAGGATGTTTACACTGATAGGACTCTTGTTTTGGGGGAATACTCTTCTAATGGGTTGGATTCGGCTCTGGTTACTCCTCCTTTGCCTGTGGTTTCTTCTGAGACAGTTTCTGTGGAGGCAGTTGGAAATATGGAAGGTGAGTGTTCCCTTGCTTCTTCACATCGAGTTGAGGGTCTCCCTAAGTCTGATTTAGCTGAGTCCTCTCCCTCTGTAGCTTTTGATTCGCCTACCCCCATGGTTAACAATTTGGCTAATAAGGCCATTGACTCTCTGGATTTCAAGAAATTGGCTTATTGTAATAAATCTAGAAAGGGTTCTGGTGGCAAAAGGAGTCAGAAACGGCAGTCCCCTAGGGGGGGTCGTCGGTGCTGATTTGTTTGGTTTGGCCCTACTCTTCTCTTTTTTAATGATTTTTGGTTGTTGGAATATTCGGGGTCTCAATGACCCATTAAAACATGCTGAAGTTAGGAGGTTTCTTTGTGATGAGAAGCTCTCGTTGTGTGGTTTAGTTGAAACCAAGGTTAAGGAGGTTAATTTTGTGAATGTCTCTCGTGTGATTAATCCTTCATGGAAGTTTTTTTGTCATCCTGATGTTAGCCCGTTGGTCGTATCTGGGTTTGTTGGAACCCTAGTGACATTGATGTTAGCATTATTCACTCTTCAGCTCAAGTTATTCATTGCAGTGTGTCTCATATTCTGGGATGTGGAATTGTGTAGTTTCGGTGGTTTATGGTGAGTGTGACTACGAGAAGCGTCGGGATCTTTGGGCTGACCTGATTTCTAGTGGTAGTGTTTTTGATGATTCTCCGTGGCTTGTTTTGGGAGACTTCAATGCCATCCGTTCTCCGATTGAGCATTGTGGGGGGTCTGTGGCTTGGCCAGCTTGGAAAGACGATTTGGGCTGCTGTTTGGGTCAGGCTAGATTGGATGATCTTCAGTTCTTGGTTGTCATTTTACTTGGTTTAATAAGCAGATTCAGTCTCCTATTTGGCGTAAGCTGGACCGTGTTCTTGTTAATTCTTCTTGGGAGTGTTTCTTCCCGGGTTCTTCTGCCCGCTTTCTCCCCCCCCCCCCGGATTTCTGATCATTCTCCTATGGTAGTTAAGCTTGCAGAGCTCCCTAAGAGGAAAATCCCCTTTAAATTCTTTGATTTTTGGGTTGATCATCCTGATTTTCTCTCTGTTGTGCCTAGGGCGTGGGATATTGATGTTCATGGTACTCCTATGTTCCGTTTATGTTGTAAGTTGAAGAGTGTTAAGTTGGCCTTGAAGAAGTTTAATGTTGAGCATTTCTCTAAGATTCTGTGTCGAGTCTTGGAGATTAGGAAGGAGTTGGACAGAGTGCAATGTGCTTTACAGGACTACCCTAGTGACCCTGCTCTGCTAGCTGAAGAAGCTAGCCTTTCGTTACGGTATGGAGACTTGAGTCGGGTTGAAGAAGGCTTCAATAGACAGAATTCTCGTGTTCAGTGGCTTAACCTTGGGGATCAGAATACTAAATTCTTCTTTACTGCTATGAAGAGTTTTCACGGTCGCAGCAAGATTACTTCTATCACTAAGGAGGATGGGACCGTGTGGGAAAGATGTATTGGTTAGAGATGAGTTTGTTTCCTTTTTTGAGACTCTTTTAGGTCTCCAGCAAGGTCAGCAGGATTTTGATAGGGGGGCCCTTCAGTCTAGACATGTGACTGTCGAGCAGAGTGAGACTCTTTCCCGGGAGGTTTCAGACGAGGAGATTAAGGATGTCCTTTTCGCGCTGAAGGACAATAAAGCTCCAGGCCCAGATGGGTTTACTTCGGGTTTCTTTAAGAAGTCTTGGAATATTGTTGGGAATGATGTTCTTTGTGCTATTCACTCTTTCTTTTCCTCTGGCGTCTCTTGTGAAGCAGGTTAATGCTACCTCTATTGCTCTGATTCCTAAGATTCCTAACCCTTCCCAGGTTAAGGATTATAGGCCTATTTCTTGTTGCAATACTATTTACAAGTGTATTTCTAAGCTTATTGCGGATAGGATCAAGGTTATCCTTCCTTCGGTGATCAGTCATAATCAATCTGCTTTTGTTGCGGGACGGCGTATCAGCGACAATATTCTTTTATGTCAGGAATTGGTTCAGAATTATCACCGGACTGGTAGTTCCCCGAGATGTGCTCTTAAGATTGACTTGATGAAAGCTTATGACTCTGTTCGTTGGGATTTCTTGGTTGAGGTGTTGCGGACTTTTGGTATTCCTGAGATGATGGTGGGTTGGATTCAGGAATGTATGACTACTACCAGGTTTTCTTTGTCTATTAATGGAGAGTTGCATGGTTTTTTCTCTGGGGGTCGTGGGTTGCGACAAGGTGATCCTATGTCTCTTTCTCTTTGTTATGGCTATGGAAGTTCTGTCAGGTCTTCTTCGTAATATGGCTCTTAATCCGGGTTTCAAGTTCCACTGGCGGTGTTCTAAGGACCGTCTTACTCATCTCTGCTTTGCGGATGACCTTATGATTTTTTGTAAAGCAGATGCATCCTCGGTTTCCTTGATCAAGGATTGTCTCGGGCAGTTCAGTGGTTTATCAGGTTTGATCCCGAATCCAGCTAAAAGTCATTTCTTCTCTTCTGGTATCTCTTATACCATTCAGGGCCATTTGCGTCATGTTTTGGGGTTCCAAGTTGGGGTTCTTCCAGTGAGGTACTTAGGAGTCCCATTGATCTCTACTAAACTTCGGGCCTCAGATTGTGCTTCTCTTGTGGATCGTATTGTTATGCGTGCTAAGAGTTGGAGTAGTAAGTTTCTCTCTTTTGCGGGACGGCTTCAGCTTATTAAGTCGGTTTTGTTCTCCATTCAAGTTTATTGGTCTTCCTTATTTATTCTTCCTAAATCTGTTATTAGGAAGGTGGAGATGATTCTGCGTTCTTTCCTTTGGAAGGGTAGTGCGCTTACCTCGAATGGGGCGAGAGTGGCTTGGAGTAGAGTTTGTTTACCTTTAAAGGAGGGGGGCTGGGGATTAAGAGTTTGGATACTTGGAATAGAGCGGCTATTGTTAAGCACATTTGGTTTCTTTGTTCTGGCCAGGTTTCATCTTGGTCGAATTGGGTCCACTCTTATTTGTTGAGGGGGAGAAGTTTTTGGGAGGTCCCATGTCCTACTGATTGCTCTTGGAGTTGGCGTAAGATCTTGGAGCTTCGTTCTTGGTCCCGGCGGCGGATGAGAGTTAGGATTGGGAATGGTGAGAAAACTTTATTGTGGTTTGATTATTGGCATCATCTGGGCCCGATTGTGGACACGTTGGGTGAGAGAGTGATTTATGACTCTGGCTTGGATAGGATGGCCACAGTTACTTCCATTATCTCTGATTCTACTTGGCGTTGGCCCCCTTCTAGGTCTGCTGCCCTTGTTGACTTGGCTCAGTCCCAGCTTCCATCTCCTTCTAGTTTGAGGGAGGACGTGCTGGTTTGGGAGGATGATAAGAGGGGGAGATTTTCTGTGGGTTGTGCGTGGAATGCCATGCGTACTAGGGGAAACTTGCTGCATTGGTCTCGAGTTGTTTGGTTCCGGAAGGCTATTCCCCGCCACTCCTTCTTACTTTGGATGTCTATTCAGGGAGGCCTTTGTACCCATGATAGTCTGATGAGGTTTGGTATCTCTACTTGCTCGCGTTGTATTCTCTGTGGTTGTTGAAGTGAGGACACTGATCATCTTTTCTTCCAGTGCACCTTCTCTTCGAAGGTCTGGTCGTCTGTGCTGGCTATGTGTGTGTTAGATTGGACTCGTCGGGATTGGCGTCAAACTGTTGAGTGGTTATGTCAGTTCACCGATGCCTCTCTATGTCACCTTCTGGTTCGTCTGTCCTTTGCAGCGATAGTCTACCATATTTGGAGAGAGAGGAATGCTCGTACTCATGATATGCCTTTTCGGCCTGTTTCTACTCTTCTTTAAGATATTGTTTTTGATGTTCGGAACCGTGCTAGCCTTTTACGTAAGGTGAAACCATCTTATGACAATAAATGGCTTCACTTTTCTTGGCACTTGCCCGTTGACATCTTCTGATTGTTCTTTTGCCTGTAGCCTTTCGGCCTTTCTTCTAGGAGGGCTTGTCCTCTCTAGTTGCCTGGGGTATGCCCATTTGCTCTTTGTATAGTTTTCTTTTGGTTATAATACTTACTTTATCAAAAAAAAAACTTATGTCCAACACATTTGAATCAAAAATCACGTCATTTTACATGCTTCAAAGTCTCGGCATTTTGGGGTTTTTAATGTTCGATTCGGTTTCAATCCAATTAAATCCACAATCAACATTCCCAAATGATTTCAACTCATCCAATGATCAAAATCAAAAAAAATACCATGACTTTTAGGGCATTGCTAGTTTCGGCCAAGCCTAACCAATTGGGGAAAAATTGATCCAATCAATATTTCATGAAATTGATCATATACAACTTCAATACATCATCATTCATGCATACTCAATCAATCAATTTTATCAAATCATGCTCAAATTGATTTTGCCCAAATTTTACCATAATCAAGTTTCATGCTCAAAATGGCTCTGATACCATTGTTGGGTTTCTATTAAGTCCCAAGGATCAATTTCAAGCAATGAAACACATGTGAATACAATAATGAAATATGGCGGAATCATACTTACATTGATCGGTTATGCGATGCGAGGAACAAAAACTTTTCTCCAAGCTCCCTTGAAGCTCTCGGCTTTGGCCACTTTTTATGCTCCTCCATTTTCGGTCAACTCCATGGATAAATCTCCAAGCTCCAGCTTTGTGTGGTGATTCCATGCTCATAAGTTAGATCCCTATCACCTTAGGATGACTCTTTTGTGTGCTAGCACTTTTGATTTTGCAACAAAATCATGAAGAAAATTGAACCATAGGCTCACAGTTTCTTGAGAGGAAAAATGGCTCCATGGCCGATTATGGGAGAGAGAAAAGAGAGAGAGAAGAAAGTCAAGTGTTGTGTGTATTTGGTTTTCCTAAAACCTAATACCAAAAATCAAATTCAAAAAGATGTAAATGCCTTTCCAAAAGTCAACAAATTTTGGAGCCAAAATTTGGCAATTAATTCTTTCCAACAACTCACATCACTCATGAATAGTGACTGGTTGTCAATCACTCAAAGTTACAAGACATCCATCACATGAATGATGAGTGATGCGATGCGTGATGTGACTTGTGGGCCCCACTTAATTACAAATGCGAGTGGGCCCGTAAAAAACTCCCGGGCTCAGGTTCGCTAATTCCAAATTAATGAATTTTCCGTTGCGACGTAATTAAATCAAATTTAATTAAATAATTTTGCCTACCAAATTACTATTCACATCGCTCGCGAATTAATTCTAAATTAACTTGTTCGCCCTAATTAAAATCTAATTTCAATTCCGCGTCGAAATCCAATTTCGTATAATATATCGAATATATTATTTTATCGATTAATTCCAAATTAATCGTTCTCTCTCTTTTAAATAATATTTTATCCCAAATAATATAGCTCCGTAATTAATCCCAGATTAATTTTCTCTCTCTTATTAATTTCGTAGTATTGCGTATTTCAATCCAGCATCAGATGTCACGTGCAAGGCCTGGTGATGGAATTATGTCTGCCCCGTACGAAGCACATATCGGATCTCTGGTAACTAGTCTTTATAATCAGATAATCATGACCTAGTCATATTATCCCGATGACTGCAGTACATAAGAGCACCAGTTCCGTATCCTACGTGATCATCATCTCCACTATGACTGGAGGCATACTTCGTCTTGACATTACACCCAATACACTACGATTCTCAATATACCTAGAAGAGGCGTACACAGAACCTGTTAAAGCCCTGGATGACCAAAACCAAAGTATATTGATTGTCGCAAGTATTAGCGGTGCAAGTCTCAGGTTAAGACCACATACACCTACCCTGATTCAGACTTCCATAGACACATAGTCATACTACCAATTGAATTCTGAGGGGTCTATCCAGAGCGAAGCTGTTTCCGTACCATCGGTAAACACAACCTCCTATTACACTTGCATGAGTATCCTATACCCAAATATATGAGAACTATGACGTTATGCTCCCACAACGCGCACAAGTGTAATACTAGTCTTTTACGCATTATCGATGTCCAATCTCGATAATACTAGGACTATGGATATTTAATGATTAAACCTTCGTGGATTGATACTGTCTCATATCATCTCAATCTGGAACTAATCATAAGGACCTCCTATCATTTATATATCTTGGTAATCTAATTACAAATGATAAAAGAGCAATTTCCTTTGTCACATAGTTAATTTGTACAACAACACCATGATCTGTACAAATAGTGATGCTATGGGTCATAACTGTCCAACAGATTTTGCCAATGGCCTATCTTGCCACTTGGACTTCCATCTGAACAAAATTAGAATCATGCTTAAACATCAATCCAACACTTGACCTAACATCATTCAACATCAATTGAAACAAATATAACCCTCATTTTAACTATGTGAAATTCGACATTCATGTCAATTTTTATCTTGACCTTATTTCAACCAACACTAGAGCAAAATCCATACTAACAATCATTATAAACATGTATTGATGCTTAGATTTCACTCAACCTTCTAAATTAACAAAGCCCCAATTCTAAGGGTTTCTAAGTACTAAAATTCAAGTGATGAATGAATGCTAATTTTCCTAAATAAGGAGAAGAAAGAAGAAAAAAAGAGACTTACTTGACCAGTACTAGCTTAAGGATCCATCACTATTCCTCCAAAATTTTTATGAAGATTGAAGAACATTTAGAGCTTCATCGCTCATGTTTTTTGCCTTCAAAAGGATGAGCAAATAGTGCTCTATTTATAGGAAAAAAATGGTTGATTTTGTATTGAAATAGGTGGCTACGATTGTGCCATATCACCCAATTCTAGATCTCACTCGAAATTTACTGTAGCAGTCACAGAAATCACGATTTGTGACTTATTTCTGATTCGAATTTGGAAAAATATCCAACGCTGAAGTTGTAGGTCTCGATATTAGCTTTTCGATGATATAGAATTCAAAAAACTCATAGATCGTATGAAAATGTGACGGCCCAAATATTAAGGGTTGTTTAGATTGAATCTTAGACTTAATTCTATATCGGAACTGCGAGAAATTTATTGAATGTCCAAAAAGGAATTTCACAAGCATATACATGCTTGAACATGATTTATATTATGTATTACACCATCTATAATATAGTAGTCGTTGGGATTATCGGGGTGTTATATTTTCTCCCCCCCTTTAAATAAGATTCGTCCTCGAATCCATTTTGGATTGGAATTCTGGAATTTTTCTAGGCTTGGAATTCTTAATACTTAATATCTTACCACAAATCACAGGATTCACATGTTATTTTATAAACCACCAACTTTCAACAGACTACATACTTATAACCAACTCTGCTTCATCATCTACATCGCACTACTTCCCAATGACATTTCATACGCTCTTATTATACCATAGGACAATGTGATTATCATGTTGGACCTTGTATGCAATGACTTAGAAGTCAAAACTGGGGTTATACACTAATTTGTCTGCAGGATTCCTTACTCTGTTGTAAACTATTCTGCATTATCTGGGTTTAACTTGACTTAATAATTAAGATCTCTGCCAAGTTGATCATTTACCATGTGGCTAGTAAGTATATGTTACTCTTATTCCCATCTTAATATCTACTGCATGTATAATGTCTTTTATCATGCTTACACAAATCGCCCCAGAGTTCTTGGGCTATAGTGAATACCCCTTGAATTCTTGACTGAGAGGTAATTCCTCATTCTCATTCCATGAAACTTCTGTTGAGTACTCTACACTACCGTCATGCTACAACTATTTCAACTTCATTTCTAAACCTCTAGTTATGATCAACATTCTCTAACTCAACTATTTGCGTGAACTATCATTTCCAAAATTGATACTATATTCGTGACCTTTCGTCACACACATCTTAGTCCCACTCTTATTTAAAACCTCTTATATCTCTTCCCATGACAATATCAATTCTTAAATACCACTTGGGACTTCTGTTATCATTCACGTTTAACGTACCACCATTGTACTTTATACCACAACCAATGATCTTCGTTTTCCTTGATTCTGAGTATACCTCAAGTTCTTCACCTTATTTTTATAATATAGACCCTTTAATGCTCTCTCTAATTTTTTCATATCATACTTCAATTGTGGGTGAATAAGTATAAAAGAATAATTTTACTAGATATTTCCTAGCTCCACATACTCAATTTGATCCTATTATTCTTCCTCTTAATTTATCTATTTAACTCTCTCTTTCTCTTCGATGAGTTTTAACCACCATCAGTTCCAACCTTCTTATTCTTGTATCTCTATCCACCTCTGGGCTTAGGGCCTCGTATTTCATGTTCTAAGTTTACCGTCACGATTTTCTGATATCTCTGAAATCCAAGATTTTAATTCTTGACATATCTCTGGTGGTCTTCTTCTAGTTGGCCAAAACTTAACGGAATAAATCATTGTTGTGTCAATTATGTGTATGTTAGTAGGAAATAGATAATCAAAGCTTGAAAGTAAACTATACATCCTCATCAATGACGTCGACGATGACAATTCAATTTATGCTTAATACCCATACTCAGTTTCCTTGTTTACCTTACATAATGATTTCAATAAATTTGTTTCGGGTCGCACTTTGCCTTGTCAGTAACTAGGTACATTACATGGGTACTTATGGTTATACTCATTACCTTCGTTTTGTTTTCTATCTAATAGAATTCCAGTCTCAATCCAACACTGAGAAAGCTTTCTATTAAGCACTTCTATCATTGCTTATCTAGTATTCTTTCCTATTGTCGTCTTATCGCGATAGTTCCATCTCTAAATATTTTACTTAAATTTCTTTTCATCTTATTTCCTACTCTATTCTATACTTGAAACTTATGTGATCCAGGTCTCTGTCTTCTTATCTGAGGGGTATTACCTTTTAAATGTCTATTTCCTTACTTTATAAGATATTATACTACATCACAAATTCAAGTAATTCTGAGAACATCACCAGGATGAACATCGAGGTCCATTATTACTGCTGTTGTCTAACGAGGGTTGGGAGGGTGGGGTTGGTCCTGAAGTATTTTTCAGATGTGGTGGTCTCTCTAGTTATATGTACTGCAGTTGTACATGTTGCTCATTTATAATCTTAGGATACTATTATTCACATATCTGATATTGAGCTCCCACAATAAGGTATTATTGCTAGGAACTATTTGAATAACCTCCTTCAACTTTACTCCTGATATATTTTTGACTGTTAGTCATACTATCTGTTACTGAGAAATTCCTTAAGGTTTCTGCTCTCTTATAATCCTATCATACTTCCTCTATTATTTTTCCTTTTGAAGTTTGCTCTGTCACTTACATTTCCTACTTATCTCAGTTTCTTGAACTTCTTAAGTCATTACTTCCCTAAAAGCTCCATATTTTACGATAAGTTGTGGTATCACTACTATACCTTTGGTTTAGGTGTTGCTCTCTCTGATTCCTTGCTCTTTTGAGCCTTTACTTTCTTTGAGGTTATCAATTATAAAACAGTGTAGGTCATCATTTCTAGAATTGGTTAGACTTACTGTGAATTCAAATTATTCTATCTCACATAAAATATTACTATCTTATGATTCTTTTTCGGGTTCTGTTGAACCTCTTGGTTCAGCTATCTTGTTGTTTCGTGACATGTTTATCCTGTCAGATACTCTTCAAATCCTAGGACTCTATGTTGAAGGGTCAATAAATACATGCTTTTCATGCAGATCAGAGAATACTTATTATTGTTATTTGTCTAAGTTTAGTGATGGTCTGGTTAGGTGTCTATACACTTACTAGGGTATGGACTACTGGAAAGAAGAATTTTTATTCATCTTATTGGGATCCACACCGACTTCTCGACATTTTAGGTACCCACAAGTTTTATCACCTACTCTGAGGTATTCATTCATGTTACTATCTTCAAACTACGTTATCTATGCTATTACGTGTACTAAAATTCCTTGTTATTTCTTGCATCCTTCTATATTATTTATTTCCTTAACTTTTCTCTTGGTTGTTTATCTTCATGGAGTTTTGTCTTTTCTGTAGGCTACTTCACCAAACTTATAATTTGTATTAATCCCTCTTTTGCTAACTCCTGTGTGTCTTCAATCTCATTGGTTTGTCCTTTCACACTTAAATGGATTCCTACTGGCATTGGTATGATCTATGGATTCTTACTAGTACTACTAACTTACCTATCTTGACTTGTGTCAGGTTCTCTTTTTTCTAACCTTAGAAACCTCATTGGTCCCCTCTGGGTGATCTATCTCTTGAGATTTACTGTCTCTGACTCAGAGTATAGTATTATAGATACTGAGCTTTCTTACGGTTATCCCTATCTATGCTGGTAAAGGATGGAATAATAATTTTATATCTCAACGGATATCGATGTCCTTGTTATGGTACTCTATGTCTTGTTATAGTCTATTACTTATATAAGATAGGTATGAGATAGACTCTGTAAGGACAGTTCCCTTAACTGATATCACTGAGAGGTGAAAATCCGGGTTTGATTGTTTAAGATCTCTATATACTTTGTGGCATCTCATGTCTATTGGAAACTTCCTCGACTAACTCTGATTTCATGCTTCTTTTGACGTTATGACTATTCCTCTATACTCGAAAGGCTTGCTACTTATACAAGATATTCAAAGATTTTTTTTGGATCTGATCGAATGAATGTTATGAAAAAATAAGGAACCTTACTTAGGTCTATTTGACAATTTTTTTCTTGCTCGGGCTTATTTTATTTCACTTACTACTATAAGTTTTGGCTTTTTCTTTGTTACCTTATTATGTATCTCTATCTTTTATTGCCTTTGGTTGTTTTAAGTATTTGTACTGTATTCCTTACTTTTCTTATAGATTTATGTACCCACTGTAGTCACTGACTCCCTAGACCATGCTCCGATTACAACTTTGTAACATCTCTCTCTCGGAGTTGCTACTGGTAGGGAATAGGCCGACCTATCCCCCTAAGCCACTGACTTTCTGACTATGATCATCATTATTAATCTCATCTCAATCAACAACTCATGCATAGGGACCATTGTCCAACTTAATAAGATGCAACTTAATACTAATAAGTATGTACTTAATAACAATACACTAATAATTGTGTCATGGACACTGTAACTCATTCCATACATAATCTTTACTATACAATTATCTGATACATGACTTTACTCTAACTCTAACTAAACTGTGTCTTTAACTTGACTTGGTGGACTTAAACACCCTAGTGACTGCCATCAGTATCCATCCTCTCGAGCTCATCCGCCGGGTATACCTGTAAAATAAAAACACTGGGAGTGGGGGGTTAGATCAATTGAATGACCTAGTGAGTGGACATATTAAAATGGAATCTGAAATACTTTATGAAACATCCATCTTTCTGAAATCAAAAATATCTCGAGGAAAGCTGATTTTTTTAAAAAACTCTTTCTTATCTAAAAACACATTCGTTTTCGGTGAAAACTCTTATAGAAATCATTTTAGTCTGTAAAAATCTGAGTTTCTCATAAAACTATTTCTCTTGAAAACTCTTTTACAAAACCATCATTCTTAAAACCATGTCTCTGAGCATCTATAGAAAACCTAACGTATTGGGGCGTTACGTATCACCATCCCCCCATACGCCTAAACTAATGGTCTTGGGGCGTTATGTATCGCCGTCGCCCAAGCCACTGAACTAGAGCCAGGTGTGAAAATTCATGCAATTGGGGCAATACATATCGTCGTCCCCAATTGTATGCCACGATCTTATCTCTGAATATAGGGTCTAGGGGCATTACGTATCGCCATCCCATAGCCTTGAAATCTAGTGGTCTTAAGGCGTTATGCATCGTCGTCCCACAAGCCACTTAACTAGAGCCAGATGTGCTGATCAATGCTATCATCTTGACCCTGAATCTATGGGGCATTACTGTAGGACACAGAAATCGGCGACGCTGTTCCAGGCTCACGGCCTATTTGGGAGTACGAAATAGCTCACGGGGAACTAAACCGGAGAAATAACATAGAGTCGCCACCCGGTGTGAACCGGGAAAATGTGATTTAAGGCCGCACTCACCCCTCACAATGGAAGACCTCAAACCGTTGGGCTCGGAATGGTCCCTTACTTAATGCCACTTGTAATGATGTGATTTATGCAATATCTTAACCTAATCTACGCAACATGCTAAAGAATAACCTATATCTAATTCATGTTCATAAAGATAAGTCCTATGTCTAAATTTGCATGGTTGAAAAGTAAGTTATCACCACGACAAACACACAATAACAAACGGCAATCCAATAAACATGCTTCAATTATATAATGCGGAAAACAAATAAAAACAAAACATAATGCAAATTCCAAATGCAAAATAAATAACTAATCATACTTAAAAATAAATAACTAAATAACATACTAGACTAAACCATGCTTACAAAAATAAATAACGTACTAGCAACCTAATCATGCTCAAATACATGGTTGGATGAAATAAAATACGTGTGTCTCTCAAGTAGTATGTGGCGTTGTATCCCGAGTGCAAACCGCACTACCGTCCATTCGGATTCGGCTACTGAATTTACGTCCGGGTTTCTATCTGATATACCAAAAAAGAGAACATGCATTCCGTTCATCCAGAATTCACATCATGCCAAAACAAACGACTCTCATGCGATAATATATTAAAATAAGTAAAAGAAACGAAATTTAATAAGTAAAAAGGGTGCCCCCAGGTCTAACCTCTTTTGTCGTCTCTTGGAAGCGCGTTACACAGCCGTCGGAAGGGTTGATGTTCCGCAACTTTTCTGGTTCACCAATCCAACGTTTTTCCTCGCTGTTTTGCTGTCTGGGCTGTTGTTTTCACTCTGTTTCGCTGCTGTTTGTGTTGTATTTTCTGGTCACTATTTTTTGGTAATTATAGGAATGTTTTGGGGATTTTTTGTGGGGTATTGGGCTGCTGTTTTATGCGGTTTTAAGGCTAAAAATTGGGCAGTTTTGGGGTATTTCGAGGACTGTTTGTGGTGTGTTTGAGGGCTGTCCACTGGCTGTATTTAGGCGTGATGAAGGGCTGTTAGTTTCAGAGGTTTTGCGCTTCAAGTGTAGGGCGTCAGTGGCTTGTTTCCAGGTTAAGTGAGGGAGCAGTTAACGTGAGTGTGTTGCAGCGTAGGTGAGGGGAGTTAACGTGGCTGAATGATTAGGTTTGTGAGGGACTGCTTGGTCGTTGTGTTCCACGCATGCATGGTAGAGGCAGTTCAAGGTTTATTGCATGGGCTGTGTGAAGATGGGTTGATTATGGGCTAACGTGGCTATAAGAAGGGTTTATATGTTATGTGTGTGGCTTTGGTATTGGTTTCTATAAGGTCCAGGATCTATTATAATGTGCGAATAACAATCGAGAAGTTTGCAGAATACTTACATCGATCGGTTGACGACGCGGAAGCAACAGAACTTCAAAAATGCTCACTGGTTTAGGCGTGAACTGCAATGCAAATTTGAGCTCACTGGTTTCGGTTTTTGCCTCCAATTTGTTGAGCTCCAAGCTTCGTCAGATGATTCCCGGCTCATGGGTGGACTTCCCTATCACCTTCGCATGTCTCGTAAGTGTGCTAGCACTTGATGATTTTGCCGCAAAACCATCACTCTTTCTCCCCTAACTCACGGTTTCTTGACAGAAACCAGAAAGTTTTTTGCCCCTTTTAGGCGTGTACATGAGATAGTATAGAGGAAGAGAGAATGTGTGATGTGTTACAATTTGTGTATTAAATATACTCATTTGAATTTCACATGCATTTCATGTGAATTTGGCTTTTAAAGTCAAACCATTAAAGCCTAACCACTCACATCATTCAATCACTCAATCACATCAATCAAAGCTTGTCAAGTCACATCACTCAAAGTGAAAAGTGATTTGACGCTTGATGCGACTAGCGATTTGACGCTTAATTTGACGTGCCACACTCGAATTCGAAATGCGAATGCGCTCGCAAATAATCTCGGGCTCAGGTTTGCTAATTCTAAATTAACGAATTTTCAGTTGCGTCGTAATTAAATGATTACGCCTAGCGAAGTCATTATTCATGTCGCTAACGAATTAATTCTAAATTAATTCGCTCGCCCGAATTAAAATCTAATTTTAATTCCGCGTCGAAATCCAATTTCGTTTAATATATCAAATATATTAATTTCTCGATTAATTCCTAATTAATCTTTATCTCTCTTTAATGATATTTTATCCTAGATAAAATATCTCCGTAATTAATCCCAGATTAATTTTCTCTCTCTTCTAATTAATCCCAGATTAATTTAGAGTGCGAGTTATACGTCATCGGTGAATCTTTTGGAAGCGACCCATGAGATCCCCGGATATTTTGGCAGTAAATTCGGTCGTCGGACTATCCGAACACGTAAGTACCTCGTACTACGTTTATACCAAATAACAAGATAAGGTTAGCCTCTAGCAAAGCGCCATGCCTCCCCAATTCTTCAGAAACATCCTACAGGAATAAGGATCTATTTCAAGCATAGTATACCGTAGTATTGCGTATTTCTGTCCAGTATCGGATGATCACGTGCTAGGCCTAGGGCTAGAAATGTGTCTACCCCGTACGAAGCACATATCAGATCTCTGGCGACTAGTCTCTATAATCGGATAAACATGACCTTGTCATTTTATCCCGATAGCTGCAGCATTTAAGAGAACCAGTCCCGTTCCTACGTGACCATCATCTCCATATAGCTGGAGTGACACTTCCGTCTTGACATCACACCCAACACACTACGATTCTCAATATACCCAGAATTGGCGTACACAGAACCTGTTAAAGCCCTGGACAACCTCAACCAAAGTATATAGATTATCGTATGCATTAGCGGTGCAAGTCTCAGGTTAAGACCAAATACATCTACCCTGATTTCAGACTTCCATAGACACAAAGTCATACTACCAATGGAATTCCGAGGGGGTCTATCCAGAGCGAAGCTATTTCTCGTACCATCGGTAAAACACAACCTCCTATTACACTTGCATGAGTATCATATACGTAAATATGAGAACTATGTCGTTATGCCCTCACAATGCGCACAAGTGTAATACTAGTCTTTTACGTATTTATCGATGTCCAATCTCGATAATACACTGACTAGGGATATTTAATGATTCTGCCTTCATGGATTGATACTGTCTCATATCATTCTCAATCCATGCAACCTCTCATCATTTATACATCTAGGTGATCTAATCACAAATGATAAGAGTGCAATCTCTTTTGTCAGATAGTTAATTTGTACAACAACACCGTGATCTGTACAAATAGTGAACTCTGGGTCATAATTGTCCAACAATCTCCCACTTGGCCTATATCCAGTCACTTGAGTGTCTGACACCCGAACTATGTATGGTTGCTCAAATTACTGAGAAAAGGTTTTCGTCGGCGAATTTTCATGATTATCATCTGATGCGATTTATTCGATCATCACATCGCCACGATGTATGATCCGAACGAATCAGATGAATATCGAAGTATTTATCTGGATCGTTGATGAGACCATTCATTCTTTAACATGTGTTGTAGCCTAGCTCAGCTGTTAAAAGAACTATATCTAATCCAATTAGATATTTACCGACCCAGAAGGCTTCTATTGCTGCTTCAGCTGCAGCAATAACCCGCATTTTTTTGTTTATTCGGTAACAGAATCTTGCTTGGAAGATTTCCAGCTCACTGTACCGTTATTCAAACTGTACAGTACCATTTGTATCGGTTTGGGAAACTTGCAGCAGTGATCCTAGTCATTTCAAGTTCTCCTTCTCCATAGATTAAGACAGCACCCTTAGTTCTCTAAGATACTAATGGATGTTCTTAACTTCAATCCAGTGACTATCACTTGGATTGGCCTGTGTGTGAATCATATGCTCCAGGCGTATGAGACACCAGGTCGCGTATATTTTTCAATTTACAGTTTCTCGGAGAGTTTCATGAAAGCCAAGCGTTCACCGATTGTTATTTATGGGAATATTATTTCCAAGAAGTGATGTATTATCATTATTTATTTAGGACAGCCACTGTCAGTGCGCTTCCACTAACCTCTTATATATATACAAGAATCATTTCGTTTTGAATTAAATCATAATCTATTATGATTACATCAAAATGATAATTCCAGAATTCTTGCTTCAATCCAAACATGGATCGAATAGCCCGCAAACCTGTTTGCTAGTTTAGGTACGACAAAATCGTCAGGATGTTGTAAACATCCTCCGAAAGGTTTCCTTTTCAGGAAAGCGATTTTCTCGTTAAGCTGACATATTTCATAAATGAAACATGCAACATTAGCAAGCATTATCCAAATGGATTTACCATGGCAACAGGTAAAAGGTTGAATCGAAATCAACGTAATGTTGATAACGATACCTTTCCACTATAAGCCTAGCTTAGTACGTCGGTCTGTTGCCATCCATGTATGTCTTCTTTGAAGACTGATAAAGTACCAATAGGCACAATGCCTTGCGGTACATCAACTAGTATCCAAACTTGTTGATATATATGGAATCCATTTCGGATTCATGACACTTTGTCATAACCAGGAAGTCGATACCTTGTATCACTACTCATACGAAGTCAGTTGGTATACCTCAATAAGATAGACATCTTTATGAGGTGAGATCAGAAACCCATACCCCAGGTTGTTTTCTTATTCTCTCCGACATACGCGGTTCTTGTGTATACGAAGATTAATGGTAATAGTTTCATCCTTGATGAACTATTTGTGTTCCATTAGGAATTAGTGCCTGGAATAGTATTACTCCGATTTTCATCGAGTTTTACTATCCTCCCACTTACAACTGCATATCGGTATTCCTCTTAGGAAAATCGCATGGTGAGCAACAATCTATTGTTCTCTTGTGAGTTGTATAAGTACAATACTTATGGATCCCTAGGATAACCTACAATTCGACACTTATCCAATTTGGGTTCTAGTTTGGTATCATCCAAACATATGCCTAGCATACCAAAAATTATCAGGAAAGTGAAAACCCAGTTTCTTTCCTGTTCATATCTAATATGAAATCTGTCAAACAGATTTTATGAAACCTTATTCTAAATAAGTTCTGCACTGTTAGTGCTTATCCGTTGAGGAAATAATGGCTCAGAGCGACTCATGATTAACCTTAATTATGTCCAATAAAATTCGGTTACTCAGTTCGGACACACCGTCACTTTGACGTGTTCCGGGAGGAGTCCTCCTTTGAAAGAATACTTTACTCTTTCAAGTATTTTAGAGACTTATTGCTTAAGTATTTCCATTACGGTCTTACCATGACGGTCTAATACTTTACCCGATTTGTTTGTCTATTTCGTATCGAAACTGTAAAAGTTTCTGATTTTTGTTCTTCAAAAGAAACTCATAACCATAACGCGATGCCACATCCGTACAGGTCACAAAAAATTCATATCCACATCTAGCCTAGCTATACATGGGCCCACTTGTTTCACTATGAATTAGGGCTAACAGATCAGTGGCATTTACACTTTTACCAAGTAAATAGTATTTTAGGCACATTGCCCAATAAACTAGATTCGTAGACTTTATTTGATTGGATCAAATCAGTCCTAGTACCCGCTCTTCAAAAGTGCGGATATACGATTCTTGTTTAATTGTGTCCCAGACAACAATGCCATAATTAATTTCTTCCTGATCAAATCAGTTTAAGCTATTTATTTGTCATATATATATTTGAGATTTATTTATATTCAAAATATAAATGATGTTATTCATATATAATGTATTTATCTCAATATCATCTTTATATAATGAAACACTTTAGTGTTCTAGAATATAAAAGTTAATCCGAGCGGGTTAGTTGAACAATGATATAGAGATAATGAATCTAGTCAAACTAGTTACATTATAACAGTTCCCTAATTTAGGTACACACCCGAAGGTAGTTCATAAACTAAGGTATCTACGGTTAAAACATGGACTTTCGTCCCGTTTTCAATTCGCAGATTAATCTCAATTGAAGTCAGTATACTGTTCAAAACAGATTTTGAACATCAATATATATTTATGTACCACCTAAGTATTAAATCTAATTTTAATACTAGTAGTGAACATAATTATGACAATCATATTTGAAGTTAGAGCCTTGCTCGTTCTTCAATTCCTTCATGTCTGCTTTGTCCAAACGGCAGTCACGTTTTCGCAATCCTGTTTGCCACATTTAGCAGACATTTTGGGATATGTCCTTTATCTTCCCAGAAGATTATAATGATTATTATAGTCCAACTATTTATTAAAACAACAATTTAAATATTAGTCCAACTAACATTTAATCGATATGATGAATGATATTGTTTGAGCGCTTATGGCGAGTAATTGAACGAATATTGCAAATTCAATTCTTGCCTCCCATTATTTTTCGGCGAGCCTCTAACCCTCTGTTGAGTACTCGGGAAACTGTGTTTCCTAGTGGGCTAGGTTCCCGTTAAATATCACACAATCTTGACTTTGGCCAACAAATTGTATGATAATTAACTAGGTAGATCTCTAAGATCAATTGGATCCAATCCAATTCCTAGATCTGGTAGGAGGACATCCAAGTCCAAAATATATATCTTATATATGCCAATACATCCAATGTATTACCTAACCTTTTTCCTCTGAATCAACTAAGCCTTGGCTTTGGCACAACAAACATAGCGATCCCAGTCAAGCGCGACCCATTGACCATGGAAAGCTTCATAATCAATGTCGATGGACAAGAAGTGGTCTTGACTTTGGCCAACAAACCACAACTTGGACAAGACAATGATATGGAACAAAGCTCTCGTGATTCAAACACATCTTCGACAGACAAAGGCCTTGACTTTGGCCAACAAACCAATGCCGTCTCGGATCTTGAGTGAGAATCACTCAATGGAAGGAAAAACGCTAATATTATTTGAGGGTTTTTCGTGTGCAAATTGGCAACCCATTTATTATCTATGTTAAGGTCTCATCATCATACACCTTAAACATGCATTCTAAACACATATAAAGCGCATATGAAAAATAATAATGATATGCGGATGGATACTTTAAATTGATCCTAGATCAAATCTCTCATTTTCTCTCTCCCGCTAGCACAAGTATTACCTTTACCCGTTACACTACACTTCTAAAGAAACCTCATTTACATTGAGGGGAATATGTCAGAAGAGAATACAAAGAGATGAAGGTAATAAGGCTGGACACGCAGGTCCAATTAATAAATCAAATTTATACACAATTTCTAAATGTCCCACCCATCTAATATCATCCGATATACATTATTCATGCATCGCATGTTGGACAATTATGACCCATAGCGTCACTATTTGTACAGATCATGGTGTTGTTGTACAAATTAACTATGTGACAAAGGAGATTGCACTCTTATCATTTTTGATTAGATCACCTAGATATATAAATGATGAGAGGTCATATGATTTGTTCTTGGACAGAGAATGATATAAGACAGTATCAGTCCACGAAGGATAAATCATTAAATATCCCTAGTCAGAGTATTATCGAGATTGGACATCGATAAATACGTAAAAGACTAGTATTACACTTGTTCGCGTTTGTGAGGGCACAACGGCATAGTTCTCATATATTTTGGTATAGGATACTCATGCAAGTGCAGTTGGAGGTTGTGTTTCACCGATGGTACGGGAAACAGCTTCGCTCTGGATAGACCCCCCGCGGAATCCCATTGGTAGTATGACTATATGTATGGGAGTCTGCAATCCGGTGTAGGTGTATTGGTATTAACCTGAGACTTGCACCGCTAATACATATGACAATCAATATACTTTAGTTGAGGTCATTCAGGGCTTTAACCGGTTCTGTGTGCGCCGATACTGGGTATATTGGCAATTGTAGTGTGTTGGGTGTGATGTCAAGACGGAAGTGTCACTCCAGTCATATGTTGATGATGGTCACATAGGATACGGAACTTGTTCTCTTAAATGCTCGAGCTATCGGGATATTATGACAAGGTCATGTATATCCGATTATAGAGACTAGTTACCAGACATCCGATATGTGCTTCGTACGGGGCAGACACAATTCCAGCCCCAGGCCTAGCACGTAAACATCCGATACTTGACAGAAATACGCAATACTACAGTATACTACGCTTGATATAGATCACATATTCCTATAGGGATATTTCCGGAGAATTGGGTAGGCATGGCGCTTTGCTAGAAGCCAACCTTGTCTTGTAAATCGGTAAAACGTAGTACGAGGTACTTACGTGTTTGGATAGTCCGACGACCGTATTTACTGCCAACATATCCGGGGATCTCATGGGTCGCTTCCCGAAGATTCACCGATGACGTATAACTCGCACTTTATTAATATGGGATTAATTAGAAGAGAGAGAAAATTAATCTAGGATTAATTGCGGAGATATTTTATCTGGGATAAAATATTAATTAAAGAGAGAGACGATTAATTTGGAATTAATCGATAAAAAATATATTCGATATATTATGCGAAATTGGATTTTGACGCGGAATTAAAATTAGATTTTAATTCGGATGAACGAATTAATTTAGAATTAATTCGTTAGCGACGTGAATAGTGATTTCGCTAGGCGTAATTGTTTAATTATGACGCGACGGAAAATTCGTTAATTTGGAATTAGCGAACCCGATCCCGGGATTATTTGCGAGCGTATTCGCATTTCGAATTCGAGTGTGGCACGCAAGTCAAATCATGCGTCAAATCGTTAGTCACATCAAGCGTCAAATCAAATATCACTTTGAGTGATGTGACAAGTTGTCACTTGATTGGTGATTGATGTGGTTGTTGAAAAGGCATTAATGGGCTTTTTCTTTTTGACTTTTGGTAATTGAAAATTGTAAAATGGTAAATGGTTTATTATTTTTTGAAAATATAAAAACCTATTACAATTTTATTTTATTTTATCTCTCTCTCCTCTCCTTTTTTATTGTATCTCCTTCTTCCCTCTCTTTCTTCCTTCCTCTTCTTCTCACGGTTTTGGAACCGTTTCTTCTCAAAACTTTCTGGTTTAACCGAATAAAATGAGAAACAATGAAGATGAAGAAGTGTAGCACACCTTGGGTTATATTATGGTGATAGGGAAACTAACACATGAGCTTGGATTTATTTTTGGAGCTTGAAGCTTTGAGCTTCCATGGAGGTCTCACATGGCCGGTTTTGGAGGAGCCAAAACAGCCCCCACCGTGCAGTCCAGCAGCTCAAGGAGCAACAAAACCGAGCATCAACAAGGAGGAAAATTGGTTTTGTTCTTCCTAGCATCGAACCATTCAATGTGAGTATGTATTCCGCCTTACTCCTTAGTATTCATGGCGTTTTTTCTTGTTGTTTGATGATCCTTGGACCTAATTAGAAACCAACAATGGTATCTTCAGCTTTGGTCAAGCATGAAAAATTTTAGGGTTTGAAATTGGGTAAAATCAATTGAAGCATGATTTGGTTGAATGATTTGATTAAGTATGCTTGTATTTTGATGAATTGAAGTGTGTATGTTCAATTTCATGAAATTGGATTGGATCCATTTTTCCCCAAATTTTTGGAGTGGCCGAAATTGAAGAACCCTAATTTCTTGGTGATTTTTTGTTTTTGATCTTGGTTGACTTAAAACCAGTGGGTAATGTTAATGTTGAAGTTCAATTAGATTGAATTTTGATTTGGAACAATTTTCCCCAAATTAAAGTAGGCTTGGCCGAATTCAAGAAACAGGAAATTCATTGTGTTTTTTGATTTTAATTCATTGGATGAGTTGATTTGATTTGGGAAATATGATGATTGTGGATTCAATTGGATTGAAACCGAATCGGAATGAAAAAACCCCTAATTACCGAGAATAAGTAGCATGTATTGGGTTTGATTTTGATGAAATTGTGTTGGACACTATTTGATGTTAAAGTGCATGATTAATTAGGCTAATTGATTTTTTAGGATGTTAATTGGATGATAAATTGTGTATAACACTTAGGTTAATTAATTATGGAATTTGGAATTTTATAAGTTAATTAATTTGGGCTTATTTGGATATTGGGCCTTATAGGTTGTAATTGGGCTTTTTGGCTTGGTTGTACCAAGTTAGGTTTAGGCCAATTTGGTTGGATCCAATTGGGCCCAAAACCGCATCCAAAAAGTCCAATTATGACTTAATGGACCTTAATTATTAGTTGGGCCTAATGGGCAAAATTAATTTAAAGGCTTATGGGGTAACTCCCAGATTGGATTTTGGTTATTCGGTTTGACCCGAGTTGACCAAAGTCCACGCCTTAAAGAAATTAATTAAAAGCCCATTGGACTTTAATTAAATAACATTAGATGTTAATCGGGCTTTGAGACCCGTTGCGATTAAATTTGGAATTTAAGTCGTAAAGGTTCCTTAATAAAAGTGTAATATTTAATTAGAATTAAATAGTGAATTAGAATTAAATGCGTATTAAATTGGATTTAATAATGTAGTTTAATTTAATTCGATAATTCGTACTTGGAGTACTTATTCACAAAACGAGTTTGACTCGAGCAAAATCAAATCGTTGTTTGAACATTGGATGATCACTAATTATCAGATTAATTAATTGGATTAGATTGATTGATAACATGCTAGTATGAATACATGGTTGCGATGCATGAATAATGTATATCGGATGGATATTAGATGGGTGGGGCAATTTAGAAATTGTTGTAATAAATTTGATTTATTAATTGGACCTACGTGTCCAGCCTTATCACCTCTATACTCTTTGTATTCTCTTCTCACCTATTCCCCTCAATGTAAATTATGTTTCTTTAGAAGTGTAGTGTAACGGGTAGAAGTAAATACATTTGCTAGTTGGAGAGAGAAAATGAGATATTTGATCTAGGATCAATGTAAAGTATCCATCCGCATATCATTATTATTTTATTTCATATGCGCTTTATTATGTGTTTAGAATGCATGTTTAAGGGTGTATGATGATGAGACCTTAACAAAGATAATAAATTGGTTGCCAATTTGCACGAGAAAAACCCTCGTTCAATATTAAACGTCTTTCCTTCCATTGAGTGATTCTCACTCAAGATCCTAGACGACATTGGTTTGTTGGCCAAAGTCATGGCCTTTGTCTGTCGAAGATGTGTTTGAATCACGAAGGCTTTGTTCCATATCAGTGTCTTGTCCAAGTTGTGGTTTGTTGGCCAAAGTTAAGACCACTTCTTGTCCATCGACATTGATTACGAAGCTTTCCATGGTCAATGGGTCGCGCTTGACTGGGATCACTAAGTTTGTTGTGCCAAAGCCAAGGCTTAGTTGATTCAGAGGAAAAAGGTTAGGTAATACATTGGATGTATTGGCATGTATAAGATATATGTTTCGGACTTGGATGTCCCCCTACCGGATCTAGGAATTGGATTAGATTCAATCGATCTTAGAGATCTACCTAGTTAATTATCATACAATTGGTGGGCCAAAGTCAAGATTGTGTGATATTTAACGGGATCCTAGCCCACTAGGAAACGCGGTTTCCCGAGTACTCGACAGAGGGTTAGAGGCTCGCCGAAAAATAGTGGGGGCAAGATTGAATTTGCAATACTCGTTCAATTACTCGCCATATGCGCTCATTCAAATTATTTCGTCGTTAGATTAAAGTTAGTTGGACTAATATTTAAATTGTTATTTTTTAATTAACAGTTGGACTGTATATAGTTGATTATATATAATTGGATTATATTAATCAATATATTTGAATTAATTAATTTCAGTTTACAGTTGATTTTATAATTGGATTATAGTAATCAATGTAATTGATGTTAATTAATTTAGATTATATTTGATTTATAGTGGACTATTATAATCATTATAATAAATAGTACCACAAATCGTTGATTAAATAGTGGACTATTAGAATCAAGATATAAATGAAAGATTAGTGTTTAAAACATAATCCTAGGTGAAAATGTATTTAAACGACTTTAATTTCAAATGGGAATAAATTTCAGGATGGTCCTGGAAAAATAATAAGTTATTTTATTTGATAAAATAATATATTAAGCCTAAGCCTGGAGTTAAGCAAATAAGTGGAACGTGATATTTGGAATATTCATGTAATGATAACTTTACTGCTTAATCCACTATACTTGTCATATAGACTCCTTAATTTCTTATCAGAACTAAGGATTAGATTCTTAAAGTATGATATTGAAATTGAAGGATATTCAAAGATTAGATCTTATAAGTACTTTCAAAATTGCAATAAAAATATCTTGGAGAATGAATTACTATTCTCAAGGAGACCTTACTTCAATATTCTAGAACCTGAGGCTTGGCCAAGGCTACTGGAATGTGAAATGGGCAAGGCAAGATCATTATAATCTTCTAGGAAGATAAAATGACATCCCAGAAGGAATTGAAGACGAGCAAGGCTCTGACTTCAAAAATGATTGTCATAATTATGTTCACAACTAGTATTAAATTAGATTTTAGATACTTAGTGTGGTACATAAAATAATATATTGATGTTCAGAATCTGTTTTGAACAGGATACTGACTTCGATTGGATTTATCTGTGAATTGGAAATGGGACGAAAGTCGCTGTTTTAACCGTAGATAGCCAAATTTAGGAATTACCTAAATTTGGAAACTGTCATAATGTAACTAGTTTGACTAGAAATATTATCTCTATATCGCGTATAACCCGCTACGGGTGTACCTTTATATCTAGAACACTAAAATGTTTCATTATATAAAGATGATCTTAAGATAAACACATTAGATGTGAATAACAGAATTTAATTTTGAATATAAATAATATCTAAATATATAACATGACAAATAAATAGCTCAAACTGATTTGATCAGTTAAGAAACTTAATTGTGGCATAGTTATCAGGGACACTATTAAACAAGAATCGTATATCCGCACTTTTGAAGAGGGGGTACCAGGACTAATTTGATTTCAATCAAATAAAGTCTACGAATCTAGTTTATTGGGCAAAGTGCCTAAAATACTATTTTCTTAGTAAAAGTGTAACTGACACCTACCTGTTAGCCCTAGTTCATAGTGAAGCAAGTGGGCCCATGTCTAGCTAGGCTAGATATGGATATGAATATTTCGTGACCTTTACGGATGTGGCATAGCGTATGGTTATGTGTTTCTTTTGAAACACAAATCGGAAACTTTTTAAGTTTCGACACGAAATAGACAAACAGATCGGCTAAAGTATGAAATCGTCACGGTAAGACCGTAATGGAAAATACTTAACCAATAAGTTTCTAGTATACTTGAAAGATATAGTATTCTTTCAAATGAGGACTCCTCCCGGAACACGTCAGTTTGGCGGTGTGTCCGAATAGCATTAACCAAATTTTGTTAGACATAATAAGGTTAATCACGAGTCGCTCTGAGCTAGCATTTCCTTCAATGGATAAGCATAAACAGTGCAAGAACTTATTTTGAATAAGGTTCCATAAATATCTGTTTGACAGATAACATATTAGATATGAACGGGAAAAGAAACCGGGTTTCACATTCCTTTTAGATTTGGGATGCTAGGCATACGTTTGGATGATACCAAATAAGAACCTAAATTGGATAAGTGCCAATTGTAGGTTATCCTAGGGATACTATAAGTATTGTACTTATACATATCACCTGAGAACAATTAGATTGTTGCTCACCATGCGGTTTTCCTAAGAGGAATACCGATATGCAGTGGTAAGTGGGAGGATAGTATAACTCGATGAAAATCGGAGTAATACTGTTCAAGGCACCGAATCTTAATGGAACATAAATAGTTCATCAAGGATGAAACTATTACTATTAATCTTCGAATACACAAGAACCGCGTAAGTCGGAGAGAGTCCGAAAATAACCTGGGGTATGGGTTTCTGATCTAACCTCATAAAGATGTCTATCTTAATAAGGAATACCAACTGACTACGTATGAGGAAGTGATACAAAGTATCGACTCCCTATTATGGCAAAGTGCCAGATAGTCTGGAATGGATTCCATGTATATTAACCAGTTTGGATATAGTTAATGTACCACAAGGCATTGTGCCTATTGGTACTTTATGAGTCTTCAAGGAAGACATACATGGATGGAAACATACCAACGTATAAAGCTAGGCTTTTAACCGAAAGGTATCGTTATCAACATTGTGTTGATTACGGTTCAACCTTTTACCTGTTGCCACGGTATATCCATTTGGATAATGCTTGTTATTCAATCCATGATTGGATTGAGGCAAGCATTAGGTTCTTGAACTATCGTTTTGATTGTAATCATAATGGTTTATGATTTAATTCAAAACGAATAGATTCTTGTGTAATAAGAGGTTAGTGGGAGCACATGATAGTGGTTGTCCTATATAAAATAATGATAATACGTCATTCTTTGGAAATGATATTCCCATAAAATAACTATCGGCGAAAGCTTGGCTTTCGAAATACTCTCCGAGAAACCGTACATTGAAAAATGTACGCGACCTGGTGTCTCATACGCTTTGAGCATATGGATTCACAAACAGGCCAATCGAGTGAGTGATAGTCAATGATGATGTTAAGAACATTCGTAGTATCTTAGAGAACTAAAGATGATGTCTTAGTCTATGGAGAATGAGAACTTGAAGTGACTAGGATCACTGTAGCAAGTTTCCTATAACCGATAAAAACGACTATAAGTCACAAATGGTACTATACAGTTTGAAGAACGGTACAGTGAGCTGGAAACCTTCCAAGCAAGATACTGTTACCGAATAAACAACAAATGCGGGTTAATTGCAGCAGATGAGGCAGCAATAGAAGCCATCTTGGTCAATAACAAATATAATTAGATTAGATATAGTTCTGTTAGCAGCTGAGCTAGGCGTCAGCAAAAGCTAAAGAATTAATGGTCTCATCAATGATCCAGATACATACTTCGATATTCATCTGATTCATTCGGATCATACATCGTGGCGATGTGATGATCGAATAAATCGCGTCAAGATGATATTCATGAAAATCCGCTGACGAAAGTAGTTTCTCAGCGATTTGAGCCAACCGTACATAGTTCAGGTGTCAGAGACTCGAGTGACTGGCTATAGGCCAAGTGAGAGATTGTTGGACAATTATGACCCATAGTGTCACTATTTGTACAGATCATGGTGTTGTTTTACAAATTAACTATGTGACAAAGGAGATTGCACTCTTATCATTTGTGATTAGATCACCTAGAATATAAATGATGAGAGGTCCCTATGATTTGTTCCTGGACAGAGAATGATATGAGACAATATCAGTCCACGAAGGATAAATCATTAAATATCCCTAGTCAGAGTATTATCGAGATTTAACATCGATAAATACGTAAAAGACTTGTATTACACTTTTGCGCATTTTTGAGGGCACAACGGCATAGTTCTCATATATTTGGGTATATGATACTCATGCAAGTGTAGTTGGAGGTTGTGTTTCACCGATGGTATGGGAAACAGCTTCGCTCTGGATTGACCCCCCGCGGAATCCCATTGGTAGTATGACTATGTGTCTATGGGAGTCTACAATCAGGGTAGGTGTATTTGGTCTTAACCTGAGACTTGCACCGCTAATACATATGACAATCAATATACTTTAGTTGAGGTCGTCCAGGGCTTTAACCGGTTCTGTGTACGCCGATACTGGGTATATTGGGAATCGTAGTGTGTTGGGTGTGATGTCAAGACGGAAGTGTCACTCCAGTCATATGGCGATGATGGTCACGTAGGATACAGAACTTGTTCTCTTAAATGCTCGAGCTATCGGGATATTATGACAAGGTCATGTATATCCGATTATAGAGACTAGTTACCAGACATCCGATATGTGCTTCGTACGGGGAAGACACAATTCTAGCCCCAGGCCTAGCATGTGAACATTCGATACTGGACAGAAATACGCAATACTACAATATACTATGCTTGATATAGATCACATATTCCTATAAGGATATTTCCGGAGATTTGGGTAGGCATGGCGCTTTGCTAGAAGCCAACCTTGTCTTGTAAATCGGTATAAACGTAGTACGAGGTACTTACGTGTTCGGATAGTCCGACGACCGTATTTACTGCCAACATATCCGGGGATCTCATGGGTCGCTTCCCGAAGATTCACCGATGACGTATAACTCGTACTTTATTAATATTGGGATTAATTAGAAGAGAGAGAAAATTAATCTAGGATTAATTGCAGATATATTTTATATGGGATAAAATATTAATTAAAGAGAGAGAACGATTAATTTGGAATTAATCGACAAAATAATATATTCAATATAATATGCGAAATTGGATTTCGACGCGGAATTAAAATTAGATTTTAATTCGGGTGAACGAATTAATTTAGAATTAATTCGTTAGCGACGTGAATAGTGATTTCGCTAGGCGTAATCGTTTAATTACGACGCGACGGAAAATTCGTTAATTTGGAATTAGCGAACCCGAGCCCGGGATTATTTGCGAGTGCATTCACATTTCGAATTCGAGTGTGGCACGCAAGTCAAATCATGCGTCAAATCGTTAGTCACATCAAGCGTCAAATCAAATGTCACTTTGAGTGATGTGACAAGTTATCACTTGATTGAGTGATTGATGTGGTTGTTGAAAAGGCTTTAATGGGCTTTTGCTTTTTGACTTTTTGGCAATTGAAAATTGTAAAATGGTAAATGGTTTTATTATTTTTTGAAAATATAAAAACCTATTACAATTTTATTTTCTTTTATCTCTCTCTCTATCTCCCTTTTACGCATCTCATTCTTCCCTCTGTTTTCTTCCTTCTATTCTCACGGTTTTGGAACCGTTTCTTCTCAAAACTTTCTGGTTTGACCGAATAAAATGAGAAACAGGGAAGATGAAGAACTGCTAGCACACCTTGGGTTATATTATGGTGATAGGGAAACTAACACATGAGCTTGGATTTATTTTTGGAGATTGAAGCTTTGAGCTTCCATGGAGGTCTCACATGGCCGGTTTTGGAGGAGCCAAAACAGCCCCCCACCGTGCAGTCCAGCAGTTCAAGGAGCATAAAACCGAGCATCAACAAGGAGGAAAATGGGTTTTGTTCTTCCTAGCATCAAACCATTCAATGTGAGTATGTATTCCGCCTTACTCCTTGAAGTATTCATGCGTTTTTTCTTGCTTGTTTGATGATCCTTGGACCTAATTAGAAACCAACATCGCAACCATGTATTCACATAAGCATGTTATCAATCAATCTAATCCAATTAATTAATCTGATAATTAGTGATCATCCAATGCTCAAACAACGATTTGATTTTGCTCGAGTCAAACTCGTTTTGCGAATAAGTACTTAAAGTACGAATTCTCGAATTAAATTAAACTACATCATTAAATCCAATTTAATATGGATTCAATTCTAATTCGCTATTTAATTCCAAATTAAATATTACACTTTAATTATGAACTTTTATGACTTAAATTCCAAATTTAATCGTTACGGGTCTCAAAGCCCGATTAACGTCCAACGTCAATTTAATTAAAGTCCAATGGGCTTTTAATTAATTTCTTAAGGCGTGGACTTTTGGTCAACTCGGATCAAACCGAATAACCAAAATCCAATCTGGGAGTTACCCCATAAGCCTAGAAATCAATCTTGGCCCATTTGGCCCAATTAAACTTTAAAGGTTCATTAAGTCGCATTTGGGCTTTATGGTGGCGGTTTTGGGCCTAATTGGATCCAATCCAATTTGCCTTAACCCAAATTTGTACAACAAAGCCCAACAAGCCCAATTACAACACTAAAGCCAAAATCCAATTTTAAGGCCCAAATAATTAAATTCCAAAAATCCAATTTTCCAAATTTAATTACCAAAGTGTATCACATGATTAATTACCCAAATTAACATTTCTAAAATATCAATATACACAATTAATCATGCTCATTTTCATCATCACATGTCAAACACATTTTGATTAAAATCAAACCCAATTCATGCTCAACATGTCTCGGCCAAGGAGGGATAATTTTGTCCGATTCGGTTTCAATCCAATTAAACTCACAATCGACATTAAATCATCATCCTAATTGATTCTAACTCATCCAATGAATTAAAATATCAAAATCACCAAGACATTTTAGGGCTATTCTATTCGGCCATACTCACCAAATTTGGGGAAAATTATTCCAAATCAATTTTCATGAAATTGATCCAATCAATATTCAATTCAAACACATTTAAGCATATTCATCAATCAAATTTCACAAAATCATGCTCAAAATCAATTTGCCCAAATTTTAAACCCTAAACTTTTTCATGCTCAAACCTTGCTCTAGATGCCATTGTTGGTTTCTATTAAGGTCCAGGATCGATTATAAGCATGAATAATGTGCGAATAACAATCGAGAAGTTTGCGGAATACTTACATCGATCGGTTGATGATGCGAAAGCAACAAAACTTCAAAAATGCTCATTGGTTTAGGCGTGAACTATAGTGCAGATTTGAGCTCACTGGTTTCGGTTTTTGCCTCCAATTTGTTGAGCTCCAAGCTTCGTCAAACGATTCCCGGCTCATGGGTGGACTTCCCTATCATCTTCGCATGTCTCGTAAGTGTGCTAGCACTTGATGATTTTGCCGCAAAACCATCACTCTTGCTCCCCTAACTCACGGTTTCTTGACAGAAACCAGAAAGTTTTTGGCCCCTTTTGGGCGTGAACATGAGAGAGTAGAGAGGAAGAGAGAATGTGTGATGTGTTACCAAATTTGTTTCTTAAATACACTCATTTGAATTTCACATGCATTTCATGTGAATTTGGCTTTTAAAGTCAAACCATTAAAGCCTAACCACTCGCATCATTCAATCACTCAATCACATCAATCAAAGCTTGTCAAGTCACATCACTCAAAGTGACAAGTGACTTGACGCTTGATGCGACTAGCGATTTGACGATTGATTTCACGTGCCGCACTCGAATTCAAAATATGAATGCGCTCGTAAATAATCTCGGTCTCGGGTTCGCTAATTCCAAATTAACGAATTTTTCGTTGCGTCGTAATTAAATGATTACTCCCAGCGAAGTCACTATTCACGTCGCTAACGAATTAATTATAATTAATTCGCTCGCCCGAATTAAAATCTAATTTTAATTCCGCGTCGAAATCCAATTTCGTTTAATATATCAAATATATTAATTTCTCGATTAATTCAAAATTAATCGTTATCTCTCTTTAATGATATTTTATCCCAGATAAAATATCTCCCTAATTAATCCCAGATTAATTTTCTCTCTCTTCTAATTAATCCCAAATTAATTTAGAGTGCGAGCTATACGTCATCGATGAATCTTTGGGAAGCGACCCATGAGATCCCAGAATATTTTGCCAGTAAATTCGGTCGTCAGACTATCCGAACACGTAAGTACCTCGTCCTACGTTTATACCGAATTACAAGACAAGGTTAGCCTCTAGCAAAGCGCCATGCCTCCCCAATTCTCCGGAAACATCCTTACAGGAATAAGGATTTATATCAAGCGTGGCATACCGTAGTATTGCGTATTTCTTTCCAGTATCGGATGATCACGTGCTAGGCCAGGGGCTGGAAATGTGTCTGCCCCGTACGAAGCACATATCGGATCTCTGGCGACTAGTCTCTATAATCGGATAAACATGACCTTGTGATTTTATCCTGATAGCTGCAGCATTTAAGAGAACTAGTCCCGTATCCGACGTGACCATCATCTCCATATGACTGGAGTGACACTTCCGTCTTGACATCACACCCAACACACTACGATTCTCGATATACCCAGAATTGGCGTACACAGAACTTGTTAAAGTCCTGGACGACCTCAACAAAAGTATATAGATTGTCGTATGCATTAGCGGTGCAAGTCTCAAGTTAAGACCAAATACACCTACCCTGATTTCAGACTTCCATAGACAGCAAGTCATACTACCAATGGAATTCCTAGGGGGTCTATCCAGAGCGAAGCTGTTTCCCGTACCATCGGTAAAACACAACCTCCTATTACACTTGCATGAGTATCCTATACCCAAATATATGAGGACTATGCCGTTGTGCCCTCACAATGCGCACAAGTGTAACACTAGTCTTTTACGTATTTATCGATGTCCAATCTCGATAATACTCTGACTAGGGATATTTAATTATTCTGCCTTCATGGATTGATATTGTCTCATATCATTCTCAATCCAGGCACTAATCATAGGGACCTCTCATCATTTATACATCTATGTGATCTAATCACAAATGATAAGAGTCCAATCTCCTTTGTCACATAGTTAATTTGTACAATAACACCGTGATCTGTACAAATAGTGACGATATGGGTCATAATTGTCCAATATTTGGCTGGTTGAAGGGCTGTGTTATTTTTTGGTGTCGGTGAGTGAGGTGAGGTGAGTGTGTGCGTGAGGGCTAGTGAATGGAGAGAATTTGTGGGCTCGGCAGCGTGGTGTGAGGGCAAGGGCGTGAAAGCAGCTAGAGTATTTTCTCTCGTGTTTTCGTGTAAATGAGCTTAGAATATTAGGGTTGATTTCGTAAGAATGAGCAGGGTTTTCAAGGCTGGTTTGTGTTCTTTTTATAGGCAAGTTGGGGGTTGTCATTGTGTGAAAATGAGAAGGATTTGCATTAAAGGGAATATCTTTTAAATTGGTATGTGATAAGGAAAATCTTTTAATTAGGGAAGTGTTTTAATTTGATTTGATTTGTTCTCTTTTGATTAGGGATATGATTTGATTTGTATCTTTTAATTAGGGAATGTAATTTAAGTGAATTAGGAAAGCTTTTGATGGGATTTTATTTGACTTTATTTAATTTTGGTATTTGATTTATTTAATTTAATTTAATTTGATTTGATTTAATTTAATTTAATTTAATTTAATTTAATATAATTGGATTTGATTTAATTAGGAATGATATTATTTTAATTTGTGACATGTCTTTTAAATGTTTTAATTATTTGGATTGGGCTTTCGGTGGGTGGCTTAGTGGTGTGTGGGCTTGGTGTGCGTCTTGTGGGGGTTTGGGCTAAGGATGTGTTTTGAAACAGAGGTCCAACAAGCGAACCCGAAGCTAATCCAACGAATTAAATCCAACAATGTGTCAATTCTTGACTTTTTCCTTCCGACGTCTGTTTCCCGTTGCTTCCACAATTAAAGAGGTAGTGTCTCCATACGAGACTCATCATCGGGACTTATATGCAAAAATCCAGTGCCTACAGTCACCCCCACTTTGATGGGACTTGTGTAGTGTGTGACAATGACAATCCTATCAAAGTACGTGCAATGCATTTTTACTAACCTGGCTCGCCAGCTGCCGCTTGACTTGCCTGTTGCTTCGAACTGAATTGATCTGGTGGTGAGGTGCTGTGACCCATAAGGTTCATCCCTGCAAGATGTTGCGATCTCTAGGAATCAATACCAAACTGAACTAATGTGATGGCGAGGCGCTTTGACCTTTGGGCTTTGTTCCCGAACTATATTGACTATGGACTTTGTTCCCTAACCGTGCTGAATGTGGGCTTTGTTCCCGAATTATGTTGAGAGTGGGCTTTGTTCCCCTGGGATTTATTCCCGAGCTGTGTTAAGATAAGGCTTTATTCGCCTGGGCTTTGTTCCCAAATTGTGTTAAGATAGGGCTTTATTCCCTTGGGCTTTATTCCCGAACTGTGTTGAGATAGGGCTTTATTCCCTTGGGCTTTTTTCCCGAACTGAATGTGATGGCGAGGTACCTCGACCTCTGGGCTTTGTTCCCGAACCACCTGTGGGCTTTGTTCCCTGGGCTTTGTTCCCGAACTGAATGTGATGGAGATGTGCCTCGACCTCTGGGCTTTGTTCTCGAACCACCTGTGTAGAGAGTGGGCTTTGTTCCCTGGGCATTGTTCTCATTGTGTTGAATCTGATGGCGAGGTACCTCGACCTCTGGGCTCTGTTCCCGAACCATCTGTGGGCTTTGTTCCCGAATCGAACTGATTGTGGGCTTTATTCCCGAACTGATTTGATTGTGTCATACCCGGCGTGCTAAACCCCATACCTGAGGTGTCGCGGTTGCGTCTCCATACCTAGAGTGTCGCAGTGATATCTCCATACCCGGAGTATCGTACCTGGCAAGCTAAACCATATACCCGAGGTGTCGCAGTTGCGTCTCTATACCTAGAGTGTCATAGTGAAATCTCCATACCCGGAGTGCCGTACCTGGCAAGCTAAACCACATACCCGAGGTGTCGTAGTTGCGTCTCCATACCTAGAGTGTCGCAGTGATATCTCCATACCCGGAGTGCCGTACCTGGCAAGCTAAACCCCATACCCGAGGTGTCGCGGTTGCGTCTCCATACCTAAAGTGTCGCAGTGATATCTCCATACCTGGATTGCCGTACCTGGCAAGCTAAACCCCATACTCGAGGCATCACTGTGATATCTCCATTCTCGAAGTGTCGCAGTGATATCTCCATACCTGGAGTGCCGTACTTGCCAAGCTAAACCCCATACCCGAGGCGTCGCTGTGATATCTCTATACCCGGAGTGCCGTACCTAGCAAAACTGATGTTGTGTCTCCATACCCGAAAAAACTGATGCTGTGTCTCCATACCCAGAGTGCCATACCCGGCAAAACTGATGATGATGTCTCCATACCCGGAGTGTTGATGATGTGTGTCTCATACCCGGAGTGCTGATGATGTAGTGGGCCCTCGACCCTGGGATGCATCCCGAAACTACAACAGATGTGTGGGCCCTCGACCTTGAAACACATCCTAAAAGTAATGATGTAGTGGGTCCTCGACCCTGGGACGCATCCTGGAACTATAACTGATTATGTAGTGGGCCCTCGACCCTGGGACGCATCCCGAAAGTACAACTGATGATGTAGTGGGCCATCGACCCTGGGACGCATCCCAGAACTCAAACCGACAACGGGGGCCCTCGACCCTGGGACGCATCCCAATACCGCTGACAATATGCGCATCGCCTTCAAACTGATACTGATGTGGATGTGGGCCCTCAACCCTGGGACGCATCCCGGAACTACAACTGATGATGCAGTGGGCCCTCGACCCTCGGACGCATCCCGGAATTGTAACCAACAATGGGGTCCGTCGACCCTGGGACGCATACCAATACCGCTGACAATGTGGGCCTCGACCTTAAACTGATGATGTAATGGGTCCTCGACCCCAAAATGATACTGATATGGTCCTCGACCCTGAACTGATACTGATGTGGGCCTCACCCCAAACTGATACTGATATGGGCCTCGCCCTAAACTGATACTGATATGGGCCTCCCCTCCATGCTGATACTGATATGGGCCTCACCCCAAACTGATACTGATATGGGCCTCGCCCCCATGCTGATACTGATATGGGCCTCGCCCCCAGACTGATACTGATGTGGGCCTCGTCCCCATGCTGATACTGATATGGGCCTCACCCCAAACTAATACTGATGTGGGCCGCGCCCCAAACTGAAACTGATATGGGCCTCGCCCCCATGCAGATACTGATATGGGCTTCGCCCCCAAACTGATACTGATATGGGCCTCGCCCAGACGCATCCCGGAACTACAACTGATGATGCAGTGGGCCCTCGACCCTGGGACGTATCCCGGAACTGCAACCGACAACGGGGGCCCTTGACACTGGGACGCATCCCAATACCACTGACAATGTGGGCCACGCCCTCAAACTGATTCTGATATGGGCCTCGTTCCATTCTAATACTGATATGGGCTTCGCCCCCAGACTGATACTGATATGGGCCTCGCCCGGACGCATCCCGGAACTACAACTCATGATGCAGTGGGCCCTCGACCCTAGGATGTATCCCGGAACTGCAACCGACAAGGGGGCCCTCGACCCTGGGACGCATCCCAATACCGCTAACAATGTGGGCCTCGCCCTCAAACTGATACTGATGTGGATGTGGGCACTTTACCGTGGGACGCATCCTGGAATTGCAACCGACAACGGGGGCACCTCAACCCTGGGATGAATCCCAATACCGCTGACAATGTGGGCCTCGCCCTCAAATTGATGATGTAATGGGTCCTCGACCCCAAAATGATACTGATATGGTACTCGACCCTGAACTAATACTGATGTGGGCCTTGCCCCAAACTGATACTGATATGGGCCTCGCCCCAAACTGAAACTGAGATAGGCCTCGCCCCCATGCTGATACTGATATGGGCCTCACCCCAAACTGATATTGATATGGGCCCCGCCCCCATCCTGATACTGATGTGGGCCTCGCCCCAAACTGATACTGATATTGGCCTCGTCCCCTTGTTGATACTGATATGGGCCTCGCCCCCATGCTGATACTGATATGGCCTCGCCCCCATGCTGATACTAATGTGGGCCTCACCCCAAACTGATACTGATATAGGCCTCACCCCAAACTGATACTGACATGGGCCTCGCCCTCGAACTGATACTGATGTGGGCCTCGCACCCAGAGTGCCATACCCGGCGAAACTGATACTGATGCTAATGTGGGTCTCACCCACAAAATGCCATACCCGGCTTGTTCATTCTCGAACTCTGCTCCATTCTCGGATTGCCATTCTCGGAACTCTGATAATTTGGGCCTCGACCCTAGGATTCATTCCTGGATTCATTCCAAAACTCGAACAATGTGGGCCTCGACCCTGGGATTATTTCCCGGATTCATTCCAAAACTTTGCTGATGTGGGCCTCGACCCTGGGATTTTTTCCCGGATTCATTCCAAAACTTTGCTGATCTGGGCCTTGGCTCTGAGATTCATTCATGGAACTGCTGATAATTTGGGCCTCGGCTCTGGGATCCATTCCCAATACTGCTGATGATGTGGGCCTCGATCCCTGGATTCATTCCAAAACTGATGATAATGTGGGCCTCGACCCTGGGATTCATTCCTGATGCTGCTGATAATTTGTTGTTTCTGGTTGGCTTGCATTTGCCTGCTTTCTCATTTTCTTTAAAACCTGCGAACAAAAACAAGACAAAGATTGTGTGTATATGCCATGTATGTATGTATGCGTGCATGAATATGTTTCCTATTCCGATGTGTTAGGTCTTCATTGTTCTCCTTGGTGCTTCTTGCCTTCAAATGTCTTCGGTCGCCCCCTAGGTCTGCTTACAATTTCCTTCTGCCCGTTCTCTTCCAGTAATTTGCTCAGTTATATCTGGTCTCATGGCTCAATTCCTTGTTGTGTCCCTTATTTACGATGTGGTAGACTGGTTTCCCCCAGTCTTGATTTAGCTTTCTACTTTTCACTGTTTGCACTCGATCAATGTGGACCACGTGATATGTCATTCCATATCATCATATTATATCACATGCTACGAAATAGTCCCAATAGTTACACATATTATTGCCCTCAAAGAATGCCCAGTATTGAAACCAGAGAACCTTCAAAACTTTCAACGCAACTCAAATCTAAGTCTTTGAATAAACGATCTAAGCCAGACTCAAAGTGTGTGTGTGCAAAGGTTCCTTCGCATATTCATCCCAAGGTAAGCCAACTCAATGATTTCGTCGAAAAATCTGGATCCATGGGTCAAACTAACCTAGATTTCTCAATTATTCCTGCATTTGCTTTTCTGTGCTCAATGTGGTATGGTTTTCTTTCTTTTTTGCCTCTCCCTTTTTTCTTTTCATTTTGAACTTCTTTTTTTCTTTTCTTTTATTTTTATTTTATTTTTATTCTTTCTTTTTTCTTTTCAACACACCTACCCTTTAAGGTAGCATTTCTCCTCATGGTGGTCCTAATACTCTCCCATGGGTAGCTTCACGCTTATCGGTTATAGGTGGTTCAATTCTTTTCTTTAGAGACTTTTCTTTCATTTTCAACCATACCACATATCATAACATAAGCAAATCAAGATATACATCTAAGCAATCGGTCATTCACCGACCTACAATTTCTTCGACTAGTCACTTTGCTAACTACTCAGGTTTTCACTGCTAAAAACCATAAACAAGTGCTTTCAAGTCTAACATAGATCAATTACTCAAAGCATCAGATAAAAGCACGTCAAAAGTTTATCGTTTCTAAGATTTCTCCCTAAAGCAAACGATTTCATCATCGGACTTATGTCTAACTATCAAGGACTCAAAAAATAATCTTTTTCTTTTCTTTTCTTTTTTCTTTTTTAAAATTTTTTTTTTCATTTTTTCGTTTTTTTTTTCTTCTTGAGGCCCATCATGGTCTTTCTATCCTTGCCGTAAAGTTTTATGTTCCTCAGTTTCCTTTTCCCCGTTATCCAGGTTTGCTAAACTCTTCTTGACAAGTCTTCTTTTATCCTTAACCCAACGGATATCTATGATGGCTTTTAAGACACAAGGTTAACATGATGCGTGTATGCATGAGATGCGTGCGATGCATGAGATATAATATGCATGTGTTTATCAAAAGCATAAAGGGGTGGCTTCTATTGGTAATACGACTATAGTAAATATACGGGTTTATCGGAGTGCGGACAAAGGCTCTCGCTGACGAAGAATTGCCCACAACTAGGTCTCCCCACTCAAGGGTCCGAGCAACCAAGTGAGCACACCTTTTTTATACCTTAAGGTACGTGCCAACGAGTTATAGTGTGTGACTGACTGTCAAATGGATTTCCCGTTGTAGATTACCTAGAGGGAGGGTGGAGCGAGGCTCTCTTAAGTACCTAAGCCACTTAGGCTCTTGTCGCTTGGTGTCAGGAATAAACAATGAGTCCTCCAAATTAGTCCATCACAGTAGGCTACAGGTAGATGATTATCTAGATGCCTTCACAACTTTTCCTTATAGAAAGGTAGTGAGTGAAGGAAGTCACCAAAACATCACTTAGCCTTAAGAATGCCTTTGATTAAACCCCTTTCAACCCACGATAGAGACGGTTAACTAAAGCACAAATCACAATCACTAAAGACATTATATCGCTGCTAATTCTCTTATCCCCAGTGGAGTCGCCAGACTGTAGGACACAGAAATCGGCGACGCTGTTCCAGGCTCGCGGCCTGTTTGGGAGTACGGAATAGTCTCCACTCGATGCTAACCTGGAAAATGTGATTTAAGGCCGCACTCACCCCTCACAAGGGAAGACCTCAAACCGTTGGGTTTGGAATGGTCCCTCACTTAATGCCACTTATAATGATGTGATTTGTGCAATATCTTAACAGAATCTACGTAACATGCTCAAGAATAACCTATATCTTATTCATGTTCATAAAGATAAGTCCTATGTCTAAATTTACATGCTTGAAAAGTAAGTTATCACCATGGCAAACACACAATAACAAACAGCAATCCCATGAACATGCTTCAATTATATAATGCAGAAAACAAATAACAACATAAACATAATGCAAATTCCAAATGCAAAATAAATAACTAATCATACTTAAAAATAAATAACTAAATAACATATTAGACTAAACCATGCTTACAAAAATAAATAACGTACTAGCAACCTAATCATGGTCAAATACATGGTTGGATGAAACGAAATACGTGTGTCTCTCAAGTAGTACGTGGCGTTGTATCCCGAGTGCAAACCGCACTACCGTCCATTCGGATTCGGCTACATAATTTATGTCCGGGTTTCCATCCGATCTACCACAAAAGATAACATGCATTTCGTTCATTCGGAATTTATATCATGCCAAAACAAACGACTCTCATGCGATAATATATTAAAATAAGCAAAAGAAATGAAATTTAATAAGTAAAAAGGGTGCCCTCAGGTCTAACCTCTTTTGTCGTCTCTCGGAAGCGCGTTACACGGCCATCGAAAGGGTTGATGTTCCGCAACTTTTCTGGTTCACCAATCCAACGTTTTTCCTCGCTGTTTTGCTGTCTGAGCTGCTGTTTTCACTCCGTTTCGCTGCTGTTTGTGTTGTATTTTCTGGTCACTATTTTTTGGTAATTAGATGATTGTTTTGGGGATTTTTTGAGGGGTATTGGGGTGATGTTTTGTGCGGTTTTAAGGCTAAAAACTGGGCAGTTTATGCGGTAGTTTTGGGGTATTTCGTGGACTGTTTATGGTGTGTTTGACGGCTGTCCACTGGCAGTATTTTGGCGTGATGAAGGGCTATTGGTTCATAGGTTTTGTGCATCAAGTGTAGGGCGTCAGTGGCTTGTTTCTAGGTTAAGTGAGGGAGCACTTAACGTAAGTGTGTTGCAGCGTAGGTGAGGGGTAGTTAACGTGGCTGAATAATTAGGTTTGTGAGGGACTGCTTGGCCATTGTGTTCCACGCATGCATGGGTAGAGGCAGTTCACGGTTTATTGCATGGGCTGTGTGAAGATGGGTTGATTATGGGCTAACGTGGCTGTGAGAATGGTTTATATGTTACGTGTGTCGCTTTGGGTGGTTGAAGGGCTGTGTGATTTTGTTGGTGTCAGTGAGTGAGGTGAGGTGAGTGTGTGCGTGAGGGCTAGTGAATGAAGAGAATTTGTGGGCTCGGCAGTGTGGTGTGAGGGCAAGGGCGTGAGAGCAGCTAGGTTATTTTCTCTCGTGTTTTCGTGTGAATGAGCTTAGAATATTAGGGTTGATTTCGTAAGAATGAGCCAGGGTTTTCAAGGTTGGTTTGTGGTTCTTTTTATAGGAAAGTTGAGGGTTGTCCTTGTGTGAAAAGGAGAAGGATTTGCATTAAAGGAAATATCTTTTAAATTAGTATGTGATAAGGAAAATCTTTTAATTAGGGAAGTGTTTTAATTTGATTTGATTTGTTCTCTTTTTATTAGGGATATGATTTGATTTGTATCTTTTAATTAGGGAATGTAATTTAAGTGAATTAGGAAAGCTTTTGATGAGATTTTATTTGAATTTATTTAATTTTGGTATGTGATTTATTTAATTTAATTTGATTTAATTTAATTTAATTTAATTTAATTTAATTGAATTTGATTTAATGAGGAATGATATTATTTTAATTTGTGACATGTGTTTTAAATGTTTTAATTATTTGGATTGAGCTTTGGGCGTGTGGCTTAGTGGTGTGTGGGCTTGCTGTGTGTCTTGTGGGGGTTTGGGCTAAGGATGTGTTTTGAAACAGAGGTCCAACAATCGAACCCGAAGCTAATCCAGTGAATTAAATCCAACAATGTGTCAATTCTTGACTTTTTCCTTCCGACGTTCGTTTCCCGCGACTTCCACAATTAAAGAGGTAGTGTCTCCATACGAGACTCATCATCGAGACTTATATGCAAAAATGCAGTGCCTACAGTTACATATTGCCATCCTCATAGCCCTGAAATCTAGGATCTAGGGGCGTTATGTATCGTCATCCCCCTAGTCTTGAACTACATGTGCACACGTCATCTGTGTCTGTCAATTCCATATCCATCAATTCCCATAACTCACATTTGATGTGGGTTTTTCCCCATGCCTCCAAAAATCGCAAAACATGCTTTTCAAATCAAAATCTTTGTGAAACATGCTCATTCATAATATAACTGTAAATCCACTTGGCTAATGCCCTAGTGCATTTTAAAAGTAAGTCTCAAATCAAAAGCAATTAAGTAAAATCAATTTGAAAAAGAAATGTCAACTCACTGATTCGAAATCTAACAGGCACTTTTTTTCCTTCGTCGAAGAAAATTTTGGTTCCTGAAGACAATCTATTGTCGAAAAACTTAATTAGAATATAAAGTGTGAAACATATTTCGGCACTAGACTAAGCTTCTCAATTCTACTAATCTATAAACACCACGTGATGTATTATGCTTACGACATGTCATAAGGCCTGTACATGTGCCGATAAGAAACCCTTGGGGTTGCCTCTAACATCTTAAGTTGAAATTGAAATGAAATGAAACTGTTTATGTCATGTGTCACGACGCCAGCTCTGGCGCGTCGCGATGCCAATACAAGCAGAATGATACTGATAGCATTTTTAATTTCGTGTCTCAATACAAGGGGCTGGGTGTCGCAACGTTGCTATTGTGTCATGACTCTCGTCGCGGCAACCTCTCATCCAGATCTGAAACAAATGGCATCTCTAAACTCGGCGTCGCGATGCTAGCCCATATGTATCGCGACGCTGGCCTGATTCCAAGCCAACATTCATTTCTCCCAATCCAATTCTCCAAGTGCAATTCCAACACAATCATCACTTATTATCTTAAAAAATAATAATAAATCCCCGAAACTTACATCATGATTTGGCTAAGGGCCTATCTTGCCACAAAGATTTTCTAACTTAACAAAACTAGAATCATGTTTAAACATCAATCCAACACTTGAACAAACATCATTCAACATCAATTGAAAAAAACTTAAACCTCATTTTAACTAGGTGAAATTCGGCCATCGTGCCCATTTTTATCTTGACCTTATTTTAACTAACACTTGAACATAATCCACTCTAACAATCATCATAAACATGTATTGATGTTTAGATTTTGCTCAACCTTCTCAATTAACAAAGTCTCAAATCTTAGGGTTCCTAAGTACTAAAATGCAAGTGATGAATGGATGCTCATTTTCCTTAATAAGGAAAATAAAGAAGAAAAAGAGACTTACTTGACCAATACTAGCTTAAGGATCCATCACCATTCCTCCAAAATTTTTATGAAGATTGAAGAAAATTTAGAGCTCGATGGCTCACATTTTCAGCCTTCAAAAGGATTAGCAAATAATGCTCTATTTATAGGAAAAAATGGATGATTTTATAATGAAATGGGTGGCCAAGTTTATGCCATATCACTCAATTCTAGATCTCACTCGAAGTTTACTATAGCAATCATGGAAATCATGAATTGTGACTTATTTCTGATTCAAATTTGGAAAATTATCCAACGCAAAAGTTATAGGTCTCGGTCTTAGCTTTCCGACGATATAATATTCATAAAAATTGGAAATCGTGTGAAAAATATATCGCCTAAATACTAAGAGCTATTTGGAATGAATCTTAGACTAAATTCGTATCGGAACTGTGAGGAATTTATCAAATATCTAAAAAGTAATTTCGCAAGTATATACACGCTTGAAAATGATTTATATTATGTATTCCATACCGGGGTGTTACAATTTGAAATGGGATTTTTCGCATGTCTTGTTTTGGCCCTTCTCAAATCATGTCCTACTTTCATGGCTCACATACCTAAAAATTTAAGCCCAGCAAAGCCCATGTGCGGGTCATCCCATGCTAGAGTGCTAATAAGTGCGGTTTATACCCATTTATTCATGCATTCTTAGCTTATTATTTTGTTAGATTTCATGTCATTTAATGTATTTAGTATTTTCTTTTGTGTTTTATTGATAGGAAGTATTGGAACATGGATCTTAGGGCAAATGTACTTGTTTTGGGACCTTAAAAATGCATCGGAACCACGCGGGATAGCAAAATACGCAGAAAATACAGTCCTGAAATTTTTGCCTAGCGTTGCAATGCCTATTGTAGCATCGTGACGACCAGAAATTATCACCATACATGTATCCCGAGAGTTAGATGTCACGACACCACTTATGCCGTCGCGATGCTGCGATAGACTTCTTGAAACATCAAAATTTATTGTTTTACATGCACAAGGACTCTAAGACTTTCCTATAAATATACAAGCACGTCCAAAACCTTAAGAGACCAATACACAACTCAAGAGTTCAAACCACATATTTTAGAGATATCCAAGGAGGAGGATTGAAGAGCGACAAGATGAGACAAATGCGGTAATATCCGAAGGCGAATGGATTCGATTCGGGTTTAATCTTCTAATTTCTATCCTCAAACTCTAATGACTTCCATTTTGTTCATGACTTTACTTTCATTGTTTTTATCTTTAGGCATTAACTAACTGTATAATTCTAGAGGATGATGTAGCCAATGCTTGAACCTATGTATTATTTGCCAAATTGAGTTTTATGAAGTTTTGATTCAGCTTATTTATATTCTTTTATGTGTAATGCTTCTTGTTTGATTGGCCACAAATTAAGATGATGAATGTTTAGAATCTACCGCTCGGGAGAAAGGGATTTTGAATAAAATTTAGAGAATATAACCTAAGAGTGTTATAGAGTTTGGGAGAATCTATAATCCATTTTAAGTGGTTAATAAAGAATCACAAAGAGTAATGAATTGTTAATTACTAGATTTGTATAGGGATATCGAATTCTGTAATTAAAAATATATTCACTCGGCACTCAGAAGATAGAGTTAGAATAACTTAGGATTCTTGACTTATAAACTCAGAAACTGATTAATAGTTGATTAGCATAATAAATACATAGGGGATAGTTAGGTGAAATCAGACTCTAGAATCTCTCTTATCTTGGTTTCTCATCATTAATATTTTTAATATCTTGTTTATTTAACTTTTCATCTTAATTTTGTTGCTTTCTAAATAAAGTTAGCTTTACTAATTATAGTACCTAGTGTGAGTTGAATACAATCCCTATGGGTTCGACACTCATACTTATCATTTACTAAAACTTGACACCGTACACTTGCGGTACGATATAAAATATCACACTAATTGTTTTGCACCGTTGTCAGGGATTGTTTATCTAATTCACATTAATACTATTACCAAGTAACCTTGAATTTAATTTTTTTTTTTTTTATTCTTTTTATTTTTATTTTTTTTTCATATCATAACAAATCGGCGGATACCCAAGAAGAAAGCCCATGAGATTATCCGGTTTGCTACATTGAAGCCACCACGACCATTTGGGTGGTTACGTATGGCAGAAGACGTCAAACTTAGCGCTAGCGGGGAGGCAACCCTTACATTTATTTATTTTTATTTTCTTTACCTTAGTTTTATTTTATTGTGTGTTATTTGATAGTTTATTAGTTTGCATGTATTTATGCAGGTTTTAGCGCAAAACACACAACCCGCACAATCAAATTATGACCAGTAGGAGCCTGATCGACTCCATGTACGGTAGTATTGATCCTTACTTTTGTTTCTTTCTGTTTATCTTATATTTAGGACAATATAAGTTTTAAGTTAGGGGGTGTGTGTATGTAGTAATAGTTCCTGCTAAGCTAATTAGTGATAGTTCATGCTAAGCTAATTACTAAAAAAAAATATTTTTTAAGTCCTACGTAGTAGAACATAAGTCTTATTATGAGTTTTGTTTTCTTTATAATGAAATCTTAGAAACGATAAATTCCCAATTTAATTTTATCTGATGCCTTGAGTAGGTGATCTAGGTTAGGCTCGTAAGCACTTAACAATAGGTTTTTAACAGTACGAACCTAGGTAGTTGGCAAAGTGACTAGTTGAAGAAATTATTTACCGATGAATGACCGTTTTCTTAGATATCTATCTCAATATGCTAGTGTTATGATATATGGTATGGTTAAAAATAAAAGCAAACAAAAGCAAAAAAAAAAAATGGAAAAATAAAAGAAAAAGTTAAACCACCTATAACCGATAAGCATGAAGCTACCCATGGGTGTGTGATAGGACCATCATGAGGAGAAATTCTACCTAAAATGGTAGTTGAAAAAAAAATAAAAAAAAAAAACGAAAAAATCATACCATACTGAGCATAGAAAAAGTAAATGCATAGTACTTTTGAGATATCTAGGTTGGTTTGACCCATCAGATCTCAATTTTGGAGATGAAATCATTGAGTTGGCTTACTTAGGAGTCGAGCAGTGACTGAACCTTTACATACACACACAATGAGTCTGGTTTAGATGATTTATTCAAGAACTTAGATTTTAGTTGCATTGAGTACTTTTAAAGTTCTCTGAATTCGTTGATAGACATTATTTGAGGAAAACATTATGTGTAACTATTAGGACTATTTTATTTGCTTTTATTATTTTTGCATGAATGCATGTGTGTGAATGACGTTTGTGGGTGTTGTCGTTGTAAGCCCTCACGAGACTATAACTCATCTGTTAGGGCCGCCTATGGGTTTCAAGGCTTGTTGCATACGCTAAATGCAATCGTGATCCCTACGAAAGTGGCCTAGCTAACATTTTTTATTTTTGTTTATTTAGTTTTATCTAGTCTTTTCCTAGGGACAAGCAAAATCTTAAGTTTGTAGGTGTTTGATAAGTGCAATTTATACTCACTTATTCCTGCATTCTTAGCTTATTATTTTAATAGATTCCACGTCATTTAATGTATTTAGTAGTTTCTTTTGTGTTTTACCGATAGGAAGCATTGGAACATGGATCTTGGGGAAAATAGACTTGTTTTGGGACCTTACGAATGCATCGGAAGCACGCTGGAGAGCAAGATACGCAGAAAACATAGTCCAGAAATTTTGACCTGGCGTCGCGACGCCCAGACAGCATCACCATACATGTATCCCGAGAGTTGGGTATCGCGACGCCACTTTCGGTGTCGCGACGCTACGACAGACTTCCTAAAACATCAAAAGTTAGTGTTTTATATGCACAAGGACTCCAAGACTTTCCTATAAATATACAAGCACGTCCAAAACCCTAAGAGAAGACCAATACACAACTCAAGAGTTCAAAACACATATTTTAGAGAGATCTAAGGAGGAGGATTGAAGAGCGACAAGAGGAGACAAAGGCAGTGATGTCCAAAGGCGAAGGGAATCGATTCGGGTTTAATCTTCTAGTTTATATCCTTAAACTCTAATGATTTCCATTATGTTCATGACATTACTTTCATTGTTTTATCCTTAGTCATGAACTAACTCCATAATTCTAGAAGATGATATAGCAAATGCTTGAACCTATGTATTATTTGCCTAATTGAGTTTTATGAAGTTTAGATTCAGTTTCTTTATATTCTTTTGTATTTAATGCTTCTTGTGTGATTGGCCACAAATTGAGATGATGAATGTTTAGAATCTATCTCTCGGGAGAGAGAGAATTTGAATAGGATCTAGAGAATATAACCTATGAGGTTATAGAGTTCGGCAAAATCTATAATCCATTTGAAGTCGTTAATAAAGAATCACATAGCATAATGAATTGTAAATTACTTGATTTTTATAGGGATATCGAAGTCTGTAATTGATAATATATTCACTCGGCACTCGGGAGAGTGAGTTAGAATAAATTAGGATTCTTGGCTTATAAACTCAGAAACTGAATAATAGTTGATTGGCATAACAAATATATATGGGATAGATAGCTGAAATTAGACTCTAGAATCTCTCTTATCTTGGTTTCTTCTCATTAATATTTTTAATATCTTGTTTATTTAGTTTTTAATCTTAATTTAGTTGCTTTCTAAATAAATTTAGGTTTACTAATTATAGTACTTAGTGTGAGTTGAATACAATCTATATGGGTCCGACACTCATACTTATCATTTATTAAAAATAACTCACCAAATATAGAAAATATCACACCAAGTGCCCCAACGAAGCATATTGTGTTGTGCTCCGTGCTGCCGGACCACTGGACATCCCTATTCAAAACCAAAAAATACAGAAATAGAATTTCATTAATCATATCAAACTTCACGATAGCAAACTCCGAACAACTTCATCATGTCACGAACAAGGCATCAAATTTTTTTTCTTTTATGAACGAAAACATCAGATGTTTGTTAAAATTAGTAGCCATCAAAATGAATGACCGAGCGAGAAACTACAGATGAGATAGTCATGGAGATCATTCATACGAGAGAATTTGGTAACCAATCATCATCTGATTCTTAGACTGCTCATCTTCATGAGTCAACTCTTCAAGTTATTATCCTAAACATTAAGGGTGCAATTTTGGTTATGATTCGTTTATTCGTACGATTCAATTCGCTTTAAAGCGAATATGGATTTAAAAATTAGAATTGTTTAATAAATGAGTCAATTCGATTCGATTCGTTTACTGATTCGATTATTCATTTAGAATTTATTTTATTATTGTTTGATTAGTTATTATTATTTTTCAACTAAGATTTGATAAATCATTGCCAATTATCATACAAAAATAATATTTTCTATATTTGGTGAGTTATTTTTAATAAATTTATTAATTACATATTTCATATGTATACATTTATGAAGAATTAATGTCAATAAAATATGTTAATTTATGTCATTAAAAAATATCATGATTAAACGAATATTAATAATTCATTTAGAAATGAATGGAATACGAATCCTAGTAACATGATTCGTTTAAAAAATGAATCGAATACGAATTCATCACATTTTGATTCGATTCGTTAAGGATTCGATACAAACTCGGTTAGTCAATTCGTTTTGCCACACATTTGGTCGCGATTTTATAAATGTAGCACGCAAGGGCACGTATCGCTCAAGTAATATAGTGACAAAAGTTGGATATCGTACCCACATGAACTTATTATTTATCTTATTAATACCAAGACAAGCCTACTTAACTTAAACTAAACTATTAAAAGAATTTGATTTAGTGATCTAAGTCGAGTAAATAGAAAGCAAATAACACACATTGGGAAGACCTTATAGATAGAAGAATATATGGTTGCAACTTCACTAAGCACACAGACAATAAGTTCATGCATGTTTCATTCAATTGGGTTGTTATTACTAATTATTAAACTAAAACACTAAATTATTCACAAGCCTCTTTCGATGGTCATATGAAAATATTCAAATAAATCAATTAACTATATGTGTATGTTAATTAAATTAAACCGAACTCAATAAGGTCAAGTTCTAATAGTGGTTGTGTATGCCCTGCAGGTATATGTCTATTATAAAAGGAAATATATGTTGGGATATATTCCCAAGAGCATAATGTTATATGTAAACGAGATTTTATTTTAAGTAATAAACGATGCAGTTATTCATTTATTAAAATGTTGATTTTAAATTTGCATATTATAAATTATCATTTATGCCATTGGATATTAAATGTACTTTCAGATTTAGTATATAAGTGTTATACATAATAGGATTTAAATATAAAATTAGTAATCCTAAATAGTCCATAGAAAGCAAACAAAGGCGGGCACTTTATTTGTGGTTTATTTACAGCTACAGTCCATTCTATGTTGTATGACGACTTTGATCCGGGTTCGTTCATGTGGTGACATGGGAATGTAGGCACCTTATATGATCGATCATATATGATTGGAATAAGATAGAAATGAATTTCTTTTAATATCCGTTAAACAAAGAAATTCATATCAGTCTAATAAATGATCATATATGGGTTTATCTGAATCCTGAGTGTACTACGAACTGCTGCATGACAGCTATGTGCTTTGATTTACAAATGTGAGGTTGGTGAAGAAATCTCGACCAATAGCTACGTATTTTGAGGATATGGTTTTATGTGTAGCTGGGGACGTTTTACATAGATATGGAATCCACTTATTCTTGCGAAAAGTAGATGAGTAACTTCCTTAAGGTTGATTCGGTAGTTGAACAGTTAGAGCACTCAAGTTTTTCTATTACGAATAGAAAGATTAATAATATTCATAATAGTTATGAAGAAATCGTTCATTAGAGAATCAATGGTACTTATGGTACAAAATAATTAGAGGGGCAAAACGGATATTATGACCCTCCTCTAATTATGAGATACTCATGGAGGGTCAATCTGTATGCAGAGATTATATCGGTAGATGCCGATGACTTTCAGTATAAAATATATCATCAGTAACGAGAATGCAGCTTTAGGTTTTTAGTGGAATAACATAAAATTAATAATTCAAAATATTTAATTAAAGACCTTTAAATAATATTTTGGGATTATTGGAGCTCGGAACTGTTGGTTTCTAAGGGATTCCCAAGATCATATTTAAGCATAAAAAATATGTGAATACATAAAGAAGTATGGTGGAATCATACTTACAATGAACGGCTTATGGATGCGTCAAATTTTAAATTTTCTTCTCCAAGTTTCGGCCAAGCACCAAGTTGGGGAATGAGATCCAACCTCCAAACTCCAAGCTTTGTCCTTTGATTCCAAGCTATTGGGATGGTTTCCCTATCACCTTGGATGATTCCTTGATGTGCTAGAAACTTAGAAAATTTGCAACAAATTTTCTTCTATCTTCCCTGCAAGTCTCGGCAATGAAAATCAAAGAGAGGGAGAGAATTTTCCTTGATGAAAATCGTGAGAGAGAGTGAAATGTGTGAATTAATTTGATTTCAAAAATCAAAAGAAAGATATACCAAATGTTAGGTATAAGTCTTTCAATCATTACACACAAAATGTGTTACACAAGTCACCATAATTCTTTCACCAAAACCCATCACCAAAAAGCAACTTAAGGTGACAATTGATGTGACATGTGGGCTCCACTTGATTCAAAATCCCAGTGGGCACGCGACACATCCCGGGCTCGGGTTCTCTAATTCTGACACATCCCGGGCTCGGGTTCGCTTATTCTGAATTAACGAATTTTCCGTTGCGACGTAATTAAATCAAATTTAATTAAATAATTATGCCTAGCAAAATTACTATTCACGTCGCTAGGGAATTAATTCTAAATTAAATCGTTTGCCCAAATTAAAATCCAATTTTAATTCCGCATCGAAATATAATTTCGTTTAATATATCGAATATATTATTTTATCGATTAATTCCAAATTAATCGTTCTTTCTCTTCTAATAGTATTTTATCCTAGATAAAATCTCTCCGTAATTTATCCCAGATTAATTATGCTCAAATCATACGTCATCGGTGAATCTTCGGGAAGCGACCCAAGAAATTCATGGATATGTTGGTGTTGGGTTTCTACGGTCTAATCGGGATCGAATCAAGCAATGAAACCATGTACGAATACAACAAAGAAGTTGCGGAATACTTACAATGATCGGTTGTGCGATGCGAGGAACAATAAAACTTCAAGCTTTGGCTCATTGGTGCTCTCGGCATTCTTCAAAAATTGAGCTCCACCATTCGGCCATGGATGATCCACCAAGATCCAAGCTTGTGATGTGTATTCCAAGCCAACGGGTGGGTTTCCCTATCACATTCGCAAGACTCCTAAAGCATGCTAGCACTCCGAAAATTTTGCCACAAAACTTCCTTTGCTTCTCCTTCAACTCACGGTGAAACCAGAAAAATGGAAGAAGAAAGGCCCATTGGGCGAGAGCAAGAGAGTAGAGAAGAGAGAAATATGTGTGTTAGGTTGTTACAAAAATTGGTAATTGATTTTCTAAAAAAACAAATACAAAATTTGCTTTCAAAAAGTCAAAAGGCAATAATGCCAACAACACCACTCCCATCAATCAATCAAGTGACAAATTGTCACATCACTCAAAGTGACAAGTGATTTGACGCTTGATGTGACTAATGATTTCACTCTTGATGTGACTTGTGGGCCGTACTTAAATCACAAAGCGAGTGCGCCCGCAAACACTCCCGGGCTCGGGTTCGCTAATTCCAAATTAACGAATTTTCCGTTGCGACATAATTAAATAATTATGCCTAGCAAAATCACTAATCACGTCTTTAACGAATTAATTCTAAATTAACTCGTTTGCCCGAATTCAAATCTAATTTTAATTCCACGTCGAAATCCAATTCGTATAATATTCGAATATATTATTTTATCGATTAATTCCAAATTAATCGTTCTCTCTTTTTAAAAAATATTTTATCCCAGATAAAATATCTCCGTAATTAATCCAAGATTAATTTTCTCTCTCATCTAATTAATCCTGGATTAATAAAGTGCGATTCATACGTCATCGGTGAATTTTCGGGAAGCGGCCTATGAGATCCCCAGATATGTTGGCAGTAAATCTGGTCGTCGGACTATCCGAACACGTAAGTACCTAGTACTGCGTTTTTACCGATTTACAAGACAATGTCGGTTTCTAGCAAAGCGCCATGCCTACCCAATTCTCAGAAATATCCTTACAGGAATATGGGATCTATATCAGGCGTAGTATACGTAGTATTGCGTATTACGATCCAGTATCGGATGTCACGTGCAAGGCCTGGGGCTGGAACTGTGTCTGCCCCGTACGAAGCACATATCGGATCTCTGGTAACTAGTCTCTATAATCGAATAAACATGACCTAGTCATTTTATCCCGATGACTGCAGTACATAAGAGAACCAGTTTCGTATCCTACGTGATCATTATCTCCACTATGACTGGAGTGATACTTCCATCTCGACATCACACCCAATACACTACGATTCTCAATATACCCAGACGAGGCGTACACAGAGCCTGTATTAGCGGTGCAAGTCTCAGGTTAAGACCAAATACATCTACCCTGATTCGGACTTCCATAGACACATAGTCATACTACCAATGGAATTCCGAGGGGTCTATCTAGAGCGAAGTATTTTCCGTACCATCGGTAAAACACAACCTCCTACTACACTTGCATGAGTATCCTATACCCAAATATATGAGAACTATGCCGTTATGCCCTCACAACGCGCACAAGTGTAATACTAGTCTTTTCTGCATTATCGATGTCCAATCTCGATAATACTCTAACTAGGGATATTTAATGATTAAATCTTCGTGGATTGATACTGTCTCATATCATCTCAATCCGGAACTAATCATATGGACCTTCTACCATTTATACATCTTGGTAATCTAATTACAAATGATAGAATAATAATTTTCTTTGTCACATAGTTAATTTGTACAACAACACCATGATCTATACAAATAGTGACACTATGGGTCATAACTATCCAACAATCTCCCACTTTGCCTATAGCCAGTCACTCGAGTGTCCTACACCCAAACTATAAACGGTTCACTCAAATTTCTGCTGAGGAAAGGCTTTCGTCAGCAGATTTGTATGATTATCATCTGATGTGATTTATACGATCATCACATCGCCACGATGTATGATCCAAACGAATCAGATGAATAGTCGAATTACAAATGATAGAAGAGCAATTTCCTTTGTCACATAGTTAATTTGTACAACAACACCATAATCTGTACAAATAGTGACGCTATGGGTCATAACTGTCCAAAAGTTGGCAGTAAATCTGGCCGTCGGACTATCCAAACATGTGCGTACCTCTTACTACGTTTTTACCGATTTATGAGACATGGTTGGCTTCTAGCAAAGCACCGTGCCTACCCAATTCTCCAGAAATATTCTTAATGGAATATATAATCTATATCAGGCGTAGTATACATAGTATTACGTATTACGATCTAGTATCGGATGTCACATGCAAGGCCTGAGGCTGGAATATTGTATGCCTTGTACGAATCATATATCGGATTACAAGCAACTAGTCTATTTAATCGGATAATCATGACCTTGTCATATTATCCCGATGGTTGCAACCATTTAGAGTACCAGTTTTGTATCCCTACGTGAACATATTCTTAATCTAATTAGGATTATTATCAATCCAGAAGGCTTCTATTGCTTCTTCAGTCGCAGCAATATTCCGCTTTTGTTGTTTATTCGGTATCAGTATCTTGCTTGATGAGACCATTAATTCTTTAGCCTGTGTTGTAGTCTAGCTCAGCTGCTAACAGAACTATTCCTAATCTAATTACGATTATTATCAATCCAGAAGGCTTCTATTGCTGCTTCAGCCGCAGCAATATTCCGCTTTTGTTGTTTATTCGGTAACAGTATCTTGCTTGGAAGATTCCAGCTCACTGTTCCGTTATTCAAACTGTATAGTACCGTTTTGCGACTTATAGTTGTTTTTATCGGTTAGGAAACTTGCAGCAGTGAACCTAGTCACTTCAAGTTCTCATTCTCCATAGTTTAAGACATCATCCTTAGATCTCTAAGATACTTAAGGATGTTCTCAACATCAATCCAGTGATTATCACTAGGATTGGCCTGATTGTGAATCCATCTCCTCAAAGCATATGAGACACCAGGTCACATACATTTTTCAATGTACGAGTTCTCAGAGAGTGCTAACAACTTTAAATCTATCCCATTAAATCTTTATTCCTAGAATAAAGGTTGTCTCTCCTAAGAATTCTACGGAGAATTTTTCATGAAAGCCAAGCTTTCACCGATTGTATTATGTGAATATCATTTCCAAGAAATGACATATCACCATTATATACAGGACATTCACTGTCAGTGCACTCCCACTAACCTCCTTATATACACAAGAATCATTTTCGTTTTGAATTAAATCATATAACATTATGATTAAATCAAAATGACAGTTCCAAGAACGTAATGCTTGTTTCAATCCATCCATGGATTGAATTAACTTGCAACCCTTGTTTGCTCATTTTGGTACGACAAAACCGTTAGGATGTTGTAAACATCCTCCAAAAGGTTTCCGTTAAGGAAAGCGGTTTTGGCATTCAGCTGACATATTTCATAAATGAAACATGCAGCATTAGCAAGCATTATCCAAATGGATTTACCATGGCAACGAATAAAAGGTTTCGTCATAATCGACACAATGTTGTTAACGATACCTTTCCGCTACAAGTCTAGCTTTGTACATTGGTATGTTGCCTTCGATGTATGTCTTCCTTGAAGACTAAATAGTACCAGTAGGCACAATGCTTTTTGGTACATCAACTAGTATCCAAACTTAGTTGGTATACATAGAATCCATTTCGGACATCATGGAACTTTGCCAGAATAGGGAGTCGATACATTGTATCAATTCCTCATACGTAGTCAGTTCGTATTCCTCAATAAGATTGACATCTTTACGATGTGAGATTAGAAACCCATACCCCAGGTTGTTTTCTGACTCTCTCCGACTTACGTGGTTTTTGTGTATTCGAAGATTACTGGTATAGTTTCATCCCTGATGAACTATTTGTGTTCCAATAGGATTCGGTGCCTGGAATAGTATTACTCTGATTTTCATCGAGTTTTACTATCCTCCCACTTACCACTGCATATAGGTATTCCTCTTAGGAAAACCACATGGTGAACAACAATTAAATTGTTCTCTTGTGAGATGTTTAAGTACTATATTTTGGTTTCTGTAGGATAACCTACAATTTGGCACTTATCCGATTTGGGTTCTAGTTTGGTATCATCCAAACATATGCCTAGCATACCCAAATCTTCAGGAATGAGAAAACCCAGTTTCTTTTCTGTTAATATCTAATATGAAATCTGTCTAACAGATTATATGGAACCTTATTCAATATAAGTTTTTCACTGTTAATGCATATCCCTTGAAGGAAATGGTAGCTCAGAGCGACTCATGATTAACCTTATCATGTCCAACAAAATTTGGTTTCTCCGTTTGGACACATCGTAAGGATGACGTGTTCCGGGAGGAGTCCTCATTGAAAGAATACTATACTCTTTCAACTTTTTATTTTCCGTACCATCGGTAAAACACAACCTCCTACTACACTTGCATGAGTATCCCATACCAAAATATATGAGAACTATGCTGTTATGCCCTCACGACGCGCACAAGTGTAATACTAATCTTTTTTGCATTATTGATGTCCAATCTCGATAATACTTTGACTAGGGAAATTTAATGATTAAACCTTCATGGATTGATACTGTCTCATATCATCTCATTCCGGAACTAATCATATGGACCTTCTACAATTTATAAATCTTGGTAATCTAATTACAAATGATAGAAGAGCAATTTCCTTTGTCACATAGTTAATTTGTACAACAACACCATAATCTGTACAAATAGTGACGCTATGGGTCATAACTGTCCAAAAGTTGGCAGTATATCTGGCCGTCGGACAATCCAAACACGTGCGTACCTCTTACTACGTTTTTACCGATTTATGAGACATGGTTGGCTTCTAGCAAAGCACCGTGCCTACCCAATTCTCCAGAAATTCTTAATGGAATATATAATCTATATCAGGCGTAGTATACATAGTATTACGTATTACGATCTAGTATCGGATGTCACATGCAAGGCCTGGGGCTGGAATAGTGTCTGCCTTGTACGAATCATATATCGGATTACAAGCAACTAGTCTCTTTAATCGGATAATCATGACCTTGTCATATTATCCCGATGGTTGCAACCATTTAAAGTACCAGTTTTGTATCCCTACGTGAACATCGTCTCCATATGACTGAAGTGATACTTCCATCTTGACATCACACCCAATACACTACGATTCTCAATAAACCCAGAAGAGGCGTACACAGAACCTGTTAAAGTCATGGACGACCAAAACCAAAGCGTATTGATTGTCGCAAGTAATAGCGATGCAAGTCTCATGTTAAGACCAAATACACATACCCTGATGCGGACTCCCATAGACACATAGTCATACTACCAATGGGATTCCGCGGGGTCTATCCAGAGCGAAGCTGTTTCCGTACCATCGGTAAACACGACCTCCTATCACACTTGCATAAGTATCCAATACTTAAATATATAAGAACTATATTTTTACGCTTCCATAACACACACAAGTGCTATACTAGTCTATTCCGCATTACCGATGTTCAGTCTCGATAATACTACGACTAGGGATATTTAATTATTAAACCTTTATGGATTGATACTGTCTCATATCTTATAATCCGGAACTAATCATGGGGACTTTTATGATTTATATATTTATGTAATCAAATTACAAAATGACAAAATGTAATTTCCATTGCTACATAATTAATTTGTACAAAAACCACAATGTCTTTTACAAATAGTGACGTTGTGGGTCATAATTGTCTAACAATCTCCCACTTCGCCTATAGCCAGTCACTCAAGTATCTAATACTTGAACTATGTACATGGCGCTCAAACTTTTACTGAGGAATAGCTTTCGTCAGCGGATCTGCAATGTTGTCCTCTGATGCGACCTTCTCGATCTTCACATCACCACGATGTATGATCTCACAAATCAGATGGAAATGTCAAAGAACATGCTTCGATCGTTGATGAGACAGCGGTTCCTTAGCCTGCGCTATAGCCTCGTTATTGTCACAATAAAATGGAATGGGCTCAGCTGCTAACAAAACTACTCCTAATCCAATTAGGAATTTACGGATCCAAACTGCCTCATTTGCTACTTCAGCTGCAGCAATATACTCTATTTCGGTTGTTGAATCGTCAACAATTTCTTGCTTAGAAGATTTCTAGCCTACTGCTCCGTTATTCAAACAAAATATGTACCCGGATTGCGACTTACAGTCATCTTTATCGGTTTGGAAACTTGCATCGGTATACCAAGTTACCTCAAGTTCTCCATCTCGATAGATTAAGAAAGCATCCTTAATTCGTCTAAGATACTTTAGGATATTCTTAACCGCCATCCAGTGACTATCACCTGGATCGGCCTGATAGCAACTACACATGCTCAAAGCATACGAGACATCAGGTCGCGTACATATCATGGCATACATGATCGATCCGACTGCCAAGGTGAACGGTATCTGACTCATGTTGTCTCTCTCATATTGAGTTTTAGGACACATGTCCTTAGATAGAGTGATGCCAAGTGACACTGGCAACAGTCCCCTCTTGGACTGACCCATGTCGAATCTCTTTAACACTTTGTCAATGTACGTACTCTGGGAGAGTCCAAGCAGCTTTCTAGATCTATCCTGGTAGATCTTTATTCCTAGAATAAAGGCTGCTTCTCCCAGATCTTTCATGGAAAATTTTAATGAAAGCCAAGCTTTCACCGATGTTAACATGGGAATGGCATTGCCAATAAGCAATACATCATCAACGTAAAGGACAATAAATGTCAGTGCGCTCCCAGTAACCTTCTTATATACACAAGGATCATCCTCATTTTAAACGAAATCATATTCTTTTACGATCTCATCAAAACGTTGGTTCCAAGAACGCGATGCTTGTTTCAATCCATAAATGGATCGATTTAACTTACAAACCTTGTTTGCAAGTCTAGGTATGACAAAATCATTAGGCTGTTGCATATAAACATCCTGCAAAAGATTTCGTTAAGGAAAGCGGTTTGATGTCCATCTGACATATCTCGTAATCGAATATGCACCAATAGCAAGCATTATCCTAATGGATTTAATCACGGCAATGGGTGAAAAAGTTTTGTCGTAATCGACACCATGTCGTTGACGATACCCTTTCGCTACAAGCCTAGCTTTTTACATTTGTATGTTGCCATCCATGTTGGTCTTCCTCTTGAAGACCCAATTGCAACCAATAGGCTTTACGCCTTCTGATGCATCAACCAGTGTCCAAACATGGCTGGTGTACATGGAATCCATTTCGGAATTCATGGCATCTTGCCATAACCGGAGTCGATACCTTATATCGCTTCCTCATACGTAGTCGGCTCGTCTTCCTCAATAAGATTAATATCCACATGAGGTGAGATCAGAAACCCATACCTCTCAGATTGTTTTCTGACTCTCTCCGACCTACGCGGTCCTTGTGTATTCGAAGATTATGGTACAGTCTCATCCCTGATGGACTGTTCATGTTCCATTAAGGATTGTGCCAAGAACAGTATTACTCCAATTTTCAAGGAGTTCTACTTTCCTCCCACTTATCACTGCATTTAGGAATTCATTCTCAAGGAAAACCGCATGTAGAGCAACAAATACTTTGTTCTATTGTGGGTGATAGAAGTAATATCCTTTGGTTTCCCTAGGATATCCTACAAATAGGCATTTATGCGATTTGGGTTCAAGTTTGGTACCTTCCAAATGTTTGACGTATGCCCTGCAACCCCAAATCTTCAAGAATGAGAAACCCGATTTCTTTCCTGTCCATATTTCATACGGAGTCTGTTGAACAGACTTTGACAGAACCTTATTCAAAATAAGTATTGCATTATTCAATGCATATCCCCAAAAGGAAATAGGTAGCTCTGTGCGACTCATCATAGACCTCACCATGTCTAACAAAGTTCGGTTTCTCTGTTCGGACAAACCGTTTAATTGCGGTGTTCCAGGAGTCCACTGTGAAAGAATACCATATTCTGTCAAGTAATTAAAAAACTAATTGCTTCAGTATTCGCCACCACGGTCCGATCGTAATGTCATAATACTTTTACCGGTCTGTTTTTCTACTTCGTGTTGAACACTTTGAATTTCTCAAAAGTTTCCAACTTGTGTCTCATAAGATACACATAACCATAACGCGATGCATCATCCGTAAAGGTTATGAATTATTCATATCCACCTCCAGCCTTGCTAGACATGGGCCCACAAACGTCACTATGAACAAGAGCTAACAGTTCGGTGGCACGTACATCTTTACCGCTAAAAGGTTATTTATGTATCTTGCCTAATAAACAAGATTCGAAGACGTCATATGAATTTGGATCAAATCAAACCAAGTACCCACTCTTCAAAAGTGTGGATATACATGTCTTGTTTAGGTGTCCCAGACGATAATGCCACATATAAGTTTCATCTTTGTTACTTACTTTAAGCATTTTGTTTGTTACATTATATGTTTGAGATTGATTCATATTCAAAATATATAGACCATTATTTACATCAGCAGTGCAAATTTCCATATCATTTTTTCACATAAAACACCTAGTGTTTCGAAATACAAAAGTATACCCACATTGGGCTAACATAGATACATAAATAATATTCCTAGTCAAACAAGGTACATAATAACAGTCTGTAAGTTTAAGTACATGCCCCGAGGGCAGTTCCAAAATAAAAGTGCCAACGGCCAAAACGGCGACCTATGTCCCATTTCCAACGCGGAGGTCAATCTCTCCTGAGGCCAGTCTCCTGCTAATCTGCAGATCCTGCACATCAGTACATATATGGGCACCACAACCAGAATCAAAAATCCAATTTTTAAAACTAGTAGTAGACATGTTTATTTCTATAAAAAAACATACCTAAAGCCAGTGCCTTGCCCATTTTGATTTCCTTCATGTGTGCCTTGTACTCGCGATAGTCACGCTTCTAGTGACCCCGCTTGCTGCACTGGAGATAAACATCTTGGGATTTGTCCTTAGGTTTCCCAGAACCCTTTGACGATTTGGCCTTGCCTTTCTTCTTATGCTTCTTCTTTTTAACACCTCCAGTCTCATTGGGCCAAACCCTCGGAGTCTGAGATGTTGAAGCATAGTGTGCCTCGTGCTTCTTGCCCTTAAGGAGCTCATTTTCTGCCTCACGCAGACTGGACATCAACTCTCCAAGAGTTTGGTCTTGGTTTAACATGTTGTAGTTCATGATGAACCCACTCCAAGTGTCGGGGAGAGACTGTAGGATCAAATCCACTGAAGTCTCAACCTCGAAGACTAAGCCCATCTGTCCGAGCTGCTCAATGTCAGCAATCATCTGTGAGACATGGTGCTCAACAAACGTACCCTCTGACATTCGATGGCGGAAGAGCTTCTTCTATAACTCATATCTTTGGGATCTAAGATTAGATCGGTGAAGATCATGCAACTTTGCCATCATCTCATACTGATCCAACCACTTGTTTTGACGACGGATTTACGGAGTCATAGCGGCAAGCATTACCGATTGAGCAGTCGCATTTTCATCGCTATGAGTCTTCCAAAGCTCAAGCAACTGATCAGGTCGGGGCTTAGGCCCAAGAGGTCGCTCTATAGTGTAGAGTAACTTCTCGGATCCCAGAATAATTCTGAGAGTCATATCCCAGTCTTGAAAGTTTATGCCATTAAGACGTTGTCACCCATGATAATATCCCTAATGCTTAACTTTCATGTCATCTTAACCGCAATAGTCTAACTATTCGATTAACGATGTATGGGTACAGTCTAACTGTTACAAGAAAAATAATAATATATTAGTCCAACTAATAAAATAATTGACGAAATAATTTTGAAAGCGCGTAAAGCTAAGTATTTGAACGAAATTGCAAATTCAATACTAGCCTCCCACTATTTTTCGGCGAGCCTCTAACCCTCTGTTGAGTACTCGGGAAACCTAGTTTCCTAGTGGGCTAGGATCCCGTTAAATACACACAACCTTGACTTTGCCAACAAGCTGTATGAAATTTAACTAGGTAGATCTCTAAGATCAATTGGATCTCATCCAATTCCTAGATCCGGTAGGTGGACCTCAAAGTCCGAAACATATATACAATATATATGCCAATATATCCAATATATTTTCCTAATCTTTTTCCTCAGAATCAACTAAGCCTTGGCTTTGGCACAACAAGCTTAATGATTCCAGTTAAGCGGAACCCATTTGTTGGACAATTATGACCCATATCATCACTATTTGTACAGATCATGGTGTTGTTGTACAAATTAACTATGTGACAAAGGAAATTGCTCTTTTATCATTTGTAATTAGATTACCAAGATATATATATGATAAAAGGTCCTTATGATTAGTTCCGGATTGAGATGATATGAGACAGTATCAATCCACGAAGGTTTATCATTAAATATCCCTAGTCGGGGTATTATCGAGAATGGACATCGATAATGCATAAAAGACTAGTATTACACTTGTGCGCGTTGTGGGAGCATAACGACATAGTTATCATATATTTGGGTATTGGATACTCATGCAAGTGTAATAAGAGGTTGTGTTTACCGAAGGTACGGAAACAGCTTCGCTCTGGATAGACCCCTCGGAATTCCACTGGTAGTATGACTATGTGTCTATGGAAGTCCGAATCAGGGTAGGTGTATTTGGTCTTAACCTGAGACTTGCACCGCTAATACTTGCGACAATCAATATACTTTGTTTTGGCCGTCCAGGGCTTTAACAGGTTATGTGTTGCCTCTTCTGGGTATATTGAGAATCGTAGTGTATTGGGTTGTGATGTCAAGATGGAAGTATCACTCCAGTCATAGTGGAGATGATGATCATGTAGAATACAGAACTGGTGTTATTTTATGCTGCAGCTATCGGGATATTATGACTAGGTCATGTTTATCCGATTATAGAGACTAGTTACCAGAGACTGGTGTTAATTA
>SKCR01041385.1:0-99070 GCA_019454045.1 Zanthoxylum bungeanum | reverse complement strand
ATTTTTTTATTAGTTTGCATGTTATTTATGCAGGTAGCACGACCCACACAACTCGCGCAACCAAATTCTGACCAGTAGGAGCTTGATCAACTCCATACATGGTAATATTATTCCTTACTTTTGTTTCTTTATGTTTATCTTATATTGAGGACAATGCAAGTTTTAAGTTTAGGGGTGTGTACATGTAGTGATAGTTCCTGCTATTTAAAAAAAAAAGAATTTTTTTGTTTTTTTGTTTTTATTCATTGAAAGTAAAACATAAGTCTAAATGATGAATTGTGTTTGCTTTAGATCAAATCTTAGAAAATGATAAGTTCCCAATTGGTTTTTATCTGATGCCTTGAGTAGGTGATCTAGGTTAGACTCGTAAGTACTTAACAATAGGTTTTTAGCAGTAAGAACCTAAGTAATTGATAAAGTGACTACTTGAAGAAATTGTTTGCCGATAAATGACTGTTTGCTTAGATATGTATCTTAATATGCTAGTGTTCTGTTGTTTGGTATGATAAGAAAAAGAAAGAAAAGAAAAAAAAAGTTAAACCACTTATGAAGCCACCCATGGGCGAGTGTTAGGACCACCATAAGTAGAAATGCTACCTTAAAGGGTAGGTGTGTCAAAAAAATGAAAAAAAAGAAAAAAAGAAGAAAAAAATCATACCATACTGAGCATAGAAAAGGCAAATACATAGTACTTTTGAGATATCTAGGTTGGTTTGACCCATCAGATTCTAGTTTTTGAGACGAAATTATTGGGTTGGCTTACTTAAGAATCGAGCTGTGAACAAACTTATACACACACGCACTTTGAGTCTGGCTTAGATGATTTATTTAAGAACTTGGATTTTAGTTGCATTGAGTACTTTGAAGGTTCTTTGATTTCATTGGAAGGCATTCGTTGAGGATAATATTATGCGTAACTATCGGGACTATTTTATTTATTTTTATTATTTTTGAATGATTACATGTGTTTGAATGACGTTTGTGGGTATCGTCGCTGTAAGCCCTCACGAGACTATAACTCGTCCACTAGGGTCGCCTAGGGGTTTAAAGGCTTGTTGCATACGCTAAATGCAATCGTGATCCCTACGAAAGTGGCCTAGTTACTTTTGTTATTTTTATTTATTATTTTTATTTAGTTTTTTGCTCGGGACTAGCAAAACTTAAGTTTGGGGGTGTTTGGTAAGTGCGGTTTATACCCATTTATTCCTGCATTCTTAGCTTATTATTTTGTTAGATTCCGCGTCATTTAATGTATTTATAGTTTGTTTATGTTTTATTATTATGAAGTATTGGAACATGGATCTTGGGGCAATTGTACATATTTTGGGACCCTACGGATGCATCGGAAGCACGCGGGAAGAGCGGAAAATGAAGAAATCAAAATCTTGAAATTTTGCCTTACGTCGCGACGCCCACTTTATGGCATCGCGACGCGACTTCAATTTTCTGCCATATAAAAATGCCAAGAGTTCGGTGCAGCAACGCCACTTTTTGGTGCCCAGCACTGCATCAGTCACCCAGAATCACCAGAAATCAGGGTTTTACATGCACAAGGACTCCAAGACTTTTCTATAAATATAGAAGCTCGTCCAAAACCCGAAAGATAAGGCTAATACACAACACAAAGACTCAAAACACATATTTTAGAGAGATCCAAAGAGAAAGATTGAAGAGCGACAAGAAGAGACGAAGGCGGTGACGTCCGAAGACGAAGGGATTCGATTCGGGTTTAATCTTCTAGTTTCTATCTTTAAACTCTAATGATTTCTATTAGATTCATGACCATGTTTTCATTGTTTTTATCTTTAGTCATGAACTAAATCTATTGTTTTAGAGGATGATGTTGCCAATGTTTGAACCTATGTATTGATTGCCAGTTTGATTTTTATGAAGTTATAATTCAGTTTATTTATATTCTTTTGTGTTTAATGCTTCTTGTTTGTTGGCCACAAATTGAGATGATGAATGTTTAGAATCTATCGCTCGGGAGAGAGGGATTTTGAATAGGATCAAGAGAATATAACCTAGGAGTTTTATAGAGTTCGGAAGAATCTATAATTCTTTTGAAGTCGTTAACACATAATCACAGAGCGTAATGAATTATTAATTACTAGATTTTTATAGGGATATTGAAGTCTGTAATTGATAATATTTTCACTATTGCTCGGGAGATGGAGTAGAGTACTTTAGGATTCTTGACTTATAAACAACGCAACTTAATAAGAATTGAATGGAATGACAAATACATAGGGGATAACTCAGTGAAATCAGACTCTAGAATCTCTCTATTCATTGGATTTTCTTTATCAATGTTTTACTATCTATCATATTTAGCTTTTAGTTTTAAATTCAGATTATTCTAAATTTAGTTGCTTCTAAATAAAGTTAGGCTTACTAATTATAGTACTTAGTGTGAGTTGAACACAATCCCTATGGATTCGACCTTTTCTCACTTAACTTTACTAAAACTTGACACCGTACACTTGCGGTATGATATAAAATATCGCAACAAGTTTTTGACGCCATTGTTGGGGATTGTTAATTTAATTCACATTAATACTATTACCAAGTAACCTTAGCTTTAATTTGGATTTTTATTTTTATTTGTTATTTATTTGTGTTTTAAGTTTTTTTTTCATTTTATTTATTTTTTTGTCTTTCTGTGCTTCAGTGAATGCGAAGATCTACAAGTCTCGACTCGCTCCTTTTTGATTCTGAAATAGAAAGAACAGCGAGGAGATTAAGAAAAGAAAGGAAATTTAAGAAAGAAGCAATGGATGCTGAAAACAGAGAGAATAATTCACACCAGGTGGCAATCCGAGATCACTTGAAGCTGGTCATAGACGATAACTATTCTGAGATTGCGCACCCACCAATCAACGCTAATAATTTTGAGCTGAAACCTGCATTGATCAACATGGTGTAAAAGAACTAGTTTGGGGGTTCAGCTGTAGAGGATCCCAATGTGCATTTAAGGATGTTCTTGGAGATGGCGGATACCATAAAGATGAATGGAGTCACTAAATAAACCATCAGGCTACGCTTATTCCCATTCTCTTTAAGGGACAATGCGAGGGGCTGGCTACAATCAATACCGATGGAAAGCATCATGACATGGAAGGACATGGCTACTAAATTTCTTGCGAGGTTCTTTCCACCAGCTAAATCAGCCCAACTGAGAACATAAATTAGCATATTTAGGCAGTTGGAGACTGAGAATATGCACGAAGCCTGTGAGCACTTTAAAGATCTACTCAGGAGATGCCCACAACATAATTTCGAAGACTAGGTTCAGATTCAGTTATTCTACGATGGGTTGAATGGTCTTAATAGAACCACGGTCGATGCAGCTGTTGGAGGAATTTTATTCAAGAAATCTGTTGAAGACGCCTATGCTTTATTAGCGGAGATGGCCATCAATAACTATCATTGGCTAAGTGAACGCCCCCTATGACTAATGTGGTAGGTAGATATAAGATGGATCATATTGTTGCACTTACAGCTCAAATATCATCCCTCACGACTCATCTAGCAGCATTAACCAGTCAACAAGGCCAATCATATATTGAAGCTGCTGCTGCTAATTGAATGATTTTACCTGATGGAGGATAAGAACAAGTCCAATATGTGAACAATCAGAACTTTAACAAGTACAAGGGTAATCCCATGTCTAACTATTATCATCCCAACTTGTCATATGCTAACACAGAGAATGTCTTGCAACCATCATCTGGCTTCAACTATCCAAAAGCTGAGCAGAAACCTTCCTTAGAATACCCCATGAGCACTTTTGTTGCTAATACTTCACAGAGATTTGAGAAGAATGAGTCAAGGATGAACAATATTGAGACACACATGGGCAATATAGGGGCAACAATGAAGTCTTTAGAAATGCAGATTGGGCAGATTGTAACCACCATGACTAATCAACATAAATGGGCATTTCCTAGTAATACTGAAGTCAACCCCAAATAGTAGTGTCACGCCATAACCCTCAGAAGCTGAAAATAGATCAAATACACCTCTCAAGACTAATGCAGTCAAGAAAAAGAAACGGCAATTCAGGAGGAAACAGTAACAGAATAGGAGAACAATGCAATAGTTCCCCCATATAAGCCACCACCCATCCCGAAGACACCTTTACCATACCCACATCGGTATGGTAAAGGTTTATCGGTTATGTTTCATTTATATAAACAAGTTTCCTTATTCATTTATAAGCCACTTGTTTATATAAATGAAACATAACCGATAAACCTACTTAAATTGCCTTAAATCATAAATATGAAAAATTCATTTCCTGTTAAAATCATAAAATTTTAAAATATAAAACACAATCATGAAAGAATATCACCAACTTCATAGCTTGAGTGCGTGAGACATACTTAGCGGGACCTAACACCGCATAAGCAAATAAATTTGCACATGAAAATTAATAAGTTTTTGGGGGTGATCAGTGCCCCCATGAGACAATGTGAGTCAACCCGAGATGTTAAAGATGAGGGAGTGAAATCCACTGGTGTTTTAAAAATGTGTAGTTTACATATAAATACAAGTAAATTTATCATGAAGTCAATAACATTAGGAATTTGAACACATATTATAGTACTTAAAAGTAACATGTGCATTAGAACTCGAAAGACTCATAAATATAAATAAAGTAATCTTGAAACATACTTGTAAGTCATTAAATTAGTAACCAAAATAAATTAACTTAAATGCTAAAATGCTAAAAATAAAATCATATTAACTTTGAATCATGCTTACAAAAAGAGATAAAAATAGAATTCATAAAACAAACTTATTTTAGATTTCACAATGCTTAAAATGGAAAACATAAAAAACATCGACTCACGGATTGAAGGTGAGCCTATTGCTCGCGAGGTGGTACAAGGCCTGGTGAGATATCTTGCATCGAATCAACAATACATGAATCTAAGTATGGTTAGAATATGAAAATGTTTATGGTTCTATACAAATGCATGATTAAGGTATGGAAGCGTGTTAATGAGAAAGTTAATGATATATTTACTCAGTTTCTAATGGTTCAAGAGTAAGTCGCAACTATACCAAAAGTGGCAACAATGGGGGTTGCATCAATGTGAGCTATGTTTATCGACGTGCTCTAATTGCTAAAAGGTATCTCAACTATTGCGACATGAATTACTTTGATTATGTCATACTTATTCATTCAACATTATTCTTAAGCCTAATACGACAAGCTTCTGTTACAAACAACTCGACATGAAAATTATATGTAACCCAAGTGCAAGCCATGTTCCTAACACATTACTACATGCAATAACTCACCAAGTTCGACCGCCACACACGACCATTCACTTGCAAATTTACCATCACCAACACCCTAAATCAACATCAAAACTAAGCACATCTACAATGCTTATAACACCACCATAATCACCAAATTAACAACAAGCCTACCACACAGACACCAATCGGTTAAACCCATCCCTCTCAAACTTGGATAATCCAATAAATTTAAAGCATAAACCATGATATTACATTACATAAGGCACTGATTTATGCTTGTAACTTTCCTCAAAAGCACAATTTCCAAGCCTTGCTCTCTAACTACACATTTGGCCATGTACCAATTCCATTACCAAGTTTGATAAATCCAAAACAATGATGCCTAATATAGCATCACTTACAACCGATTACAACACAACAAAATCATATAAAATCAATTTTCCAATTCTCCTATACCATTCAGCCCATGAAACCCATTTTGGAACTTGAGAGCTCTTGTCAAATAGGGTTTAATTTATTATATAACATCACCAACGCATCAATAATCATCCTACCATATTTAATCATGCCAAAGGAATCCAATAAAGTGTCGGTGTACTCATGGGTTTAGAAAATGAAAGATGAAAATGCATGTTTGATTTTAAGATTGAAGGAATGAGAAATGAAAACTTACTTGTCTTGAAAGTTGCTTGAAAAAGCACAAATCCATTCTTGAAATGAGCTTGAATGTGAGAAGGGAATGAAGAAAATTTGTTCTTTATGTGTGAGAGAGAGCTCATGACTGTGGCTGGGAAGGAGGATGAATAGTGGATGATTTTAATATCGTAAGAGGAAGATTTTATAAATAAAATATTGATTCAAAATAAGCATATGCTTAAAAGTAGATGATGATTCCCAAACTCTGTTGTACAGGCCAGAAATGCATGTTTTACCTTGTACTTGTCGAAATTTGGAAATGCTCAACATAAAAGTGTAGATCTTTGTCTAAGCTTTGCTACGGTATTAAGATCACCAAAAACGGACATCGATATCTCAAGATATGGTCAAAATATCAAGGGCTATTCAGAATGCGACTGAACAAAATTACGTATCAGAACCGCAAATATTTTACCGAATTTTCAAAGATGATTTCGCGAATACAAACACACTCATGTAATGATTTTGATTAATGATAAAACATCACATATGTAGAAAATGGTCATCGAAATCACATCCGGGTGAACAGGTGTACACAAAAGAAATCCATCTCTATCTTGATCCCATCTTATACAATCATATTATATAAGGTGATTTGATTTTCATGTCACTACACACGAATGCTTTCTATTATCATATACAAAATGAACTACAATTGTAGATAACTATAAACAAAGTACCTAGTTTTATTTACTATTTATGGACTACTTAAGATTAATGATCTCAAACTCAAATGCTCTTGTATATGCTATACATTGTAACACCCCGCTAGAGGTAGGATGCTACCGGCAGGAGACATGATTGACCTATCTCCATAAGCCTCTAAATTTACCAAAAATTTGGCATGATGTATCATAAAACTGGACAACCTGGATCACAATCCAACATCAAAGGGAATCTAATGAGACTTCAAATAAATAAAAGGACCTCAGGTCCACACAATTCTCATCAAAATCATATCCTAAGGGCTCCACCCACATCATCTATCAACACTCAAGAGCTATGTACCCACAACATCATAAATAATCAAAACATTTACTTAATATATATATATATATATATATATATAATATATATATATATATATATATATATATATATATATATATATATATATATATATATATAACACACAACGTGCTTAGCACAACACATAAATCAATAACCAAATATCTTAAGCTTCTAAACTTCTCACAACACACTTGCGAGAGTGACTGCCGCTTGGGTGATCCGCGTCTCGAGTATGACTTCCAAAGCTGTCGTGGTTGACCAATCTGGAAGCCAACCTGCAAAACTAGCAAACTGGTTTGGTGTGAGCCTTAAAAACTCAGTAAGTAACCATGTTACTATAAACAAACCAGTCAAACATATCAACAGATTCATAGAATTAATAAATTATTACAAGTTCAGATTTACCAACTTTTATTATCCTTTATCATTTATACTTTACCATGACAAATTTTCAAATCTACATATTCACATAGATGTCAATCTATTAACCAAACATCCTAATCACACAAAGCATCGACCCGAACATCAAAAACAAGTCGTTTTACATCGAATCCATTTCCATTATATGTGACATGGAGTCATACTTATTATACTTTATTACGATTAAGCATCTTTGAAATATTATCAAATCGATGAAACAATCACACTTCTTTCAATTCGAAACATACTGTATTATATACATGCAAATACATATACGTACAAACCATTACAACTTGGCAAACACGCTTTAAAACCTCTAATATTCTCATCGGTTTCAAATTATCCATTCATTTCACATAAGCATACACGATCCATACATAACACGAGTTCTATCATCACATACACTCATAAATATTTACGAAATCAAGCAACCAACCATGATGCACACACAACGACCAATGCATCAAAGATCACATCATTCAACAACACATACATATGGCTGGCTTACACACACACTGCTCGTACGAGACTCATTACTTATTTTAGAATAGTTATGAGATGAATTCCGTCTGAAACGGATTCCGAACCACCTGGACTGCTACACCGCGAATCCTCAAATAGAACATACACACAGGCGCTCACACCATATAACATAAACTCATCACATGACTTTTCATACACAAGCACATACACGACAAACAATCCAAACATCATTCAAATACTCATATACATACATATATTTCAAACATACGAATATACATCTTATTACGAAATCAAATCTTATATCTCTCACAGTCCTCACATCTCTTCATTTATCGATAAATCATATTATTTACTTATCAGTCAACATTCACCATTCATATACGTATCTAATCAGTCACGAACTTCCATCCCTCGGAAAAGACTTGGCCTATACAAACCCAACCTCAATACCACTAGATCATATGCATTAGTCATTAATAAACTTATTCCTTTTGCCGATCTACCATACACAAATTATCAGGGGCATATCATCACATACCAATACAAATATGTGTATCAATACTTATACATATACTTTTTCATTTACATATACATATACATATACATGCCATTACACATTCATAAACTTACGTACATAATCACATGCATATAGACATTGAGCTCGTCAATTACTTCACTTTATAGCATAGCAATAACAAAAAATACAAACTTGTGGTGGTCGATTACTTAACCATACATAGACTCGCACTTCTTTCTCAATACCATCTCTTATCTATTTTCGTCTTAACTTAAACACTTCAATCATTTATATATATATATATATATATACACACACACACACACACATAAATCAACATGCAAGTATTCATCGCATGGGTTACTTGGCTTCGTGAACACTACAGATCCTAGTCACATCTGTCAAAACAAATGGCGAAATACCGTCAGAAACACGACTTATGGAGTTCTTGATTAAAGTACGATAAAATCCCGGAACTTTCCGGAACAACCAAATCAAGTCTGTTTTCAATATTTTCAATTTCAGTAATCTTAAAACACCATCACAAACTATTCCAAGCCGCTAGTTTACCTAAATTCTCGGTTTACGTATTTTTAGAAAATCTTCCGAAAAAGTTTCCACAAACGCTACAGAATGGTCTTGAACCCTCCAAACCTTTCTGGATTTATCCAAACATATTCGTAATATCATAAATAACTCAAAACTATCATCAAAAACATATCTTTATACGCAAAAATCCACTTTTATCGAAACTTATTTATTCTATCAGATCGATCAAACTCATTCTGTTTTCACTCGGATTCTACCGAATACTCATATTCAATATACTAATACTCAAAAAATCGATTTATATCAATACCCTACGCTACGAAGCTACTGAATACATCTGAACATTTAACTATATACTTGAAATTTGCGAATTTTTACCGGGAGGTCTTACCGAGATTTCAAGGCCATACACGGACTCCAAACGATCCCACGAACGCGCTGGAATCGACGAAATTCCGATCGTAGTTACTGTTCATCATGGGTCACTATTCATTGATATGGTTTACTTTGTCTAGTAATAATGATAAATTTTTAAAAAGTTACAAAATACCTTTAGTTATAATTAATATATTTGTTTATTATTTAATTATTATTAAATTTTTAATTTTTAAATTATTAATATTAAATTATTCTTTTATTAAAACATTAATATCATTTCACTATTAATTATTAATTATTGATTATTTATATATTAATTATTATTACTTTATTAAATTATTCTTTTATTAAAATATTAAATATTATTTTTATTATTAAATATTATTAATTTTATTTATTATTTATAGATTAAGTATTAATTTATTAATTAATTATTAATATATTAAATTACTAAATATTAATTTATTCCTTATTAAATATAAATATTTTTTATTAATTATTTGTATATTTTAATCATTATTTATAATTAATATTAATTAATTATCTTAGGTAATATTGTAATTTCTCATCAATAATGAGATTAGTAATCTCATTCCCATGGAGGTGGTGGGATGAGACTCTTATTCCTCATTCCCAAATATGTGGGTCCCATTCTCAGCCCATTCTCATTCTCATTTGATTTTAGAAATAAACAATCTTATTGAAAATAATTCTCATTGCTTCATTCTCATTACCCTAAAGTAAACACACCATAAAACTATCATTTTACAAAACAATATCAAAAGACACTGCTGATCACGATTTGACCGTAATTGATGAATATTTGATTGCGAATGATGGGATATCGACTGTGTGTGTCTTCTACTAACGTATTTGGTATTATTGTTAAAACTATATTTATATTTTTTTGCTATAAAAGTAATAAAGTTTAAAGTTAAGTCAATTTTATAGTTAGAATTTTTTTTGACAATTTTATGTTTTACTTTGGTTTTTAATGATATTTAAATTGCACATAACAAAATTGAAATGCTATGTGACATCAAAAGGTAGCAAGATACAAATTCAGATATGGAAAATTATCCAATTGCTGGTATATATGGTTTAAATCTTCAGATCCGTATAATATAAATATATATATATTTTCAAAAAAATTAGACTCGATTGAAGATAATAGTTATATTTTCTTAAATTTGGAATCAAATTATATTTTATAATTTTTATTAAAAATTCAAATCAAGAATTCGAATTCACTTGAATCCAGGTCCAGATCTGTGCAAGTCTAAAATTTTCCCAGCTAGACTCGAATATTTTTATCATAGAGACCCAAGTTTTCCCAATCCGAATATTCTGAATTTTTGTAAGAATATATTTGTGTAACACTCCGTCAGAGGCAGGATGCTACCGACATGACATATAATTAACCCATCTCCATAAGCTTCCAAATTTATAGAAAATCAGGCATGATTTGTCCTAAATCTGGACAACTTGGATCACTGTCCAGTATCAAAACGAAACTTGAAATAGACATCATATTTCAGAAGGATCTCAGGTCCACACAAAACACATCAAAATCAACACCTAAGAGCTTCGTGCCCACATCATTTATCAACACTCAAGGGCTGTGTGCCCACAACATCATCATTAATCAAAAAATTAGTTAATATATACAAACAGCGTGCTCTGCACGACAAATAACATATTAATCACAAATCTTAACCTCTAAATCGTTTCACATGACAATTGCGAGGGTGACTGCCGCTTGGGTGATCTGCGTCCCGAGTATGACTTCCAAAGCTATCGTGGTTGACCAATCTTGAAGCCAACTGTAAAACTAGCAAACTGGTTTGGTGTGAATTATAAAACTCAATAAGTAACCATGCTCGTACTACAAACATAACATACAATTAAACACATCATAAGTTTTTCAAGATTACTAAGTTATTATGAGTTCAGAATTTTCAACTTTATTTTTTATCCTTATTCCTTATATATGCCAAATTCTCATATTTACATATTTACATATGTGCCAACCTAATAGCTAAACATCCAAAGAATACAAAGCTACTCAAATATCATAGAGTATATCGTTTAACACTGAATTTCTTTCAATCACGTGAAACATGCAGTCATATATTTATACTTTTATCATAATAGACATATTTGAAATATCATCAAATCGATAAATCAAACAAACTTCCTTCAATTTGAAAAAAATGTTCTTTGATTCGATGCAAACTTCCTTCAGTTCTGATTGCCTTACAATAACTTGACATCCAAGATTCATATGCATTCACACTTATAGCTTCTTATATTCACGCCGATTTTCAAGTCAAATATCCATTCCCCAATAGCACACACAGTCCATACATATTACGGATTCTGTCACACACAGATACACTCCAACATACATACAATAATTGTGCAACCAACAATGAGGCATAACATAACAGCCAATACATCACAAAGTATATAACCAAACAATACATACATATGGCTGGCTTACACATACATGCTCGTACATGACTCATTACCTATTTTATAATAGGTATGATGAATTTTCGTCCAAGTGGATTCTAACCAGCTCGACTACTACACCACGACATTATCAACCAACCAAACATACACACACAGCACACATATCACATGACACAAACTCATCACACGATTTCACATACACAAGTAAATAGATGACAAACATTGCTTTATCATCAGAATCGTCATACACATGCGATATACATCAAACATATGAATATAACCACTAATTCGAATTTCGATACCATAGCCTTTTTACAGTCCTCATATCATTTACTTATCGATCAAACATATACCGTTTCTGAATTCTTATCTGAAACATTAATATAATATCTTACTAAATATATATTTCCATTCATATACATATCCTACCAATCACGTACTTCTATCACTTAAGAAAGGCTTAACTTATGCCAACCCAACCTCTTTACAGCTACATCGTATGCATTCGTCAATAACCAACTTATCCCAATAACGCACATCTGAACGTGCTAACACAAATTCAGAAATCAGAACTTATTCTCTTTGCCGATTCTGTATATCCAACTCATACATATCTTATCATCACATACATATACGGATACGTGTTCATATACTTATACATTTACCTATTCATTTACATACACGTATATATACCATTAGCGGTTCATACACTTACATACCTCCATACATACACATACACATAGACATTAATCTCATCTCATATCATATCAATAAAATAGTATTTTTTTTAACTATTTCAAAATTAAATCGATTCCAAACACATATCACATGATTCCTTACTTTGATAGGAAATAAATCAATAAATATCTAAGTTTTATATTTTTAAATATTTTTCCAAACCTATTATCACTATTTGTATCAATTTTCATGATATTATATCATATATAATTAATATTAGTAATTTAATATATAATTAATTAATTAATAAATATAATTAATATTTAGTAATTTAATATATAATTAATTAATTAAAAATTAATAAAATAATAAATACTTAATTATAAATAATAAATACAATTAATAATAAAATAATATTTAATAATTTAATAATTAATAAATGAATATTTAGTAATTTAATATATTATTATTTAATTAATTAAATTAATGAAGTAATAATTAATTAATAATTAATTTATAAATAATAAATACAATTGATCAATAATTAATAATAAAAGAATATTTAATATTTTAATAAAAGAAAAAATTAATATTTAGTAATTTAATACATTATAATTAATAAATTAATATGTAATTATAACTAAGGGTATTTTTGTAACTTGTTAACAATTCATTCCAATTACTAGACAAAGTAAATACATCAATGGTAATACTAATTCATTCCGATTACGATTCATACAGTTAAGTAAATAATTTATTCTGATTCTTATTTATCATTCCGATTCCAGTCTATTCGGTTTCATCTCATCTCGATTACGAGTACGTAAACACACCATGATTTGTATCATTAAAGACTTAAAGCTCATTGGAGTTGATAATTTTTTTGGAGTTGGTAATTTTTTTAAAAACATATATTTTGTTGCTAGTAACCGAATAATTCCAAAAGATTCATTCAATTTTAGTCTTTAAATCTATTTGATTATCTATGTAGTGTAGTAATTTAAAGAGTGGAAAAAATAATATCTCTTCCAAAAAAAATTTCAAATAAAAATAAGGTTATATTATTTTAATCAAATTGAAGGTGTCCATTTTAGTTATGTGATTTTAATAGATAAATAATTTTAAGTAATGATAATAATGCGATATAAAAAATTATATAATATTAATAATAGAAGGGAGAGAATATAAATAAATCAATATTATTTTAATCAAATTGAAAGGATCCCACTTTAAATAGTTATTAATAACTCCAACCACTACCATTATAAATAAAGTAAATAGTGATAAAATATTATATATAATATTGAAGAAAGACAAGTCACTTTTCAATGTTGAAAATAAGTAAAATTTAATTTAAAAAATCTCAATCAGTATCTTTTTTGGAACCAATTTTAATAATATGGCTCTTCAATTTAACAAATAAAAACTACTCGAACAGTTTTTTAGAAGCACTCTAAATTGTTCACTTCGATTTATTTATTTATTTTCTTAAATATAGACATCTGCACTCAGATCTACCTCTTTATATAAGAAGTAAACACAAATAAAATAAATAACTTTTAATAAAGTAAAAATAGATATGGATACTGACTTACGAAATTAAATAAGACAAACAACTTTTAATAAAGAAAATATAAAATTAGAATCAGAATTTACACTACTTTTAATAAAGTAATTTTTTTAATAAAGTAAAAGTAGATATTGATACTGACTTATGAAATTAAATAAGACAAACAACTTTTAATAAATAAAATTTAAAATTAGAATCAGAATCTACACTACTTTTAATAAAATAATTTTTTTTAATAAAGTAAAAGTAGATATGGATACTGACTCACGAAATTAAATAAGACAAACAACTTTTAATAAAGAAAATATAAATTCAGAATCAGAATCTACATTACTTTTAATAAAGTAATTTTTTTTAATAAAGTAAAAGTAGATATGGATATTGACTTAAAAAATAAATAAGACAAACAACTTTTAATAAAGTAAAAATAAAATCAAAATTAGAATCAAATATATTATGTCAACATTTATTTTATAAATTGATTTTTGGATAAAATTATATTTTTTTATACATAAATATTGTTAATTAAATTAAAAAATAATCAAAAAATTAAATTAATAAATACTAAATTTGTAATATTTATTAAACAAATAAAAAATATATATATATATATATATAGAAAACAGCAAAAGAAAATTAATTTAACAAAAATAAAATAAGATAAAATAATTTACTTTTAAATATATATATATACTTTTAAATATATATATATAATATAGATATATATATATATATATATATATATATATATATGTGTGTGTAAATTAATCCAAAAGAATTCATGTATGTGTAAATTGAAGTAAGGATATATGGTTTTACCCTAATGATTTGTGTAGGGTCTAATGATAAATTTTTAAAAAGTTACAAAAATACCTTTAGTTATAATTATATATTTGTTTATTATTTATTAATTATTATTAATTTTTATGTTTTAAATTACTAAATATTAAATTATTCTTTTATTAAAACATTAAATATCATTTCACTATTAATTATTAATTATTGATTATTTATATATTAATTAATTATTACTTTATTAAAGTATTCTTTTATTAAAATATTAAATATTATTTTTATTATTAAATATAATTAATTTTATTTATTATTTATAAATTAAGTAATAATTTATTAATTAATTATTAATATATTAAATTACTAAATATTAATTTATTATTTTATTAAATTATTAAAATAATAAATATTTTTTTATTAATTATTGATTCATTATTAGTTATTTGTATATTTTATTTATTATCTATAAATAAATTAATTAATTATCTTAGGTAATATTATAATTTCTCATCAATAATGAGATTAGTAATCTCATTCCCATGGAGGTGGGAATGAGACTCTTATTCCTCATTCCCAAATATGTGGGTCCCACTCCCAAGCCCAAGCCCATTCTCATTCTCATTTGATTTTAGAAAATAAACAATCTTATTGAAAAATATTTTCATTGCTCCATTCTCATTACCCTAAAGTAAACACACTATAAAACTATCATTTTACAAAACAATATCAAAAGACACTGCTGATCACGATTTGACCGTAATTGATGAATATTGATTGCGAATGATGGGATATCGACTGTGTGTGTCGTCAACTAACGTATTTGGTATTATTGTTAAAACTATATTTATATTTTTTTGCTATAAAAGTAATAAAGTTTAAAGTTAAGTCAATTTTATAGTTAGAATTTTTTTTTGACAATTTTATGTTTTACTTTGGTTTTAATGATATTTAAATTGCACATAACAAAATTGAAATGCTATGTGACATCAAAATGTAGCAAGATACAAATTCAGATATGGAAAATTATCCAAATGCTGGTATATATGGTTAAATCTTCAGATCCTTATAATATAAATATATATATATTTTCAAAAAAATTAGACTCGATTGAAGATAATAGTTATATTTTCTTAAATTTTGGAATCAAATTATATTTTATAAATTTTTATTAAAAATTCAAATCAAGAATTCGAATTCACTTGAATCCAGGTCCAGATCTGTGCAAGTCTAAAATTTTCCCAGCTAGACTCGAATATTTTTATCATACAGACCCAAGTTTTCCCAATCTTAATATTCTGAATTTTTGTAAGAATATATTTGTGTAACACTCCGTCAGAGGCAGGATGCTACCGACATGACATATAATTAACCCATCTCCATAAGCTTCCAAATTTATAGAAAATCAGGCATGATTTGTCCTAAATCTGGACAACTTGGATCACTGTCCAGTATTAAAACGAAACTTGAAATAGACATCATATTTCAGAAGGATCTCAGGTCCACACAAAACACATCAAAATCAACACCTAAGAGCTTCGTGCCCACATCATTTATCAACACTCAAGGGCTGTGTGCCCACAACATCATTAGAAATCAAAAAAATTAGTTAATATATACAAACAGCGTGCTCTGCACGACAAATAACATATTAATCACAAATCTTAAACCTCTAAATCGTTTCACATGACAATTGCGAGGGTGACTGCCGCTTGGGTGATCTGCGTCCCAAGTATGACTTCCAAAGCTATCGTGGTTGACCAATCTTGAAGCCAACTGTAAAACTAGCAAACTGGTTTGGTGTGAATTATAAAACTCAATAAGTAACCATGCTCGTACTACAAACATAACATACAAATTAAACACATCATAAGTTTTTCAAGATTACTAAGTTATTATGAGTTCAGAATTTTCAACTTTATTTTTTATCCTTTATTCCTTACATATGCCAAATTCTCATTTATACATATCTACATATGTACCAACCTAATAGCTAAACATCCAAAGCATACAAAGCAATACTCAAATATCATAGAGTATATCGTTTAACACTGAATTTCTTTCAATCACGTGAAACATGCAGTCATATATTATACTTTTATCATAATAGACATATTTGAAATATCATCAAATCGATAAATCAAACAAACTTCCTTCAATTTGAAAAAATGTTCTTTGATTCGATGCAAACTTCCTTCAGTTCTGATTGCCTTACAATAACTTGACATCCAAGATTCATATGCATTCACACTTATAGCTTCTTATATTCACGCCGATTTTCAAGTCAAATATCCATTCCCCAATAGCACACACAGTCCATACATATTACGGATTCTGTCACACACAGATACACTCAAACATACATACAATAATTGTGCAACCAACAATGAGGCATACATAACAGCCAATACATCACAAAGTATATAACCAAACAATACATACATATGGCTGGCTTACACATACAATGCTCGTACATGACTCATTACCTATTTTATAATAGGTATGTGATGAATTTCGTCCAAGTGGATTCCTAACCAGCTCGACTACTACACCACGACATTATCAACCAACCAAACATACACACATGCACACATATCACATGACACAAACTCATCACACGATTTCACATACACAAGTAAATAGATGACAAACATTGCTTTATCATCAGAATCGTCATACACATGCGTATATACATCAAACATATGAATATAACCACTAATTCGAATTTCGATACCATAGCCTTTTTACAGTCCTCATATCATTTACTTATCGATCAAACATATACCTTCTGAATTCTTATCTGAAACATTAATATAATATCTTACTAAATATATATTCCATTCATATACATATCCTACCAATCACGTACTTCTATCACTTAAGAAAGGCTTAACTTATGCCAACCCAACCTCTTTACAGCTACATCGTATGCATTCGTCAATAACCAACTTATCCCAATAACGCACATCTGAACGTGCTAACACAAATTCAGAAATCAGAACTTATTCTCTTTGCCGATTCTGTATATCCAACTCATACATATCTTATCATCACATACATATACGGATACGTGTTCATATACTTATACATTTACCTATTCATTTACATACACGTATATATACCATTAGCGGTTCATACACTTACATACCTCCATACATACACATACACATAGACATTAATCTCATCTCATATCATATCAATAACAAAGATCCTTACATGTGGTGGTCAATTAACTTATCTATACATAACTTTGAGCTCTGTTCTCAAAATCATCTCTTACTATCCTCATTTATCCTAAACACTTCAACCATTTACACACAAACACACACACACACACACACACACACACACACACACAACACACACACAACACACACACACACACACATATATATATATATATATATATATTTAAAAAGAATCAACATTCAAGTACTCATCACATGTGTTACTTACTTGGTTTCGTGAGCACTCCATGTCCTAGTCAAATATGCCAAAATAAATGGCAAAACGCAGTCAGAATCGCGACATTATAGAATTCTTGACTTAACTAAGATAAAATTCTGGATATTCCCGGGACAACCAAATCAGGTCTGATTTCAATGATTTTCATTCCAATTATCTTAAAATATCATTAGAAATTAATTCGAGCCACTAGTTAACTTAAATCCTCAGTTTACGTGTTTTTGGAAAATCTTCCGAAAATATTTCCGCAAACGCTGTGGAAGGGTCTCGAACCCTCTGAACCTATCCGAATTTATCCAAACATTATCATATCATCATATATTTCTCATATTTATCATTACAATGAAAACAAATCAATATACGCAAAAAAACCCACTTTTATCAGAAACTTGCATATTCTATCGGATTGAACCAATTCGTTCTGTTTTCACTTGGATTCTACCAAATACACATATTCAATATACTCATTGTCAAAAAAATCAATTTATATCAATATGTTATTCAACGAAGTTACTGGATACATCCAAACATTAAATGATAAACTTGAAATTAGCGGATTTTTACTATGAGGTCTTACCAAGATTTCAAGGGCATATACAGACTCCAAACGATCCCACGAACATGCTGAAATCGACAAAATTCTGATCGGAGCTACTAATCACTCATAGGTCACTATTCACTACCAGTTCTCCCATAGTTTTACGTGCAACCATGCATGGAATGGAAAATCCATCACCGCTAACTTGTAGTACTCTCTGAGAGCTTTGATTTGGCGAGTGGCTCGGGTCGTGAAATGAAATGACGAGCCGAGATCGGAAAAATTCAACTCACGCGTATTCCTCTTCGTTCTGATGGCTGGCGCACCCCTTTGGGCAGTCGCGTCGGTCGGCGTTGGCCGTTTGGATGCCAGCACAATTGGTTCTCCAAAGGTTCAAAAAAATGTTGTGACGGGGGGTCGAATGGGTAGTTTTGAGGGATTTTACCATTTTCGTGATTTCAGAAAACCTTGGGGTATTTATAGAAAAATTTATGAAAATTACATTCTAACCCCGGTGAAATTATAGTTAGCTCCTTGCCATGGGGCTTCCTCAGAAAATCATATTTTTGAAGCCCTTCTGATGTAAATTTTGAAAGGGGTCAACACGAAAGTTGTTCGTCTCGAAAAAAATGAGACCAATGGTTCAAGAATCAGCTCAATCAGAGTTCGTTTTCTATTTTTATAGCCAAAATAATAAACTTTTATGCGTTTAATGAAATAAACAAATGTCGCGTAACTAGTTCTCAAAATCACACATTTTCCAACCCGACGAAGCTTCATTATAAAATATTATGATTTATTTTCTAACACATAATCTCTTATTTTTGAACACCATCCTATTTCAAAACCTAAATTTTAATTTGAAACCTTCCAGCACTGTTCCAAAAAACTCAGGATATTATAATTTTTGTTGGAAAATATGTCATAATAATGTAATATGTTAAGTAATCAATGATGCAGTTATTCAATTTTAAAATGTTGATTTTAAAATTGCAGATTATAAATTATCATGTATGTCATTAGATGCTAAATGTACTTTCAGAATTTGTGTACAAGTGTTATACATAAGAGGATTTAAATATGAAATTAGTAATCCTAAATAGTCCGTAGAGAGCAAACAAAGATGAGCACTTTGTTTGTAGTTTATAAACAGTTGTGGTCCATTCCATATTGCAGTAACGAGAGTGCAGCTTTAGGTTTTTAATGAAACAACCTAAAGTTAATAATTCAGAATATTTGATTAAAGAGTTTTAATTAATATTTGAGGATTATTAGAGCTTGGAGCTGCAGGACCATTTGGTCCCCGTGTTAGCTCAAATACTATAGGAAATCATATATCATTGGATAGTCTAATTATGAACTCACATGCATAATAATAGATTATGTTAAAAATATTAATGTGATCAATAATTGAAATCATACTTGAAAATTATATTAAATAAGTTTAATATAATCTTTTCATTATTTAATGATTATGAGATAATCATATACATTTATATTTATATTTTGTAAATATTAAATTATTCGATCATTTAATAATTATATGATTTAAAATGTGTATTAATATTTGATATCAATATACATTATTTCAAATTGAGTTACAAATATGTATTAAGGTGCAGGTTTAATGTCTTCATTATGAATTTTGTTGTTCCAAAATTTGAAAAGTTTGGCCAAAAAATACCCAAGGATTTAGGGATATTATAGTAGTTTTAATTATAATTATGTTAACCTAAACCATAGCATATAAAAGCAAAAGTTGTTTTGCTTTTATAAAAGCAAAATTTGTTTTGTGACATTATTCTTTTTACAAACCCTAGCCACTTTCTCTTCTTCTTTTTTCAAGTGTTGAAAGGAAAAAAATAGCGTAACATTTTTCTTTAAAGAGTTTGGAGATTAAATATTGTGAGTGAACACACACTTCAATTTATTGGTAACGAAAATAGCACAGAAGGCCGAGTGGTGTTGACGAAACCATCTTCTCATTCTTCTTCGAGGTTGAATCGGGGTTGTCTTTGGGCTGTTTTGGAGGTTAAAAAATACTCATAACTGTTGTACAAGATTTAGCATAGTGAGCAGAATTTATGGTTTTGTAGGAAACAATAGTATCCGCGAGTATTGTAGCAGTGAATAGTAACTATGAGACTGTAGTAGTGAATATTAACCATGAGACTGTAGCAGTGAGCAGTAACCATGCGATTGTAGCACTCTATAGCAGTGAATAGTGAACGCGAGCACTGTAGCGTAAACAGTAAATTGTTATTGTTCATAAAAATTGTTATTGATCTAGATTCGACTTAAGAGAGGAAATGACATAAAGAAATTTTCAAGGTTGATCCCGGTGCCTAACATTGCTTCCGCCGCGCTGGAAATCGGTTTCCTACAATTGACATCAAGAGCGAGGTTGAAATTCTTCTCTTTTATTTTAATTATGTGATAATTATGGTTGATTTATTTTTAATGTATGAGATTCATGAAAAATAAAAGTTTATATGTCATAAGAGTGGGCATAAAAAATAAATAATTTTATGAGATAAAATGAATTCATGTGGTGAATATTTTATTTTTTTAAAATGCATTGGTCGTAAATTTTTCTAGCTCTTATTATTATTTTATTTAATTTTGGGTTGTAAGACCATAAGGCCAATTTTGCAAGGGTTGTAAATAAATTTTTATGTATTTTGAGTTGTATCATTTTATGTAATATTGTGGAGGCATTCCCGTTAACGATATTTAAGGAGTTACATTGCGGAAGCCATTCCATGAAACAAGAATCGAAGACCAAGGGATACATTGGTAATTTATGTACTAATTAGATTAGTATAGTAAAATAAACACTCGGTCAATGCATTAGTTTTGTTGTATGTATGTTTTAATTCAAATTGTTTGAATAACATGTCATGTAGCATATGATGCCCGCTTATGCATTATAACATGTCAAGACATTATATGCATGTTTAATTAATCAAAGCATAAAAGTTATGTAAATTTAAATAGTTTAAATTTAGATTAATACATGTAAATAAATTAAATAGTTTAATTAAATAAGTTAAAAATTTAGTTATTCGAAAAAAAAATACAATTAATAGAAGACTAGTTATTTATTTTGGTATATAGGATGGAAACCTGAATATAAATTCCATAGCCGATTCTGAATGGACAATAGTATGGTTTGCACTCGGGATACAATTCCATGTACCAAATAAAAATAACTTAAGTCACTTGTATTTTTAATTAAATAGTTTAATTAAATAATCGTTAACATCTGAATTTAAAAAAAAAAATTTGAAGTGAACTAAGATTTTAAGTGTTCAAATTTAAATAACTCACTAAAAGGAACACTTAATTAAATTATTTAATTAAGCTATATTAGCTAAGACTAATAAAATTAGTGAATAAAATTTAGAGATATCACTAATAATCTACTAGTGTATGTTAGGTTATGTTTGTAGCCGCGCATAATCTAATCAAATTTAGATACTAGTGTAATAGAAATATTAAACAATAAAATAGTGAGTGTGAGAGGGATATATGATAATATAACCTGCGATTTCTGTTGTTAGTTCGATAACGTGAGATTCGAAAGGCTCCTCGAGAAGGCTTTATTTTTATCCCCTACGAATGGTGTCCATTTTGGTTCAATATCAAGATCGGATTCCGAAAGGATATGAATTCTATATGTATTTGGTGAACTGACCTACCCTACGACGACACTTCACTAGTTAAGTCCAAGAGTTACGAAACAAAGGGTTACACTCACAAGGGAATTAAATGTTAATCAAAATTCCTTGATCAAATCAAATATTGTTTTATTAATATAGGAATAAGAGTTATTCCCGCATATATTAATCAATTGAGATTTTCTCGATCTAGCATGTAAATATTTGACCTACCCTATGACGACACTTATTTGTGGAATGTTAAGTTTCCTTGGCATAGTAATTATTTTTTGGTTTCTAATTCATTTTACATGATCCATCCATCATATTTAATTTTATGCCAAAATACTTTTGATGATTTTAATATGTGTTGAATGAAATTTTAAATACATGTTTATTAATTAATTTTGCAGTCTTTTTTCTCCGATATTTCCATACTTGTTAATGACAAATATGTGAGAGAAAATTACGATAAATGGAAAAATAACTTGAATGTTGTCATAGCCTTTTGGAGACCTTAAATTTGTCATGAATGAGTAGTGTCCTCCAGAGCCAAGATGTATATGATACTCACCAAATTTGGGTACTGCCAATGAGAAGACCCAATGCTACTTGCTAGCAGAGATGTCTGATGTTCTTGCTGCAAAGCATGAACCAATGGCTACAACATCTATGATAATGAAGTCATTGTAAGACATGTTTGGGCAGCCTTCGGAGTTGCAATGTCATGAGGCTTTCGTCTCAATGATGACTGTGAAGATGAAGGAAGGTACATCCATTTGAGAGCATATCTTGAGGATGATGATCCACTTGAGAATGGTTGAAACCCATAGCCAGATGACCATGATCATGGAGATTTTTTCGAAGAGTTTCTTGCAGTTTAAGAGCAACTATATTATGAACAAGTTGATATTCACTCTTACATAATTTCTAAATGATCCACCATTTAGAAGTCCATGATGATGGATCCTAATTGCTAAATGAGCTCACCTCTTACGAGTCCATACTGATAAATCCTTGTAAGCCTAGTGCAGAGGCAAGTGTCGTTGAGATATATGCCATAGAGCTTCATGTAATGAAAATGAAATTATTTATTGTAAAAATAAAAGATGTATTGTTCATTTATCAATTTTTTTTATTTAAATCGCATATTGTAAATTATCTTGTTTACCCTTGATTACTTATGTGCCTTCAGACTTAGTGTATGAGTGTCATATACAAGAGGATTTAAGTCTGAAGTTAGTAATCTAAAATAGTCCATATAAAGCAAATAAAGCGGGTACTTTGTTTGTGGTTTATCTATAGTTGAGGTCCATTCTATAATTGTATGGCGATCTTAATCCGGGATCGTCCATGTAGCGACATGAGAATGGAGGCATCTTATATGATGTGATCATATATGACTGGACCTAAATAGAAATGAATTTCTTATAATATCTGTTAAATAAAAAAACTCATTTCAATATACTAGATGGTCATATATAGATTGATCTGAATCCTGAGTGTACTGGGAACTCCTGCATGGCAGGCTATATCTTTTGATTTACAAAGGTGAGGTCAGTATAGAAATCCCGACTAATAGTTACGTACTTTGGGGACATGATTTGGTGTGTAGTTGGGGACGTTTTATATAGATATTAAGTTCACTTCTTCTTGCGAGAAGTAGATGAGTATCTTCCTTAAGGGTAGATTCGGTACTTGAACGATTAAAATGCTCAAGTTTTTATATTACGAATAGAAAAATTAATATTCATAATGATTATGAACAAATCGTTCATTATAGAATCAATGGTAATTAAGGTTGAAAATAATTAGAGGTGTATAACAGACATTATGACCAGTCTCTAATTATGAGATACTTGTGAAAGGCCAATTCGTATGTAATGACTATATCAATGGACACCGACGTAGTTCGGCTTATATTATTTATCTACGGTAATGAGAGTGGAGCTTTTGATTTTTAGTGGAATAACCTAAAGTTAATAATTCAGAATATTTAATAAAAGAGTTTAATTAATATTTCGGGATCATTGGAGCTCGAATTATAGGTCCATTTGGTCCCCATGCTAGCTCAATATACTGTAGAAAATTAAATAATTGGATTGTCCAATTATATACTCACATATACATATATTATTATTAATATGATTAATAATATTTTTTGTCACACTTGAAACTATATATTATTTTTAATATATGGTTTTCATAATAAATGATTATATGATAATTATTTATTATGAATTATTTTATTAAATTATATTGTATAATTTAATAAAGATTTGAATTAATAGATTTCCAAAAATGTGTTTTGGAAACTCTTGATTTGGAATGGAAGTTACATTTGTTTATTTTGTAACATGATTAATTTCATTATGATGACATTTATCAAAAGGATTTTGATGTTACAACTTCCTAAGGCTAGTCGAATTTGTAGCAAAAAGGCTTAGTGTTTTGTTTATTTTTTGACAACAAAACCCTAAGTATAAAAAGAAAAAATAAGTTTTTCTTTTGACATCTTTTCACTTGAGAAAACCCTAGCCACTCTTTTTCATATTTTTCTCTCAAGAGTTGAAAGAAAAAGGTGAAGAACAAAAAGGATAAACAAAAATAAAACTTTATGTGACAACTTGAAAATCTCTAAAGTGTTTAGGGATTTGATTGTTCTCGTGAGTCAAGCCCACTCTTGGTTTTTGTTGGTGGCGAGTCCTAGCACGGAATACCTTTTAGAGCTCAATACGAAATCATCTTCTCCATTTTCTTGTTGTTCTCGATAGTGAGTAGAAAAAATTGCTCATTGCCGCTTCTTATAACTTTGTTCAGGGCTTGGTTTATATTGTGTTTTTGCTCAGAATTTTTGGGAACACAAAGGACTTAACTGTGGACGTTTTGGGATTGTTCTGGATTTATTATTTTGTTCAAAACAGTGGTAGAAAAATCAGTGAACAACCAACATAAAAATAATGAGTTGTGCATACGTAAAGGGTGTTTTTGTTGGGGTTGGTGCTCAGAGCGCCAATCCGAACCGTATTTATGTCTGATTCATGAATACGATCAATTCTTTTTTCCATAATATTACTTATTTATGGTTTCACCTCTTGTTTTTATATACGTATTCGATCTGATTACGATTAGATTGAAACTAAATGTGGTTTAGTGATATGTATATATTAGACAAAGGCCCGATAATATATATTGCAGTACACAGTTACAAAGGTAGTTTGTAATTGACATTGGGAAGTGTCACTACTAAATGTATATTATCAAATATAGTTCATGGTCAAGATTTACTAACACGGGTCGGTTAGTCAAATCTGTTGAGACCAGTACATGTCATATATCGAGACTTGGTCCGATGGTTTATCCCAATGAACCATGAGTCTAGGGAGACTCATATAGACGTGTAGGTGTTTATAGTGGGTAAACATTGAATGACTCACCGAAGATTCTTAATGGATGGTACACCAACGTCAATAAGAATCTTCTCGGGTTGAGTAGCATAGTGGTCCTTCGACTTGAGATACCATTGTGGATGTATGAGACATCCTCCACACTTAGATGGCAGTCATGTCACCGATCTATTTAGATCAGACATCTGCCTGTTCGTTGGGTGTGGACCAATCCTCAGGATATCTTGTGTGTATCAAGATATGATCCGTCAGTTCTATGTACAGAGCATAGGTAGTCCATATGTGATTAGCAGTCTGTTAAATCTGTGGCCACAGTAAACTTCGGAAGTAAGTTCTGAATGTTATTAAGAGATTCCTAATAGAAACGTCGACGAGATGATACATATAGAGATTTGACATTTACATCTATATCTCTAGGATTATCCGGATACCTGTGACGGATGGATTATACATATGCAATGATCTCGACCTGTATGATTCAGCTAGTTTATCCGTGGTGGTCATAATTTACAGGTGGGTAAATTATGGATACGAAATTAGATTTTATGACGGATATGCCTGAATCTAGAAAGTCTCACTAATTAAATATACTCATAGAGCACTAGGGCAACATTTATAAATAATACTGATTATTTGTAAGTCGTTTAAAGGTTAAACGGAAAATACATGTGTAGGGACCTAATAGTCATTTCTTAATTTTTGTGTATTTGCATTTAATGTTAGATTTTATGAAATACATATTAATTAATTGTCAAATTGAGAAATTTGACTAATATCAAAAATATATATGTATTTGATATTTAATGTAAATATAATACATATATTTAATATATTTGTATTTAAATAATTAAATAATTATTTAATTGTTAAATGATTAAATTAATTGAAATATAAATATCTTAAAGTTGTGATAATTATGGAAATGCTTTTGGTTGCCTTTGTTGACTTTAAGAAATTCATTAAATGGTTTAAGGATAAAGTTATACAAGTTGTTAAAGCTTTAATTGAAACAAAAGCAAAATATCTAGATATTTATTTATTTCTTCTCACCATATTCGGCCAAGGCTTATTTGGAGGAGATATAAATTGTTTTGTTTCAATTTTAGGGTTTAACAAGTTCATTAGATACAAAAGAAACACAAAAGTGGTTGAGAGAAAAGTTTGAACAAAAGAAGGAAAAGCTTGGAAATCTTAAGGTTTTGTAAGTTTTCTTTCAAATCTTCCAACATGAAAACTGTTTATAACATGCTTAGCTTCATCTTGTGTTGCTTTGATGTTGTCTCTTTACTTATAGTTTGTGTTTTAATTGTTGTGAACTTGAATGAAAGATGTGTGCATGTAAGTAAGCTTTAAATGGTTTCAAAGCTTTACTTTTGATTCTTTGAAGATCAAAGTTGCCATTCTAGAGTTAGTAAGCCACTCCTTGGTGACCTAGAATTGTTCTAAAGTTGTTTCAAAGTGGTGAGGCTTGATTGGTGAAGTATTGAATGGATTAAAGTGTTGGATTTTGTAAATTTGGTGAAATTGGACAATTTGATGAAATTGAAAAATTAGGGTTCATAACCCACTCCAAATTTGGGGCTTTTCATATATGTTATGTATTTGGTGTTGGATTCTCTAAGGTCCAAGGATCATTATCAAGCAATGAAACAAGTGAATACACAAAGGAGAATGGCGGAATCATACTCACAATGAACGGATTGGATGCTACGAAGAACAAAATTATTTCTTCCCTCCTAGGTGCATTCGGCCACTGCAGAATTTTATGCTCCAAAATAGTCCAAGCTCCAAGCTTTTGGGTGGTTATTCCAAGCCCTCGGGTTGGTGTCCCTATCACCTACGCATGTCCTCATTTGGTGTGCTAGCACTCGGTGATTTTTACCGCAAAAATCACTCATATCTTACTCTCCATTCACGGCAAAATGGGCATAAAACAGAAGAGAAAATACAGCCCCTTGGGCGTGAGCATGAGGAGAAGAAAGAGAAGAGAATGAGTTGTCTTAGTTGGTAAGAAAAGTGTATCAAATACCTTTTATTTGTTTTTAAAAAATCAATAAAATGGATTTACCAAATTTGGCTTCAAAAGTCAAATGGCAACAACCATTCCAACAACTACAATCAATCACATCAATCAATCAAGTTGTCAAGTCACATCACTCAAAGTGACAAGTGATTCGACGCTTGAAGTGACTAATGATTTGACGCTTGATTTGACTTGCGTGCCGCACTCGAATTCGAAATGCGAATGCGCTCGCAAATAATCCCGGGCTCAGGTTTGCTAATTCCAAATTAACGAATTTTTCGTTGCGTCGTAATTAAATCTAATTTAATTAAATAATCATGCCAAGCATAATTACTATTCACGTCGCTAACGAATTAATTCTAAATTAATTTGTTCGCCCGAATTAAAATCCGATTTTAATTCCGCGTCAAAATCCAATTTCGTTTAATATATCGAATATATTAATTTATCGATTAATTCCAAATTAATCGTTCTCTCTCTTTAAATAATATTTTATCCCAGATAAAATATCTCCGCAATTAATCCCAGATTAATTTTCTCTCTCATCGAATTAATCTGAGATTAATTAAGTGTGAGTCATACGTCATCGGTGAATCATCGGGAAGCGACCCATGAGATCCCCGGATATGTTGGCAGTAAATCGGGTCGTCGGACTATCCAAACACGTAAGTACCTAGTACTACGTTTACACCGATTTACAAGACAAGGTTGGCTTCTAGCAAAGCGCCATGCCTACTCAATTCTCCAGAAATATGCTTACAGGAATAAACGATCTATATCAGGCGTAGTATACGTAGTATTGTGTATGTCGATCCAGTATCGGATGATCACGTGCTAGGCCTGGGGCTGGAATTGTGTCTGCCCGTCTTAGCACATGTCGGATGTCTGGTAACTAGTCTCTATAATCAGATATACATGACCTTGTCATAATATCCCGATAGCTGCAACATTTAAGAGAACCAGTCCCGTATCCTACGTGACCATCATCTCCACTATGACTGGAGTGATACTTCCGTCTTGACATCACACCCAATACACTACGATTCTTGATGTACCCAGAAGAGACGTACACAAAACCGGTTAAAGCCCTGGCCGACCAAAACCAAAGTATATTGATTGTCGCAAGTATTAGCGGTGCAAGTCTCAAGTTAAGACCAAATACACCTACCCTGATTTCGGACTACCATAGACACATAGTCATACTACCAATAGAATTCCGATGGGGTCTATCCAGAGCGAAGCTGTTTCCCGTACCATCGGTAAAACACAACCTCCTATTACACTTGCATGAGTATCCTATACCCAAATATATGAGAACTATGTCGTTATGCCCTCACAACGCCCACAAGTGTAATACTAGTCTTTTCCGCATTATCGATGTCCAATCTCGATAATACTCTGACTAGGGATATTTAATGATTTATCCTTTGTGGACTGATATTGTCTCATATCATTCTAGATCCAGGAACAAATCATAGGGACCTCCTATCATTTATACATATTGGTGATCTAATCACAAATGATAAGAGAGCAATCTCCTTTGTCACATAGTTAATTTGTACAACAACACCATGATCTGTACAAATAGTGACGCTATAGGTCATAACTGTCCAACAATCTCCCACTTGGCCTATAGCCAGTCACTCGAGTGTCTGACACCCGAACTATGTACGGTTGGCTCAAACTGCTGAGAAATGTTTTCGTCAGTGGATTTGCATGATTATCATCTGATGCAATTTATTCGATCATCACATCGCCAAGATGTATGATCCGAACGAATCAGATGAATAGTCGAAGTATATATTTGGATCATTGATGAGACCATTAATTCTTTAGCCTGTGCTGACGCCTAGCTCAGCTGCTAACAGAACTATTCCTAATCTAATTAGGATTTATTGTCAACCTAGAAGGCTTCTATTGCTGCCTCAGCTGCAGCAATAACCTGCATTTGTTGTTTATTCGGTAACAGTATCTTGCTTGGAAGATTTCCAGCTCACTATTCCGTTATTCAAACTATATAGTACCGTTTACGATTTCTAGTCGTTTTATCGGTTTAGGAAACTTGCAATAGTGATCACAGTCACTTCCAGTTCTCCATCTCCATAGTTTAAGATAACATCCTTAGTTCTCTAAGATACTAGCGGATGTTCTTAACATCAATCCAGTGACCATCACTTGGATTGGCCTGATTGTGAATCCATATGCTCAAAGCGTATGAGACACCAGGTCGCGTACATTTTTCAATGTATGATTTCTCGGAGAGTTTTATCGAAATCCAAGCTTTCACCGATTATTATTTTGGGAATATCATTTCCAAGAAATGACATATTTTATCATTATTTTATAGGACAGTATTGTCAGTGCGCTCCCACTAACCCTCTTGCATACACAAGAATCATTTCGTTTTTGAATTAAATCATAAACCATTATGATTACATCAAAACGATAATTCCAAGAACCTAACGCTTGCTTTAATCCAAACATGGATCGAATAACCTGCAAACCTTATTTGCTAGTTATGATACGACAAAACCGTCAGGATGTTGTAAACATCCTCCAAAAGGTTTCCTTTTCAGGAAAGCGATTTTCCCATTAAGCTGTCATATTTCATAAATGAAACATGCAGCTTTAGCAAGCATTATCCAAATGGATTTACCGTGGCAACAGGTAAAAGGTTGAATCGTAATCAACACAATGTTGATAACGATACCTTTCTGCTAAAAGCCTAGCTTTATACGTTGGTATGTTGCCATCCATGTATGTCTTCCTTGAAGACTTATAAGTACCAATAGGCACAATGTCTTGTGGTACATCAACTAGTATTCAAACATAGTTGATATACATGGAATCCATTTCGGATTCATGGCACTTTGCCATAATAAGGGAGTCGATACCTTGTATCACTTCCTCATACGTAGTCAGTTGGTATACCTCAATAAGATTAACATCTTTATGAGGTGAGATCAGAAACCCATACCCTAGGTTGTTTTCTGACTCTCTCCGACATACGTGGTTCTTGTGTATTCGAAGATTACTGGTATAGTTTCATCCTTGATGAACTATTTGTGTTCCATTAAGATTCGGTGCCTTGAATAGTATTACTCAGATTTTCATCGAGTTATATTATCCTCTCATTTACCACTACATATCGGTATTCCTCTTAGGAAAACCGCACGGTGAGCAACAATCTAATTGTTCTCTTGTGAGTTGTATAAGTACTATACTTTGGTATCCCTAGGATAACCTACAATTTGGCACTTATCCGATTTGGGTTTTAGTTTGGTATCATCCAAACATATGCCTAGCATACCCAAATTTTCAGGAATGTGAAACCCAGTTTCTTTCCTGTTCATATCTAATATGAAATCTGTCTAAGAAATTATTATGGAACCTTATTAAAATAAGTTCTGCACTGTTAATGCTTATCATGTGAAGGAAATGGTAGCTCAGAGCGACTCGTGATTAACCTTATCATGTCTAACAAAATTCGGTTACTCTGTTCGAACACACCGTCAAACTGACATGTTCCGGAGGAGTCCTCATTTTGAAAGAATACTATACTCTTTCAAGTATAATAGAAACTTATTGCTTAAGTATTTTCCATTACGGTCTTACCATGACAGTTTAATACTTTAGCCGATCTGTTTGTCTATTTCCCGTCGAAACTATAAAAGTTTCTGATTTGTGTTCTTCAAAAGAAACACACAACCATTACGCGATGCCACATCCGTATAGGTCACGAAATATTCATATCCACATCTAGCCTAGCTAGACATGGGCCCACTTGCTTCATTATGAACTAGGGCTAACAGATAGGTAACATTTGCACTTTTACCAAGTAAATAGTGTTTTAAGCGTATTGCCCAATAAACTAGATTCGTAGACTTTATTTGAATATGATCAAATCAGTCCTAGTACCCACTCTTCGAAAGTGTGGATATACGAGTCTTGTTTAATTGTGTCCTAGACAACAATGCCACAGATTAGTTTTTTCTGATCAAATCAGTTTGAGCTATTTGTTTGTCATGTCATATGTTTGAGATTTATTTATATTCAAAATATAAATCCTGTTATTCACATCTAATGTGTTTATCTTAATATCATCTTTATATAATAAAACACTTTAGTGTTCTAGAATATAAAGGTAAATCCGCAACGGATTAAACACTGATATAAAGATAATGTTTCTAGTCAAACTAGTTACATTATAACAGTTTCTAAATTTATACGTACCCAAGGGTAGTTCCTAAATATAGGTATCTACGGTTAAAACAGTGACTTTTGTCCCGTTTCAAATTCGCAGATAAAATCTCAATCTGAAGTCAGTATCCTGCTCAAAGCAGATTCTGAACATCAGTATAATTTTATGTATCACACTAAGTATTTAAAATCCAATTTTAATACTAGTAGTGAACATATTTATGACAAACATATTTGAAGTCAGAGCCTTGCTCGTTCTTCAATTCCTTCATGTCTGCCTTGTCCAAACGGCAGTCACGCTTCCGCGATCCCATTTGCCATAATTAAGCAGACATTTTGGGATATGTCATTTATCTTCCTAGAAGATTATAATGATTTTTCCTTTGCCCTTTTCCACACTCTAGAAGACTTTGGCCAAGCTTTGGCCTTCTAGAATATCGAAGTAAGGTGCGCCTTGCCATACTTGCCTTATTGCAAATTTTTGACTTTATCTCCTTGAGAATAGTCATTAACTCTCCAAGAGTTAAGTATTGTAATTTTAGTACTTCTAAAATCTAAGCATAGATTTATGAAGATCCTTCAATTTCTGTATCATATTTTAAGGATCTAATCCGTAGTTCTGATTCAGAAATTAAGGAGTCTACTGCGACAAGCTTAATGGATTAAGCACTAAAGTTATCGTCACATAAATCTTCCAAAGATTATGCTCTACTATTTGATTAACTCGGGCTTAGGCCTAATATGTTATTTTATCAAATAAAGTAACTTATTAGATTTTAGGACTATCCTGAAATTTATTCCCAATTTGAAAATTAAAGCATTTAAATACATTTTCCCTAGGATTATGTTTTAAATGTCAACCTTTCAATTTTATCTTGATTTTAATAGTCCAACTATTTAATCAACGATTTCAGGTACTTTTAAATATAACGATTATTACAGTCCAACTATATTAATCAACTATAATTTAATTAAATCAAATATATTGATTACTATAATCTAATTATATAACAACCTATAAATGAATTATTTGAATACAGTCCAATTGTTTTAATTAAAACAACAATTTAAATATTAGTCTAACTAACATTTAATTTATTTGACGAATGAAATTTATGAATAAGCGCGTATGGCAAGTAATTAAACGAATATTGCAAATTCAATTCTTGCCTCCCACTATTTTTCGGCGAGCCTCTAACCCTCTATCGAGTACTCGGGAAACCGTGTTTCCTAGCAGGCTAGGATCCCGTTAAATATCACACAATCTTGACTTTGGCCAACAAATTGTATGATAATTAACTAGGTAGATCTCTAAGATCAATTGGATTCAATCCAATTCCTAGATCTAGTAGGGGGACATCCAAGTCTGAAACATATATCTTATATATGCCAATATATCCAATATATTGCCTAACCTTTTTCCTCTGAATAAACTAAGCCTTGGCTTTGGCACAACAAACTTAGTGATCCCAGTTAAGCGCGACCCATTGACCATGGAAAGCTTCGTAATCAATGTCGATGGACAAGAAGTGGTCTTGACTTTGGCCAACAGACCACAACTTGGACAAGACACCAATATTGAACAAAGCTCTCGTGATTCAAACATATCCTCAACGGACAAAGGCCTTGACTTTGGCCGACAAGCCAATGCCAGTCTCGGATCTTGAGTGAGAATCACTCAATGGAAGGAAAAACGCTTAATGTTTTGCGAGGGTTTTTCGAGTGCAAATTGGCAACCAATTTATTATCTTTGTTAAGGTCTCATCATCATACACCCTTAAACATGCATTCTAAACACATAATAAAGCGCGTATAAATAAATAATAATGATATGCGGATGGATACTTTACACATTGATCCTAGATCAAATCTCTCCAGTTTATCTCTCCCGCTAGCACAAGTATTTGATTCTACCTGTTTCACTACACTTCTAAAGAAACCTCATTTACATTGAGGGGAATAGGTGAGAAGAGAATACAAATAGTATGGAGGTGATAAGGCTGGACACACAGGTCCAATTAATAAATTCCAAATTTATTACAACAATTTCTAAAATTGCCCCACCCATCTAATATCCATCTGATATACATTATTCATGCATCGCAACCATGTATTCACACAAGCATGTTATCAATCAATCTAATCAAATTAATTAATCTGATAATTAGTGACCATCCAATGTTCAAACAACGATTTGATTTTGCTCGAGTCAAACTCGTTTTTCGAATAAGTACTCAAAGTAAATATTCTCGAATTAAATTAAACTACATAATTAAATCCAATTCAATATGCATTTAATTCGAATTCGCTATTTAATTCCAAATTAAATACTACACTTTATTAATAAACCTTTACGACTTACATTACAAATTTAATCGTTACGGGTCTCAAAGCCCGATTAACGTCCAACGTCAATTTAATTAAAGTCCAATGGGCTTTTAATTAATTTCTTAAGGCGTCGACTTTTGGTCAACTCGGGTCAAACCCAATAACCAAAGTCCAATTCGGGAGTTACCCCATAAGCCCAGAAATCAATTTAGGCCCATTAGGCCCAATTAAACTTTAAAGGTCCATTAGTCTCATTTGGGCTTTATGGAGGCGGTTTTGGGCCTAATTGGATCCAACCAATTTTGCCTAAACCCAACTTGGTACAACCAAGCCCAATAAGCCCATTTACAACATAACAAGGCCAAATCCAATTTTAAGCCCAATTATTAATTAAAAACAAAAATTCCAAATTCCCAATTTAATTACATAAAGTGTATTACATAATTAATTACCCAATTAACATTTCTAAACCATCAATTAGCCTAATTAATCATGCTCAATTACATTAATTAGTGTCCAACACATTTTGATCAAAAAATCAAACCCATAGTGGCAATTGTAGGGGATTTTGTGTCTGATTCGGTTTCAATCCAATTAATTCCACAATCGACATTAAATCAACATCCTCAATAGTTTCAAGTCATCCAATGATCAACGAAATAAAAAAATTACCAAGAATTAGGGCTCTTGAACTTTCGGCCAAGCCATGAATATTGGGGAAATTTGTTCCAAACACAATTTCTTCAAATTGATCCAATCAATCTTCAATTAAAACACATTTAAGCATACTAATTCGTCCAATTTAATTAAATCATGCTCAAAAACGTTTTACCCAATTTTAACCCTAAATCATTTTCAGGCTCAATATTGGCTCTGATACCATTGTTGGATTCTCTAAGGTCCAAGGATCATTATCAAGCAATGAAACAAGTGAATACACAAAGGAGAATGGCGGAATCATACTCACAATGAACGGATTGGATGCTACGAAGAACAAGATTATTTCTTCCCTCCTTGGTGCATTCGGCCACTGCAGAATTTTGTGCTTCAAAACAGTCCAAGCTCCAAGCTTTTGGGTGGTTATTTCAAGCCCACAGGTTGGTTTCCCTATCACCTACGCATGTCCTCATTTGGTGTGCTAGCACTCGGTGATTTTTACAGTAAAAATCACTCATATCTTCCTCTCCATTCACAGCAAAATGAGCAGAAAACTGAAGAGAAAATACAGCCCATTGGGCGTGATCATGAGGAGAAGAAAGAGAAGAGAATGAGTTGTGTTAGTTGCTAAGAAAAGTGTATCAAATACCTTTGATTTGTTTTTCAAAAAATCAATAAAATGGATTTACCAAATTTGGCTTCAAAAGTCAAATGGCAACAACCATTCCAACAACTACAATCAATCACATCAATCAATCAAGTAGTCAAGTCACATCACTCAAAGTGACAAGTGATTTGACGCTTGAAGTGACTAATGATTTGACTTGCGTGCCGCACTCGAATTCGAAATGCGAATGAGCTCGCAAATAATCTCGGGCAAGTGTTCGCTAATTCCAAATTAATGAATTTTCCGTTACGTCGTAATTAAATCTAATTTAATTAAATAATCATGCCAAGCATAATTACTATTCACGTCGCTAACGAATTAATTTTAAATTAATTCGTTCGCCAGAATTAAAATCCGATTTTAATTCCGCGTCAAAATCTAATTTCGTTTAATATATCGAATATATTAATTTATCGATTAATTCTAAATTAATCGTTCTCTCTCTTTAAATGATATTTTATCCCAGATAAAATATCTTCGTAATTAATCCAGATTAATTTTCTCTCTCATCGAATTAATCCCAGATTAATTAAGTGCGAGTCATACGTCATCGGTGAATCTTCCGGAAGCGACCCATGAGATCCCCGGATATGTTGGCAGTAAATCGGGTCGTCAGACTATCCAAACACGAAATACCTAATACTATGTTTACACCGATTTACAAGACAAGGTTGGCTTCTAGCAAAAGGCCATGCCTACCCAATTCTCCAGAAATATGCTTACAGGAATAAGCGATCTATATCAGGCGTACTATATATAGTAGTGTGTATGTCGATCCAGTATCGGATGATCACGTGCTAGGCCTGGGGCTGGAATTGTGTCTGCCCGTACGAAGCACATGTCGGATGTCTGGTAACTAGTCTCTATAATCGGATATACATAACCTTGTCATAATATCCCGATAGCTGCAGCATTTAAGAGAACCAGTCCCGTATCCTACGTGACCATCATCTTTACTATGACTGGAGTGATACTTCCGTCTTGACATCACACCCAATACACTACGATTCTCGATATACCCAGAAGAGACGTACACAGAACCGGTTAAACCCCTGGACGACCAAAACCAAAGTATATTGATTGTCGTAAGTATTAGCGGTGCAAGTCTCAGGTTAAGACCAAATACACCTACCCTGATTTCGGACTTCCATAGACACATAGTCATACTACCAATTGAATTCCGAGGGGGTCTATCCAGAGCGAAGCTGTTTCCCGTACCATCGGTAAAACACAACCTCCTATTACACTTGCATAAGTATCATATACCCAAATATATGAGAACTATGTCGTTTTGCCCTCACAACGCGCACAATTGTAATACTAGTCTTTTACGTATTTATCGATGTCCAATCTCGATAATACTCTGACTAGGGATATTTAATGATTTATCCTTCTTGGACTGATAATGTCTCATATCATTCTCAATCCAGGAAAAAATCATAGGGACCTCCTATCATTTATACATCTTGGTGATCTAATAACAAATGATAAGAGAGCAATCTCCTTTGTCACATAGTTAATTTGTACAACAACACCATGATCTGTACAAATAGTGACGATATGGGTCATAACTGTCCAACATTTGGATGTGTATATGATGCATGTTAAAATGCTCGTCTGGTCGAACCTTGTCTGGTCGGACCTCGTCTGGTCGGCCCTAGTCTGGTCGGACCTGGTCTAGTCGGATCTCATAAGGTCATCTATGGTCTGGTCGGACCTAGTGTGGTCGGATCATGACCCCATGTGGTCGGCATGACCTCATGTGGTCGGATCGTGACCTCATGTGGTTGGATCATGACTTCATGTGGTCGGACCAAGGGCCTTTTTTGGTCGGATCATTACTTCATCTGATCTAATCATGTGTGTGAGTAATGTTTTTAGGTTTAGGAGAAATCCGAATAGTTTATTCATATTAGATATTGAATAATTTACTCGGTATTTTGAAAAAGTTTTAAAATACGATTTCTGCCCCGACCCGCGTTTCCGCTGTGACCGACCCGAATGGTCTAAGAACCCTTACAAAATTGTATCAGTGTGAGCCTTATCCTAGGCCTCTGATATGATTAGCCCTTTAAAATCTAATGTTTATTCTTTTTTTTTACTTGATACATGCATGCTTTCATTTAATTTGATTAAATTTAAAGTGTATGATACTTTATAAAATATCCCTGCATAATAAGGTTTTAAAGTAACTGGTATTTGGAATACTTGTTTCTTGGTCCGTCTTGTCAATACGGTTTATAAATATTTTCCGTGACTACATCCGAGACCGTGCCTCTGCTGTGAAGGTGTAGCCGATAGAGATTTATTTATGCCGGATGTATATTAGATACTAGATAAATTCAAGCGAAAGCGGAATCCTGAACGTGCCTTAGCTATCAGGGTTATGCAAGTAACTTGAGTTTATCATTGACGAGTTTAACCTTGGTACGTCTCCTTGTGGGCCTGCCTTAGCAGCTACAATGAGAAACGACCAGGACCGAAACCTAGGAGTCACAAATTGAGTGATTGACAAATGAGTTGTCTACCTGTGAATATACGTAGGCGAGACCGTGCCTCTGCTGTGAGTCGAAATATATTCATGGGGTCCACTTCCCATTATGGAATTCGATTTAATTATTGAATTCTCATTTTTCCGTAGGGGATTACGGTATTACGTATAATAGTGGGAGGCACTGCTAAGTTTAAAATATTCCATAACTTTGGCAGTGTGTATTATTATGGAAATTGCCGCTTGTTTGTTTCCTTATTCTATTATTTATATAGAATTGAACATTTATTTACTGCACACATATTTTGATATGTTATCTGACTTGACTCTTGGTTATAGTTATTCTAGAATAGGTTCTAGATACTATTAGACTAGGATATTATTAGATTGGTCTAAACCATCGGGAACTGTTGTTCCGATTTTATTGAAAAATCAAGATGGTTAGTGACTTAGTTTCTAAGTCACGACAGATAATCTAGATAACTATCCCTTTTAGGATATAATACTTTAGAGAGAATAGTTTCTTATGCAGTAAGAATTGACTTGAATTAGTTCATGTCTCGAGATTCTTGACTGGCATTAAGAAAGCCCCATTAGGTATTTGTTTATCTAGTAATGACGTTTCTTAACTTTAATGACCTTTAGAGGAAATGTGTCTGACACAATTTGCTAATCAGTTATTTGCAATTGTTGTGAATAGTTGAATGCAAATAGTAAAGCTAAAGAAAGGAGATGTGTATAGTTGTGTATAGAAAATATCGATTTTCACAATACTACAACTATATGTATTGGATACCAGATCTCTCGTCTAGTTATTTAAAATATTAGTTAATGATTATTTTGATATTTGATATCGGAACTTGCGACTATTGGATAGTTACTTGTTCTTTATAAACAATTATTATATATTTTAAATATAACTAGTAGTGTCATTGACGTAGAGATAAACATTAGGAAAAACTATTCGGTAAAGTAAATAATTTAGAACGGTGCTTTATGAGATTTTATCACTTAAGCATTGGATGCTTATTCCGTATGGTAAAGGATGGTTTGATACGAGATCACACCACACATCCTTATCCATTTAATGAATATTGTATTTAGGAAGGTGATTAAGATCTCGTTTAACCAATGATTGTCATTGGACCACCAGATTTATTAAACTGATACATTAGATGTATGTAGTTTAATGAATTGTAATTGCTTAAGGTAGTTTTCTTTACTTCGTAACTTAGTCTATGAATTGTCATAACTTAGTTACGTGTTTCTGAAAGAACACATATTGAACGTCTTGAAATGATCAAGTACTTTCAATCTGTTCTGATGAAACGTAGGTTGAACATTTTTTACTTGTTCAAATATATTCAATCTGAAATTTTTTGAGAACTCTATCTTTAAAATTCATTACAAGTCTTTGAACTGTTCAAAGATCTTTGATACGATCAAACATATGAATTTAAAGCAATTAGTTCTAAGGTTATTCAGTGAATATGATTCTTATTCAATATTATTCTTCCATGATTCCATCTTGATGGAATTGAGTAATGGGAGCAGTCGAATCTTATATGATTTGATTCGTTTGATATTGAATGTTATCGAATTAGTTTCAATACTCTTAAGGATATGCTCCAGTAACACCAGTTCATCCTTTTAATTTAGGTTCCATTAATTTCTACAATTACATATATGATATGTATAGGTAAAAAAAAATCTAAATCTTGAAAAGTTTGAGATTTGAATCTTTCTTTTATATAATAGTTATATAATGGAAATTACTTACACCTCGGAGGTATAAGTAAAAGTTTATCGTTTATTCTGTTTAATAGAATATTGTATTCTATATGATAGAATATCTTTCCTACGATCCTAAGTAATAAAATCGTTTTATTACTTGGTGTGTAACATCGAATGTTAACTATTGTAGAAAAGACTTGACTTATTGAAGTCAAATGTGAGAATGATAAATTATAAATGGAACTACGTAATTAATAGGATGAAACAACCCTTATACATCTTCTATATAAGTCTAATAGGATATCAGAATCATTTACGAGTATTTGATACTTAATGGTTCTATCGTTTTCTTACCGAAGAAAATTATCCTATAACTTATAATGGAAGCAATATTTGATATCGATTCTGGAAGTTCATCATTGAACCATAGATCTAATATTGTTTATAGTTTACTATGATCAAGTTTTGAACTTGATTAAGCTTTCATTATGAATTAGTTCATGATATGTGCTAATTGTTTGCGTAGCGAAAGCAGTGTGAGCTTATTAAAGGTTTGACCTTTATAGTATGACAGTGAGAAAAGTTATACTCAGCAATCTATTGTAGATTCTGAGGAAACTTGTCTCTAGTCACACTAATTGAACAATTAAAGATATATTGGTTAATGTTGATATTAAATTGTACATTTTAGCTAAAGAATACAAAGTGGCGTTTTTGAATGACTTATTCAGATAAGAGATCAGTTGTGATTTCTTTGTTTGAAGAGTTCATTCTGGAATGGCCCTAGAGTTTGTGTTCGGCTGAGATCACAATTTAGTATGCTAACTTATAGAGCCTTTGTAGACTCGGATAAGTCTTCCGGAAATTTGTGTTCTCTGTTTTTGATATCGTCAGATTGTCTGATCTTGTCAAATTATAGAGAATACATATGTGATTGAAGGGTTTGTGGGAGCGTACAAATTACTTTCTAGTGTTATATATCCTAACGACATTATCATTATTATGGTAATAATGAGATGTTTGTAAGGTAAAAGATTTACCTAAGTCTTCTTTACTCCGTGAAAGCAGTGGGAGTAGTATCTGTTATATTTGATATAAAGTTTTATATAAGATATAAAACTAAGAGACTTGTGAGATACTCCTATTATTCGTACATTAGATATGATCTAATAAAGGACATAACTAGGCTATCTGTATGACAGTTGGTAAAACTGTTGGACAGTTATTGTGTGTCTTATATAAAGTATTCATCTTTCGTAAAAGATGATTCCTTTTTCGAAAGAGATATTGATTAGAATGTCTAATCAATCTTATGTATCATTTCATGATGACATAATAAATACTTTATAATGTGCGATTGTAGATATCGATTCAATCGTAATTGTTACGAGTTATTTTGATATCCTATAGACCATAGGATGGATCTTGAAACATGTTCTTTGTGATCTTTGAGATATTAAGAACGAGTTTCTAATTCATGGAGACTACAGTCTGCAACCATTATGGTCATATTAGTTTTGAGACTAATTATGACTTTAGACAGTCTACGTCATAAAGAGTCACAAAAGATATTGTGGGAGTGTCACGAAGGATTCTACTCTATAGTGGAATTAGATGCGACTTATGAAGTTGCATAGTGACCTTATAAATTAGAATTTTTGGATTGGTGTTGTACTTGCGGTTGTCTACATAGTATTTTGGATTTGATCCCTAAATACTTGGACAACTCAGTAGCTGTAGCACAATACTGATGTAGCGTCTGATTCATATTAATGTATAATTTAGATACTACAAAATATGAAAGATGCTGGCTATGGGAAATGATTGAGTTTGTTTGACAAACTCATTATGTTATACCAGACTTACTTCTTGTTGCCTACCTCTTAAGTGCTAGGTGAGCTTTTGAGGGATATGTGTATACGATGCACATTAAGATGTGTATATGATACCATGGATTGGCACAAGAGCAAGTGGGAGAAATTGTTGGGGTTGGTGCTCAGAGTGCTAATCCGGACCGTATTTATGTCTGATTCATGAATACGATCAATTCATTTTTTCCATAATATTACTTATTTATGGTTGCACCTCTTGTTTTATATACCTATTCGATCTGATTACGATTAGATTGAAACTAAATGTGGTTTAGTAATATGTATATATTAGACAAAGGCCCGATAATATATATTGCAGTACACAGTTACAAAGGTAGTTTGTAATTGACATTGGGAAGTGTCACTGCTAAATGTATATTATCAAATATAGTTCATGGTCAAGATTTACTAACACGGGTCGGTTAGTCAAATCCGTTGAGACCAGTACATGTCGTATATCGAGACTTGGTCCGATGGTTTATCCCAATGAACCATGAGTCTAGGGAGACTCGTATAGACGTGTAGGTGTTTATAGTGGATAAACACTGAACGACTCACCGAAGATTCTTAATGGATGGTACACCAACGTCAATAAGAATCTTCTCGGGTTGAGTAGCATAGTGGTCATTCGACTTGAGATACCACTGAGGATGTATGAGACATCCTCCACACTTAGATGGCAGTCACGTCACCGATCTATTTAGATCAGACCTCCGCCTGTTCGTTGGGTGTGGACCGATCCTCAGGATATCCTGTGTGTATCAAGATAGGATCCGTCAGTTTTGTGTACAGAGTATAGGTAGTCCATATGTGATTAGCAGTCTGTTAAATCTGTGGCCACAGTTAACTTCGGAAGTAAATTCTGAATGTTATTTAGAGATTGCTAATAGAAACGTCGACGGGATAATACCTATAGAGATTTGACTTTTACATCTATATCTCTGGGATTATCCGGATACCTGTGAAGGGGGGATTGTACGTATGCAATGATCTCGACCTATATGATTCAACTAGTTTATCCGTGGTCGTCATAATTTACGGGTGGGTAAATTATGGATACGAAATTAGATTTTGTGATGGATATGCCTGAATCTAGAGAGTCTCACTAATAAAATATACTCGTAGAGCACTAGGGCAACATTTATAAATAATACTGATTATTTGTAAGTCGTTTAAAGGTTAAACGAAAAATACATGTGTAGGGACCTAATAGTCATTTCATAATTTTTGTGTATTTGCATTTAATGTTAGATTTTATGAAATACATATTAATTAATTGTCAAATTGAGATATTTGACTAATATCATAAATATATATGTATTTGATATTTAATGTAAATATAATACATATATTTAATATATTTGTATTTAAATAAATAAATAATTATTTAATTGTTTAATGATTAAATTAATTGAAATATAAATATCTTAAAGTTGTGATAATTATGGAAATGCTTTTGGTTGCCTTTGTTGACTTTAAGAAATTCATTAAATGGTTTAATGATAAAGTTATACAAGTTGTTAAAGCTTTAATTGAAACAAAAGTAAAATATCTAGATATTTATTTATTTCTTCTAAACATATTCGGCCAAGGCTTATTTGGAGCAGATATAAATTGTTTTGTTTCAATTTTAGGGTTTAACAAGTTCATTAGATACAAAAGAAACACAAAAGTGGTTGAGAAAAAAGTTTGAAGAAAAGAAGGAAAAGCTTGGAAATCTTAAGGTTTTGTAAGTTTTCTTTCAAATCTTCCAACATGAAAAATGTTTCTAACATGCTTACCTTCATCTTGTGTTGCTTTGATGTTGTCTCTTTACTTATAGTTTGTGTTTTAATTGTTGTGAACTTGAATGAAAGATGTGTGCATGTAAGTAAGCTTTAAATGGTTTCAAAGCTTTACTTTTGATTATTTGAAGATCAAAGTTGCCATTCTAGAGTTAGTAAGCCGCTCCTTGGTGACCTAGAATTGTTCTAGAGTTGTTTCAAAGTGGTGAGGCTTGATTGGTGAAGTATTGAATGGATTAAAGTGTTGGATTTTGTAAATTTGGTGAAATTGGACAATTTGATGAAATTGAAAAATTAGGGTTCATAACCCACTCCAAATTTGGGGATTTTCATATATGTTGTGTATTTGGATGTGTATATGATGCATGTAAAATACTCGTCTGGTCGGCCCTAGTCTGGTCGGACTTGGTCTAGTCGGATCTCATAAGGTCGTCTCTGGTCTGGTCGGACCTAGCGTGGTCGGATCATGACCCCATGTGGATCGTGACCTCATGTGGTCGGACCATGACTTCATGTGGTCGGAACAATGGCATTTTGTGGTCGGATCATTACTTCATCTGATCTAATTATGTATGTGAGTAATGTTTTTGGGTTTAGGAGAAATCCGAATAGTTTATTCATATTAGATATTGAATAATTTACTCGGTATTTTGAAAAAGTTTTGAAATATGATTTCTGCCCTGACCCGCGTTTCCGCTGCGACCGACCCGAATGGACTAAGAACCCTTACAGTTTTCGGTGTGCAAAACAATCCAGTTTTTGGGATGTTGTTGGGGGGTACAAAAATAGTTAAATACATAAGCAAAACATGTCCCTAAAGGGCTGGACAGTTTTGGTTCAGAAGGGAAAAGGAAAAAAATTTCAAGGTCGATCCCGGTGCCTAATGTTGCTTCTGCCGCGTGGGAAATCATTTCCTACAAGTGTTGCCTAATTTTTCAAATCTACAAAGAAGAGAAATAAACATTGAGAAGGCTAGATACATAGAAAGACCTTACTGAAGGTAACTTTACCATGAGAGTCGAGACATGGGATATCATTTCAGTAAAAGTAGTGGGAGTTACCAGTTTTCAATAGCCAAATAATAATTATTTGAATTTAAACAAAGTGTTCTTTATTCCTGTCTTGTCGCAAAAAAATGATTTCTGTTTCAAAACTATTGCATTATAGTTTTTTCATTTTATTTAATAATAATAGTTATTATTTCAAAAAATGGATTACCAATTTGCACAAGAAACTAGGAAAATAACTTGTATGTGTTAAGACTTTTAACACATAACTCATAGCTCAACACTAAGATGTTTAAGGTTGAAAACCCAAAACTAAGCGGTAAAGGATTTCTCAAGATAACACATATATGTGGTATTTCAGACTTGGACATATTAAACATAACCGAATAAACAGATTATTAGAAAGTGGATCTTTAATTCAGTTAAATGACTGCACTTTACCAGTCTATGAGTCTTGTCTAGAAGGTAAAATGACCAAGTGACCTTATATTGGAAAGGACTAAGAGCCATCTAATTAGGTAAACCATTAAAATTCTATGATAAGATCATGGAAGAGAATACCTCGATAATGAATTAGACTTTATGAGATCAAGGTTTAGTGACAGTTCAATACCTAGTTCGTTATGGGGATATGCATTTTAGACACCAGTGTGTATCCATGACGTTATCCCATCTAAATTTGTTCCTAAGACACCCTTAGAGTTGTAAAGCAGTCGCAAAACTAGTTTGGGACATTTTCATATATATATATATGGGTGTCCAAAAAATATACTGAAGAACAAGACTACCATGTTGGAACCGCGTTCACGGGTGTGCCTATTTGTAGGCTATCTGATGAACACTAAAAAGTGCATATTTATTATACGATAAATCAATCATTTTACACTTGTAGTTTCACTAATCCCCTTAATTTTAGCACGTTTGTGAAATAATATTTGAAGTTATATTTTATGTATTTTTATTGTGTTATTTTTGTTATTTGGTTAGTAAAATACTGCTCGGAAGCTCGATAGAAAAAGCCAGAATTGGAAAAAGGCAAAAATAGAAAAACAGCTTCCGCGTCGCGACACGACACGAAAATGTCTGCGTGTCGCGACGCGCCTAATAAGACGAAGCCACCGCGAAACGAGCTATTCTCTAGACACGTGTCCCTGACCAGCGTAAACACACTCGTATAACGCAAGCGCACGTATCGTTCAAGTAGTATAAAAAGTATCGATCCCACAAGGACTTAATACCTAATCTATTAATTTTATGAGGTCAAATGATTACTAGTATCTAACAGGTTGATTGATTGATTTGAAATGATGAAGGTTTTGAATTTAAAAACAAGTAAATAAAATTGCTCGAATGTAAGTTTAAGAAAATTCAATATTAAAAACTATCTAGGGTTGTGATTTCCTCAATATCATTTATAGAAGATGAAGTGGTTATTTTATGTTTGTGTAATAAATCGGTTTACTAACCTGGAACACTAAATTATGCAAAAGCCTCTGTCGATGGTTAGACGCAAATAACCAGTTTAACCCCAATTGAACCATATGTCTATGTCAACCAAATTATCTGGATTCATTAAGTTTAAGTTCCAATTATGGCTACCCCCGCCCGACAGGTATATGTCTATCCTGTAAGGAAATCTATTAAAGGGTTATCTATCCTCAAGGAAGATCGTGGGCTATTAAGTCTAAGGCTGAAACCTAAAATTTCTTGTCAAAGTTTATTTTAGATTTACCACATCAATCTTATTAGTGGCCAATTAACAAGACGCATTAAGCTTAAGACTTAATAAGTAAGCCTTTAAATTACCCAAACTATAATTTAACCCCTTATAAACCGGTGATATTGGATTTCATCACAACCCCAGATAACTGGCTTAGTTACGACACATATTCACGGGTAGTAAAAAAAAACTTAAATAAAATAAAAGACATAAAGTAAAATACTGAAAATTAAATACTGAAAATTAAATGCTGAAAAGTAAATGCTGAAAGTAAATGCTGAAATTAAATACTGAAAATTAAATGCTGAAAAGTAAATGCTGAAAGTAAATTGCTGAAAAGTAAATTGCTGAAAAGTAATTGCTGAATTGAGAAAGTAAATTGCTGAAAAGTAAATAAAGTAAAATTACAATAAAAGAAAATGCTGAGGTAAAAAGATCCACTTTTATTACTTCTATTTTAGATATCTCCCTTAATATAATTTATTAACTTTGCATGATAATTACCAACCAGCCATATAGGCGGTATCCAGATTAAGTCAAATTAATAATTAATTACCAACCGACCAATCAGGCGGTATCCAGTTTAGTCAGGTTAAAACCAATTTAAAAAATTACCAACCGACCAATATGGCGGTATCCTTGTTAAGTCAGGTTTTAACTAGTTTATATTATAATTAAGGGAGATTAATCTAAATATTAGTAATAAAAGTTTTACCTTTTACCCCAGCAAAGGGAAGTTACCTCCTCATTACTGAAAAGTAAAAACTGAAAATTAAAGAAAGAAAAGTATTGTGCGCGTAAAAGTAAATTGCAGAAATTAAAAACTGAAAAGTAAAGAAAAGAAAGTGCGAAAGCGGAAATTAATTACTGAAAGCTGTAAATAAACAAACAAGATACAATCTTCTTAGTATTCTTAAGGAATTCCTTAGAAGAAAGTATGAATTTACAAATGAAATGGCTTGGTATTTATAGGCAAAATTTTGCCTCCATCAAATCATCTACCAAATCAATTATTAATTGCTCCACTAATTGCTCCACTAATTGCTCCACCAAATCCATTATTAATGTCTCCACTAATTGCTTATCATGTTTGGTGGTGATTTGATAATTTTTATTATTTATTTATTAATTTATTTTTTTGCTTTGAAAATGACTTTAATAATTACACACAACACACTTTTGGATGGTTCATCAATTTCGGGCATGAAATCTTAAGAATTCGAAATTATTTTTTCTTTCAAAGTTGTAGATTTTGATTCTTCTTTAATCTGGAACTTGAATCAGCTCAATCCGATATCGGAGTAAAAAGTTATGCCCAAAATACGACAGATGCGCAAAATTGGAATTTCCAAAACTACACTTCGTTAAAACGCCATTTCAAGTTTCCAATCTCCAAAATTAATATGTCAAGTCCAATTTTTGCCCTTATTTGACCCACATTTCGTCCTAAATGATTTCATTGTGTCCAAATATTATTTTATCTGCAAAATAAACTAAAACACATCAAAACGTTCAACAAACCCGAGAAACTAAACAAAATATTAAGTAAAAGGGGCGGTAAATATTGATATATTTTCCGCTCATCACACCCCCAAACCTAACATTTTGCTAGTCCTCGAGCAAAACAAAAAAATAAAATACAAGAAACAATTATAATTAAACTAAGCCACTTTCGTATGGATCACAGTTGCATTTAGCATATGCAACAAGCCTTTAAACCCATATGTGTCCCTAGTGGACGAGTTATAGTCTCGTGAGGGCTTACAGCAACGATACCCACAAAAATTTTACAAAAGTAAAAAGATAATAAAGCTAATGCACACAAAAGCAAAAAGACAAGAGAAAAGAGAATAAAGAAGTTAGTGACTAATCATGTGAAACTTCTACTCCAAGTTACTAGTTGTTTTCTTTCTTTCTAAATTACTGAATAAGTAAATTCTCCGATTATATTTACCATTCTCCATATACACAGTCGACAAAATATTAATCAACTCATTTTTGCCCACAACAGTCACAAGTGTAGTTGATAAGAGAGTAATATTTTTGTCCTAAAGTTTTATCAGAATTCACATCTTTTTGCAGTAATGGAATAATTTTTCTGATTTTTTTGATTTTTTGATTTTTTATTTTTTTTATATATACAATATCTTCCATCTATGTAGCGAGTGTTGGGTCGGTGGCTCCCAAACCAGTTGGCTTTAGGGCATCAGGTGTTAAGACACCCCTATGGACTTAATTACTCAGACTTCAGATATATATATTTTTGCAACATACTTGATCCATGTAGCGAGCTTTGGGCTAGTGACTCCCAAACCAGTTGGCTTTAGGGCACTAGGTGTTAAAACACCCTTACAGACTTAATAACTCGGATCTCAGAGGTTTTTTTTTTTTTTTACTCCATCACTTTTTGAGATGTTTTCTCCAATTAAACTAGAGCACTAAATATTATAAACTTTTCAATTACAACTCATGTCTGTATGTTACTATGCATGTTGATAATATCTACTAACCGAGAATATGAAGATCCTTTTTTAGTCAGTATTATGGAGAATTCACAAATTAAATAATTCAAAAGGAAATAAACAAAAATTAACTTGTTCCGAATTAGGTTTGAGATACGTCTTTGGAGTGAAAACTCCTTACTCAGCTATCTCTTACCAATTTCACCTTTTTAGTCAAAATAAAAACACAAAAACGCAAAATATTTTTGTAATTTTTGAAACTTTTCAATTTTTTTTTTGTTTTTTTCAAAAAATTTTGAACTAAAAATAAAAACAACACACAAACTAAAAACAAGGTACTGATCAACTAATTCCCTCCCCCAAACCTAAATGAGACATTGTCCTCAATGTCTTAAACAGTAGAAGAAGAGTGTAGAAGATAGTACCTGGTTAGCTGAAATTCTACAGGAAATTAAAGGTTAAGATCCAGATTAATCCAACGCCTCTTACCACGATCATCCTCAGACCAATTTATCTTTGAAAAGATAGGGTCAATTTGTGGTTCATAGGCTAAGATTTGGTCAATTAGAACCGGAGCAGTTCTGGCAGTGAAGAGGAGTTCTTTTAAAGGTTTTGACATGAACCTATTTCTCCGGGCATCATCAAGAAACACACAAAGAAAATCATAAAATCCATCAACGTTAAGCAGTCCAAGCGATTTCTGGTGTATGTTCAGGTTCGCCCAAGATAGAACTATAAAAATTTCCTCCAATGTGCCCAAGCCACCTGGCAAAGTGATAAAAGCATCAGCACGGTTAATCATTTCTACCAGTCGTTCAGACATACCTGGCACTATCAGTTTCTCTCCGTTTGATGATCCAATAAGATTTGCCTCTGCCAAGGGTTTTGGGATGATTCCCAAAACGTGATTGCCTCCCTCTTGTACAGCCTTAGAAACGATCCCCATTAGTCCAAGATTGCCTCCGCCATATATTAAGTGCATATTCCTTGCAGCTAAGACTCGACCCAATTCATGTGCTGCTTCTACGTATTGTGGCTTAACACCAACACTACTACCGCAAAACACACAGATGTTTTCAACTCGTCTTCTTAAAGTGGCTTCCATTTTTATATATTTCTTTCTTAAATCTGGATGCCTTCTAAAGTGCAATGACGAGCTGAATTTATAGTACCTGAAACGGGTGAGTAATAATAGCACTAGTATCTTCCAGAGGACGTTTGTTAGCTAAACAACAAAAGAAATCATGAAAGGTCAAAAATTCTGGATCATGTCTACGAAAATAAAGATAATTACAACAGAAAATCAAATCAAAGCAATAATTAAGGCAACGGAATTATGTACGCAATACGCCACTCGTTTGGTATATAAATCCATTATGATGTGTCTCAAGATTTCATTCTTTACTCAGCCATCTCTAATAAATTGGTTCTCATATTTGTGATTGCCAAACACCATTCCTTCTGTCTTAAAATGCTCCGTTTGTGCTTTTTCCCTATAAAAATAACACACAAAATTAAAAACTTTACAACATGTATACACAAAACAGAAATTACAACAAATTGCATGGGTTGCCTCCCTGCTAGCGCTAAATTTTTTGTCTTCAGCCAGACGTGACTGAAATCTATCTGTCAATGAGGTTTTAGCGTCGTTTTGGATGTCCGATTAAAGACAATCCCATGAGCGTTGCTTTTGAAGGGTCTCTTCCAACGGTAATGTGATAAAAAGAGTTTTGTCTCATTCAGTGCTCGTGCCACCTTTTTAATCTTTGTTGCTACACTGGTTCCTGAAAAGAAAGAAAGAAAATCAGGAGGTCTCGTATGGTGCTTGACTTGGAATGTAAGTTCCATTATGTCAAGCTTTTGGGCGATATCTCTAAATTGTACTCCCCAAAACAGTGATGTTTCGCCTGAATTCACTGGATCTTCAATTTTGTCTGACAATTGCTCCTCCATTTGCTCTGCTTCTTGCTCCATCTTTTCTTCACAGATGAATTTTAAAATTTCCGTATTCAATTCTTTATCCATCATCTGTGAAATGCATGCTCCATAAGTATCTGCCTGAGGATGTAAAGATGTTTCTGACATTAGGTTTTTATCCTCTGATAAGACTGGAATGGATGGTTCAGGTAGATCTTCATCAAACATCATGGAAAAGCATGCTCCAAGATCTTCATTTTGAAGATTGAAAGTTTGATCCTCCGTTGTTGGTACAGTTGGTACAAATAAATCAGCTTCATCCTTGTCAGAGTCAGAATAATAAAAATCAAATCGAGACTTTGCCGGTTCGGGCTCCTGAACTGATACCTCTGGTTGTTGATACTGCTCAGCCTCCTCCTCTGTTAAGGTGTCATTGTGGATCTCTGGGTACTCGAAAGCTTTGTCGGTTTCATCTGATAATTCTTCTTGAGGTATGAAGTTCTAGTTTTCTGTTAATTGTCTGATCTGATCTGTCATTCTTTGTATGGATTCTGTTTGACTCTGAATTTGTGCATCTAATTGAGCTACCCGTTCTTCGAGCCAAACATTGAGCATGTGAATCAACTGATTTTCCTCTGATGGTTCTGGTTCTTGATGAAAATCATAGGTGGATGGTGGATAAGATGGAAAATGTGATGGTTCTTCGTACCATGAAGGATTTTGATAGCTCTGCCACCCTGGATTGTAGTTGTACTCGCAATAATCTCTCGGGTGGTTACCATTACATATGTCACATCTCCCCATTACGTTCTGTTGAGCAAATGTAGTATTGCTTGGTTCTGGCATCCAGTGATAGTCGTTGGGTTGTACAACAGGCCTCAGAAAACCGGACTGTTGCTCCCAGATGTGGGGTGTATCTTCTTGTAAAGCACGTAATCTTTCAATCTCCCAATAATGTTCCATTTTTCAATCACCTAAAAAATAAAAGAAGGAAATAAAAATTACAGATAAAGAAAATCAGATACAAGTAAATTAGATAGCTTCAAAATTAATAACTCAAGAAAAAGTTGGAAACACCACCTTTTTGCATATAAGCCCGATGATGAGTCTCGTATGGAGACACCACCTCTTTAGTTTTGAAAGCCGCGGGAAACGGACGTTGGAAGGGTAAAGTTGGAAATTAGCATTTTGTCAGATTTAACTCGCTTGTTTCGCTTCGGGTTCGCTTGTTGGACCTCTGTTTTTTAAACACACCAAGCCCAAACTAAAATAATTAAAACATTTAAAATGCATGTCACAAATTAAATTAAAACCAATTAAATTAAACCTAAATTAAATTAAATTAAATCACATTCCTAAACTAAATAAATCACATTCCTAAATTAATTAAATCACCTACCAATTTAAATAAATAATATCCTTAATTAAAAAGAACAAATCAAATCAATTCCCCTAATTAAAGATTTCTCTTATCACATTTTAATTAAAAATATCTCCCAATTAATACACAAATCATATTCTTTCTCCAACATGGAAAACCCCCTCACTTGGCCTATAAAAAAACCATAACCCACACAATCAACACGGGCTCATTCTCACGAAATCAACCCTAAAATTCAGAGCTCATTCATATTACTCACAAAATAACCTAATTCAATCTCACCAAAAACCCAACGTCCTAGCTCCCTCTTTCCACATGCATGGCATTCACCAAAAATAAAAACCCTAACAGTAGCTAACCCTCTGGATCCCTTCTTCACACGCCATAACAGCCTTCAAACACATACACAGCTTCTTACCCACGCGTTCAACACACAACAAACTCTCTCGGACACACAGCTCTTTATTTCCCCTCACTGCCCTCACGTACGTTGCTCATCACGCCACTAACCAGGAGCAGCCCCTTCAACACGCCATTAGCCTTCATCCACTAGCCAACTCTCCATTCACGCTTAATAAGCCCTCCATTCACGCTCAATAAGCCCTTCCCTGCACGCCCAGCCTCATCGCACAATGACCCCTCAACCAGCCCCTTCACGCCTAGCCACAACACACACATACCCCCCCTCAGCCAACTCACGCAGATCAGCCCCTCTCACGTACTTCCTAGCACATTCTCGCCACAGCACTACCCACTCACTCACCAAAAGTAATTAATCCCACATTGACCAAATAGACAACCAACACACAACAGCCTCATCGCACACTGCCCAATTCAACGTCAAGCATCCCTCAACACGTAAGCCTGCCACTCACTGCCTTCAATAAACTCTTCACCGCCTCACTGCATATCATCATTCACAAGACACTTGCACCTTCAACAAACAATAAAACCCAAACCTCACAGAACCCTTTAAGCCACCTAGCCTCCATGCCTTCACGCACTTAGTCAAGCCTCACAGCCTCCACGCCTTCACACACTGCCACATAGCCTCACTGCCGCAAATCCCTTTTCACACACAAGCCCTGCACTGCCGAGAATAGCCCCTATCCACTGCTCAGAATTGCCGTGACTTAGACCCCTTAAAACAGTCCAGAAAACACCCTAAAATTGCACCAAAAAACTGCACAAGACCCCCCTCAAAACCGCCTAAAAACATCAGCCAATCCCCCTCCAAAATGCCCAAAACAATCCCCTGAAACAACCAAAATCGTGGCCTAAAAATAGCAGCAAAATAGCAGTGAAACGGAGTACAAACAGCAGCCCGAACAACAAAACAGCGAGGAAAGACGTTGAGTTAGTGAACCAAAAGAGTTTCGGATCATTCACCCTTCCAACGGACGTGTAACGTCCTTTCTTGAGACGACAAAAGAGGTTAAACCTGAGGGCACCATTTTACTTTTTTACCTTTTGTTTATTTTATTTATTTTAGAAATATTATCGCATGAGAGTCGTTTGAGGCATGATGTGATTGTTGGATGAGAGAAATATGTGTTCCCTTTTGTGGTATATAGGATGGAAACCCGGACGTAACTTCCGTAGCCGAATCCGAATGGACGGTAGTGCAGTTTGTACTCGGGATACAACGCCACGTACCACTTAAGAGACACGTATTTCGCCTCATCCAAACTTGTGTTTGAGCATGTTGTAGTTCGTAGGTTATTTATTTGTTATTAAAGCATGATTAGGTTGTCAGCATGTTATTTATTTTAAGCATGATTCAGTCGATAGAAAGTTATTTCTTTATGCATGATTAGGTTGTTTTCACATTAGGGATTTAATTTATATTTGTGCTTAGATTCTTATTTATTTTCCGCATTAGATAATTGAGCATGCTGGTGTGATGATTGTATGTTATTGCGTGTTTGCCATTATGACAACTTACTTTGAAGTATGCGAACTTAGATATAGGTTCTCATTGTTATTATTATGCATTCGGACTTAGGCGTAGATTACCCTTGAGCATATACGTTGAGTAGATTCGGTTAGTTTATTGCACAATTCATATCGTTACAAGTGACATAAGTAAGAGACCATTCCGAACCCAACGGTTTGAGGTCTTCCATTGCGAGGGGTGAGTGCGGCCTTAAATCCTTGTCCTGGTTCACACCGGGTGGCGACTCCATGTTATTTCGTACTCCCAACTAGGCCGCGAGCCTAGAACAACATCGTCAAGTTCTGTGTCCTACAGTCTGGCGACTCCACTGGGGATTTATAGATAATTGGCCCCGAAATAATGTCTTGTAGTGATTGTAATTTGTGCTTCAGTTAACTGTGTCTACCGTAGGTTGAAAGGGGTTAAATCAAAGGCACTTTTAAGGCTAGGTAATGGTTTGGTGTCTTCCTTCATTCACTACCTTTCTATAAGGAAAAGCTGTGAAGGCACCTAGATAATCATGTACTAGTAGCCTACCGTGATGGACTAATTTGGAGGACTCGATGTTTATTCCTGAGACCAAGCGATAAGAGCCTAAGGGGCTTGGGTACTTAAGAGAGCCTCACTCCACCCTCCCTCTGGGGAATCTATAATGGGAAATCCATTTGATAGTCAGTCACACACCATAGCTCGTTGGCACGTACCTTTGGGTATAAAAAGGTGCGCTCACTTGGTCGCTCGGACCCTTGAGTGGGGAGACCTAGTTGTGGGCAATCATTCATCGACTGGAGCTTTTGTCTATACCCCTGTAAACCCGCGTATGAACTATAGTTGTAGGATCAGTAGAGACTATTCCTTTATGTTTTGGACCATTGTCATTTGGATTCAGATGGACTTGTTGTCATGAGGTATGGGCTTGTTGGGCCATTTAAACTGGGACGAGTCTGTGTTTTATGGCGATCGGGCCAAAAGTTTCTAAAATGTTGATGGGCCAACTAGTGTAGAATTCTTATGAGCTTATATATTACATGCATCGCACGCATCTCATGCATACATGAATCATGTTAACCCCTGTGTCTTAAAATCCATCATAGATATCCGTTGGGTTAGGAAAAAGAAGACTTGTAAAAGAAGAGTTTAGCAAACATGGATATTGGGGAAAAGGAAACCGAGAAACAGAGAAATTTACGGCAGGGATAGAAAGACCATGGTGGGCCCAGAAAAAAGAAAAAAAAAAAAAAGAAAAAAGAAAAGAAAAAAAGAAAAAAGAAAAAAGAAAAAAGAAAAAAGAAAAAAGAAAAAAAAATGAAAAAAATGAAAAAAAAAATTGTTTGTTTTTAGTCCTTGATAGTTAGACATAAGTCCGTTGATGAAATTGATTGCTTTAAGGTGAAACCTTAGAAACGATAAACTCTTAAAGTGCTTTTATCTGATACTTTGAATGATTAATCTATGTTAGACTCGTAAGAACTTCACTATAGGTTTTTAGCGGTGAAAACCTGAGTAGTTGGCAAGGTGACTAGTTGAAGAAATTTTAGGTCGGTGAATGACCATTTGCTTATATGTCTATCTTGATTTGCTTATGTTATGATGTGTGGTATGGTTAAAAATAAAAGAAAAGTCACTAAAGAAAAGAATTGAACCACCTATAACCAATAAGCGTGAAGCTACCCATGGGCGAGTATTAGGACCACCATGAGGAGAAATGCTACCTTAAAGGGTAGGTGTGTTGAAAAAAAAAAGAGAAAAATAAAAAAAGAAAAGAAAAAAGAAGTTCAAAATGAAAGAAAAAAAGAATGAGACAAAAGAGAAAGAAAACCATACCACATTGAGCATGGAAAAGCAATTGCAGAGCATAATTAAGACATCTATGATGGTTTGACCCATCGACCATAATTTTTGAAACAAAATCATTGAGTTGGCTTACCTGGGGATGAATCCACAAAGGAACATTTGCACACACACACTTTGAGTCTGACTTAGATCATTTATTCAAAGACTTGGATTTGAGTTGCGTTGAATGTTTTGAAGGTTCTCTGGTTTCATTACTGAGCATTCCTTGAGGGCAATAATATGTGTAACTTTTAGGACTATTTCGTAGCATGTGATATAGTATGATGATATGGAAGGCCCCACCGTGTGGTTCATCTTGACCAAGTGCAAACAGCGGAGAGCAGAAAGCTAAACCAAGACTGGGGGCGACCAGTCTCCCACATCAAAAATCAGGGACATAACAAGATATTGAGTCATGAAACCAGAGAGAAGACTGAGCAATCACTTGGAGAACTGGCGGAAGACCTAACCCAGTGGAATAGGAAATTCATTCATGCATGCATGCATACACGTAACATATTTTGCATTCTTTTTTGTGTTTGTTTTGTTTTGTATTCACAGGTTTCAAAGAAGAAAAAAAGAAAGCGGCAAAGACAAGCCAACCAGAATCAGCAACATATGAGTAGTAGTTTTGGGGATGAGTCCCAGGGTTGAGGCCCATATCAGTTTCAGTTTTAGGGATGAGTCCCGGGGGCGAGGCCCGCACCAGCATTGATATCAGTTTTAGGGATGAGTCCTAGGGTTGAAGCCCGCGTTGTCAGCATCAGTTTCAGGAATGAATCCTATGGCCGAGGCCCACATCAGCAGAGTTTTGGAATGAATCCGGGAATGAATCCCAGGGTCGAGGCCCACACCGTCAGAGTTTTGGAAGGAATATGGGAATGAATCCTAGGGCCGAGGCCCACATCAGCAGAGTTTTGGAATGAATCCGGGAATGAATCCCAGGGCCGAGGCCCACATCAGCAGAGTTTTGGAATGAATCCAGGAATGAAACCCATGGTTGAGGTCCTTGAGTTTGAATCCGGGAATGAATCCTAGTGTCGAGGCCCATATCATCAGAGTTTCGGGAATGAATCCCAGGGCCGAGGCCTACACTATCACCAGTTTGGGGAAAGAATCCCAGGGTCGAGGCCCACATCGTCAGAATTTGGAATGAATCCCAGGGCTGAGGCCCACGTCGTCAGAATTTGGAATGAATCCAGGGAATGAATCCCAGAGCCGAGGCCCACGTCGTCAGAATTTGGAATGAATCCAATTAATGAATCACAGGGCCGAGGCCCACATCAGCATCAGTCTGGGGCGAGGCCCATATCAGTATCAGTTTGGGGCGAGGCCCATATCAGTATCAGCATATGGGCGATGCCCACATCAGTATCCGTTTGGGGCGAGGCCCATATCAAGATCAGCATGGGGGCGAGGCCCACATCAGTATCAGTCTGGGGGCGAGACCCATATCAATATCAGTTTGGGGCGAGGCCCATATCAGTATCAGCATGGGGGCGAGGCCCATATCAGATCAGTTTGGGGCGAGACCCATATCAGTATCAGTCTGGGGGCAGGGCCCATATCAGTATCAGTTTGAGGGTGAGGCCCACTTTGTCAGCGGTTTTGGGTCGAGGTGCCCAAGGTCGAGGTGCCCCCGTTGTCGGTTGTAGTTCCGGGTCGAGGTGCCCAGGGTCGAGATGCCCACTACATCATCAGTTCGAGGGTGAGGTCCCTATTGTCAGCGGTATTGGGTCGAGGTGCCCCCGTTGTCGGTTGTAGTTCCGGGTCGAGGTGCCCAGGGTCGAGATGCCCACTACATCATCAGTTCGAGGGTGAAGTCCCTATTGTCAGCGGTGTTGGGTCGAGGTACCCCCGTTGTCGGTTGTAGTTCCGGGTCGAGTTGCCCAGGGTCGAGGTCCCCACTACATCATCAGTTCGAGGGTGAGGTCCCTATTGTCAGCGGTATTGGGTCGAGGTGCCCACTACATCATCAGTTCGAGGGTGAGGTCCCTATTGTCAGCGGTGTTGGGTCGAGGTGCCCAGGGTCGAGATGCCCCTGTTGTCGATTGTAGTTCCGGGTCGAGGTGCCCAGGGTTGAGGTGCCCACTACATCATCAGTTCGAGGGCGAGGTCCCTATTGTCAGCGGTATTGGGTCGAGGTGCCCCCGTTGTCGGTTGTAGTTCCGGGTCGAGGTGCCCACTACATCATCAGTTTGAGGGCGAGGTCCCTATTGTCAGCGGTATTGGGTCGAGGTACCCAGGGTCGAGGTGCCCCTTTTGTCAGTTACAGTTCCGGGATGCGTCCCAGGGTCGAGGGCCCACTGCATCATCAGTTGTAGTTTCGGGATGCGTCCCAGGGTCGAGGACCCACTACATCATCAGTTTGAGGGCGAGGCCCACTTTGTCAGCGGTATTGGGTCGAGGTGCCCCCGTTGTCAGTTATAGTTCCGGGATGCGTCCCAGGGTCGAGGGCCCACTACATCATCAGCACAGTTCACATTCGGTGGTTCGGGAACAAAGCCCAGAGGTCGAGGCACCTCGCCATCACATTCAGCTCGGGAACAAAGCCCACATGTGGTTCGGGAACAAAGCCCAGAGGTCGAGGCACCTCGCCATCACATTCAGCTCGGGAACAAAGCCCACAGATGGTTCAGGAACAAAGCCCATAGGTCAAGGCACATCGCCATCACATTCAACACAAAGGGAACAAAGCCCAGGGAACAAAGCCCCCTCTCTACACACTTCGAGAACAAAGCCCACAGATGGTTCGGGAACAAAGCCCAGAGGTCGAAGTGCCTCACCATCATAATCAGTTCAGTTCGGTAGTGATTCCTAGAGATCGAAGCATCTTGCAGGGATGAACCTCGAGGTCGCGACACCTCACCACATCATCAAATTCAGTTAAGAGCAATAGGCAAACCAGGTGACAGCTGGCGAGCTAGGCAAGTAAAAATGCATTGCACGTACTTTGATAGGATTGTCATTGTCACACACTGCACAAGTCCCATCAAAGTGGGGGTGACTGTAGGCACTGTATTTTTGCATATAAGCTCGATGATGAGTCTCGTATGGAGACACCACCTCTTTATTTTTGAAAGCCGCGGGAAACGAACGTTGGAAGGGTAAAGTTGGAAATTAGCATTTTGTCAGATTTAACTGGCTTGTTTCGCTTCGGGTTCGCTTGTTGGACCAAGCCCAAACTAAAATAATTAAAACATTTAAAATGCATGTCACAAATTAAATTAAAACCAATTAAATTAAACCTAAATTAATTAAATTAAATCACATTCCTAAACTAAATAAATCACATTCCTAAATTAATTAAATCACCTACCAATTTAAATAAATAATATCCTTAATTAAAAAGAACAAATCAAATCAATTCCCCTAATTAAAGATTTCCCTTATCACATTTTAATTAAAAATATCTCCCAATTAATACACAAATCAAATTCTTTCTCCAACATGGAAAATCCCCTCACTTGGCCTATAAAAAAAACCAATAACCCACACAATCAACACGGGCTCATTCTCACGAAATCAACCCTAAAATTCAGAGCTCATTCATATTACTCACAAAAATAACCTAATTCAATCTCACCAAAAACCCAACGTCCTAGCTCCCTCTTTCCACATGCATGGCATTCACCAAAAATAAAAACCCTAACAGTAGCTAACCCTCTAGATCCCTTCTTCACACGCCCATAACAGCCTTCAAACACATACACAGCTTCTTACCCACGCGTTCAACACACAACAAACTCTCTCGGACACACAGCTCTTTATTTCCCCTCACTGCCCTCACGTACGTTGCTCATCACACCACTGACCAGGAGCAGCCCCTTCAACACGCCATTAGTCTTCATCCACTAGCCAACTCTCCATTCACGCTTAATAAGCCCTCCATTCACGCTCAATAAGCCCTTCCCTGCACGCCCAGCCTCATCGCACAATGACCCCTCAACCAGCCCCTTCACGCCTAGCCACAGCACACACATACCCCCCCTCAGCCAACTCACGCAGATCAGCCCCTCTCACGTACTTCCTAGCACATTCTCGCCACAGCACTACCCACTCACTCACCAAAAGTAATTAATCCCACATTGACCAAATAGACAACCAACACACAACAGCCTCATCGCAACTGCCCAATTCAACGTCAAGCATCCCTCAACACGTAAGCCTGCCACTCACTGCCTTCAATAAACTCTTCACCGCCTCACTGCATATCATCATTCACAAGACACATGCACCTTCAACAAACAATAAAACCCAAACCTCACAGAACCCTTTAAGCCACCTAGCCTCCATGCCTTCACGCACTTAGTCAAGCCTCACAGCCTCCACGCCTTCACACACTGCCACATAGCCTCACTGCCGCAAATCCCTTTCACACACAAGCCCTGCACTGCCGAGAATAGCCCCTATCCACTGCTCAGAATTGCCGTGACTTAGACCCCTTAAAACAGTCCAGAAAACACCCTAAAACTGCACCAAAAAACTGCACAAGACCGCCTAAAAACAGCAGCCAATCCCCCTCCAAAATGCCCAAAACAATCCCCTGAAACAACCAAAACCGTGGCCTAAAAACAGCAGCAAAATAGCAGCGAAACAGAGTAAAAATAGTAGCCGAACAGCAAAACAGCGAGGAAAGACGTTGAGTTAGTGAACCAAAAGAGTTGCGGATCATTCACCCTTCCAACGGACGTGTAACGTCCTTTCTTGAGACGACAAAAGAGGTTAGACCTGAGGGCACCTTTTTACTTTTTTACCTTTTGTTTATTTTAGAAATATTATCGCATGAGAGTCGTTTGAGGCATGATGTAATTGTTGGATGAGCGGAATATGTGTTCCCTTTTGTGGTATATAGGATGGAAACCCGGACGTAAATTCCGTAGCCGAATCCGAATGGACGGTAGTACGGTTTGTACTCAGGATACAACGCCACGTACCACTTAAGAGACACGTATTTCGCCTCATCCAAACTTGTTTTTGAGCATGTTGTAGTTCGTAGGTTATTTATTTGTTATTAAAGCATGTTTAGGTTGTCAGCATGTTATTTATTTTAAGCATGATTCAGTCGATAGAAAGTTATTTTTTTATGCATGATTCGGTTGTTTTCACATTAGGGATTTAATTTATATTTGTGCTTAGATTCTTATTTATTTTCCGCATTAGATAATTGAGCATGTTGGTGTGATGATTGTATGTTATTGCGTGTTTGCCATTATGACAACTTACTTTGAAGTATGCGAACTTAGATATAGGTTCTCATTGTTATTATTATGAATGCGGACTTAGGCGTAGATTACCCTTGAGCATATACGTTGAGTAGATTCGGTTAGTTTATTGCACAATTCATATCGTTACAAGTGACATAAGTAAGGGACCATTCCGAACCCAACAGTTTGAGGTCTTCCCTTGCGAGGGGTGAGTGCGGCCTTAAATCTTTGTCCTGATTCACACCGGGTGGCGACTCCATGTTATTTCGTACTCCCAACTAGGCCGCGAGCCTAGAACAGCGTCGTCAAGTTCTGTGTCCTACAGTAATCTAAAGATTAAAACTTGATTTAGTAATAGATTAATTATTGACAAAATTGGCTATCGCCTAAATGGCTGATTTTATCTTGCTACCGCTTATATGGCTGGTTTTATCTTGCTACCACATATATGGATGGTTTTATACGATTTTGGTATAATTGAGTACCTTGGTAGGACTTGTTATAGACAAACAGTATCACCGCCAATACTGCTGGTTTTATACGGTATCACCGCCTTTATGGCTGGTTTTATGTTTTGGCATACTTAGTACCTTATCGATAGAAATGTCTACCGCCTTCATGGCCGATTCTATATACTGGCATAATTAATTCCTGAGATAAATTAATTGGGTAACAATGACAATTTTATTGGACAATTATGACCCATAGCGTCACTATTTATACAGATCATGGTGTTGTTGAACAAATTAACTATGTGACAAAGGAGATTGCACTCTTGTCATTTATGATTAGATCACCAAGATGTATAAATGATAGGAGGTCCCTGTGATTTGTTCCTGGATTGAGAATGATATGAGACAGTATCAATCCATGAAGGATAAATCATTAAATTTCCCTAGTCAGAGTATTATCGAGATTGGACATCGATAAATACGTAAAAGACTGGTATTACACGTGTGCGCGTTGTGAGGGCACAACGGTATAGTTCTCATATATTTGGGTATAGGATACTCATGCAAGTGTAATAGGAGGTTGTGTTTACCGATGGTACGGGAAAGAGCTTCGCTCTGGATAGACACCCTCGGAATTCCATTGGTAGTATGACTATATGTCTATGGAAGTCCGAAATTAGGGTAGGTGTATTTGGTCTTAACCTGAGACTTGCACCGCTAATACTTGCGACAATCAATATACTTTGGTTTTGGTCGTCCATGGCTTTAACTGGTTTCTGTGTACGCCTCTTCTGGGTATATCGAGAATCGTAGTGTGTTAGGTGTGATGTCAAGATGGAAGTGTCACTCTAGTCATATGGAGATGATGATCTCGTAGGGATACAGAACTAGTTCTCTAAAAAGGTTGCAACCGTCGGGATAATATGACTTGGTCATGATTATCCGATATTAAAGAGACTAGTTGCTCGTAATCCGATATATGCTTCGTACGAGGCAGACATTGTACCAGCCCCAGGCCTTGCATGTGATCATCCGATACTGGATCGAAATACGCAATACTACGTATACTACGCCTGAGATAGATCATTTATTCCTGTAAGGATATTTCTGGAGAATTGGGTAGGCATGGCGCTTTACTAGAAGCCAACCTTGTCTTGTAAATCGGTATAAACGTAGTACTTGGTACTTACGTGTTCGGATAGTCCGATGACCGAATTTACTACCAACATATCTGGGGATCTCATGGGTCGCTTCCCGATGATTCACCGATGACGTATGTGATGAGTGGTATTTATATCACTATTTCCCACTCATTTAATCTAATATTTTGTATAGTTTCTTGAGTTTTGTGAATGTTTTGATGTGTTTTGTGTTATTTTGTAGATAAATAAAGTTTCAGGACATTCTGGAGGTGATTTGGAGCAAAACAGTGAAAATTGGCGAAAAAGGGCATTTTGGTAATTTCCAGCGTCGCGCCGCCCAGACCTTCCGCGACGCCCAGCATGCGCCGAATCTGCTAACGTGCGCCTGGTCAACTGATCAGGATTTGAGAAGTTTGACTTTGCTAAAATGCGCCGTGCCACGTGTCACCATCACATCCAATCTGCTAACGTGCGCCGTGCCACGTGTCAACATCATATGCTGCCGACACTCAGACTTGACACGTGTCGCCTCGTCATCAGCCATGTCAGCGGTCAACGAGTCAACTTCGCCATGTGTCACGCCACGTCATCAGCTACGTCACAAGGTCAACGAAGTCAACTTGCCACGTCAGCATCAGCCAATCACAGCGTGACACGTGTCGCCACGTGTCACAATCCTATTGTGCCGACAATTGCAACACGCGTCTTCGCCACGTCAGCATGACGTCATCAATGACGTCATCACAATAATTGAGTCTTAGCCGCCTTGCCACGTGTCAAGTGAACAGTCAGCCGCCATGCCACGTGTCGCCTTCTCAGCGTGCCACGTCTTACTATTCCAGCGTCGCGACGCTGACCTGGCGTCGCGACGCTGAAGACCAAAATTTCTATAAATACTGCGCGAATTTCAGAATTCTGTGTGCCTTCTCTTTCTCATCTCTTTGATGAAGAGAGAGTTTCTCTCTCTAAAAATATTTTAATTTTAATTTTTTATTTTTTTAGTTTGTAATTTATTTTAATTACCATTTGTAATAATAGTAATTTAGTTTTTAGTTTTTACTTTTTACAGTTTTTACTATTCATGAGAAAGTAATTTCCCAGCTAGGGTGAAAGGTAATTCTTTTACTGTTACTATTTAGATTAATCTCCCTTAAAAATAATATATTTACTAATTAAAATACTGATTAATAAAGGATACCGCTATATTGGTCGGTTGGCAATTTATTTTAATCTGGTTTAAACCTGACTTATAAAGGATACCGCTATATTGGTCGGTTGGTAATTTATTTTGGTACCGCCTTTATGGCTGGATTATGGACAAATAGTACCGCCTATATGGCTGGTTGAACTTAATTTGACTTAATCAGGATACCGCCAGATTGGTCGGTTGGTAAAATAATATCACAAGTTTATATATTATTTTATGGGAGATATCTAAATTAGTAGTAGTAAAAGTAATTCCTTTTACCTTAGCATTTTATTTTATTGTAATTTACTTTTCAGCATTTTTACTTTATGTCTTTTAATTTTATGTTTTTACTAGTCCTAGTTATGTGTTAGTTTTCTAAGGTTGTGATGAGTTTCAATATCACCGGTTATAAGGGTTAGATTATAGTTTGGGTATTATAAAGATTTATTTATTGAGTCTTAATCTTAATGCTTTTTATTAATTGGCCATTAATAAAATTGATTAGGTAAACTTAAAATGAACTAGACATAGGGATTTTAAGTTTAAAACCTTAGACTCAATAACCCACGATCTTCCTTGAGGATAGATAACCCTTTAATAGATTTCCTTACAGGATAGGAATATACCTGTAGGGCGAGGGTAGCCATATTGGAACTTAATCTTAATAAATCCAGATAATGTGGTTGACATAGGAATATGGTTCAATTGGGTTATACTGGGTATTTGTGTCTGACCATCGACAGATGCTTTCGCATAATTTCGTGTTCCAGGTTAATAAATCATTGTATTACCTAACTATAAAATAATCACTTCATCATTAAAATGATATTGGAATAAATCACAACCCTAGATCTTTGTGTCTTTTGTTATTTTCCTTAGTATTTTCTTTTGTGTTTTTATTTATTTATTTTGCAAAGCCACATTCAACCAAACAAACAAACAATTTCTCTCATCTCCATTTAATTAGATATTTGTAAATAAATAGATTCAATAATTAATAACAATAGTAGGAATTAAGTCCCCGTGGGATCGATATTTTTATACTACTTGAACGATACGTGCGCTTGCGTTATACGTGTGTGTTTACGCCGGTCAGTATGACTCACACTCTTAATTAATCTGGGATTAATTAGAAGAGAGAGAAAATTAATCTGGGATTAATTGCTGAGATATTTTTTCTGGGATAAAATATCATTTAAAGAGAGAGAACGATTAATTTGGAATTAATCGATAAATTAATATATTCGATATATTAAACGAAATTGGATTTCGACGCGGAATTAAAATTAGATTTTAATTCGGGCGAACGAATTGATTTAGAATTAATTCGTTAGCGATGTGAATAGTGACTTCGCTATGCGTAATCATTTTATTACGTCGCAACGGAAAATTCGTTAATTTTGAATTAGCGAACCCGAGCCTGAGATTATTTATGAGTGCATTCGTATTTCGAATTCGAGTGCGGCACGCAAGTCAAATCAAGCGTCAAATCATTAGTCACAGCAAGCGTCAAATCACTTGTCACTTTGAGTGATGTGACTTGACAACTTGATTGATAGATGTGACTTGATGGGAGTTGTTGAAAAGCTTTTGAAAGCTTGAGTGACATATATTATTATTATATGTTTTGGTATATGTTGAATTGATTTTAGAAATCAATTAACTTTAACACATTTTCAACACTCTCTCATCTCTTCTCTCTTCATCATTCACGCCCAAGGGGCTGAACATTTTCTGGTTTGCAAAACTGTGAATGAGGGAAGCAAGTGTGATGGTTTTTATGGCAAAAATCAAGAGAGCTAGAGAGACATGCGAAGGTGATAGGGAAGTCCACACATGAGTCTGGAATCGTTTGACGAAGATTGGAGCTTGTTCAAAGAGCATCAATGGACGCCAAAAGAGTGAGAAAATCAGCCACTGCTGAGCAGTCCATGGAGGCAGAAAATAGAATTTTTGTTGCCTACCGCGTCGCTCAACCGATCGATGTGATTATTCCGCAACTCCCTCGTTGTATTCACTTATGTTTCATGCTTGTTTATTGATCCTTGGGACCTTAGCAAACTCCAACAATGGTATCATGAGCAAGGAAAAGCATGAAATATGACTTAGGGTTAAAATTTGGGTAAAATGTTTTTGAGCATGAATTGAATGAATTGGATGTTTGAATATGCTTATAACATGTTTAATTGAAGTTTGATTGGATCAATTTCAAGAAATTGTGATTGGATCATTTTTTCCCCAAATTATGAGGCTTGGCCGAGAGGTGAAGAACCCTAAATTGTCTTGGAATTTTGTTTTTTGATTCATTGGATGACTTGAAAACAATTGGGGATGTTGATTTAATGTTGATTTGGATTCAATTGGATTGGGTTTAAAATTGGACATGAAAATCCCCTTTGGCCGAGACTTTGTGTAGCATGAATGGGTTTGATTTTTTGTTAAATTGTGTTGGACATGATTTAATGATGTTGAGCATGATTAATTGTATAAATTAATGTTTTGGAAATATTGATTTGGGTGATTAATTGTGTTATACACTTTAGTGTAATTAAATTGGGAAATTGGATTTTGTAATTTAATTAAATTGGGCCTAATTTTGGAAATTGGACTTTGAATGTTGTTATTGGGCTTATTGGGCTTAGTTGTACTAAGTTAGGTTTAGGCAAAATTGGTTGGATCCAATTAGGCCCAAAACCGCTTCCATAAAGTCCAAATGCGACTAATGGACCTTTAAAGTTTAATTGGGCCTAATGGGCCTAAATTGATTTCTAGGCTTATGGGGTAACTCCCGGATTGGACTTTGGTTATTGGGTTCGACCCGAATTGATCTAAAGTCCACGCCTTAAGAAATTAATTAAAAGCCCATTGGACTTAAATTGAATTGATGTTGGACGTTAATCGGGCTTTGAGACCCGTAGCGATTAAATTTTGAATTTAAGTCGTAAAGGTTCGTTAATAAAGTGTAGTATTTAATTTGGAATTAAATAGCGAATTAGAATTAAATACAAATTGAATTGGATTTAATTATGTAGTTTAAAACTTAATTCGAGAATTTGTACTTTGAGTACTTATTCGCAAAAACGAGTTCGACTCGAGCAAAATCAAATCGTTGTTTGAACATTGGATGATCACTAATTATCAGATTAATTAATTTGATTAGATTGATTGATAACATGCTTGTTTGAATACATGGTCGCGATGCTTGAATAATGTATATCAGATGGATATTAGATGGTGGGGAAATTTTAGAAATTGTTGTAATAAATTTGATTTATTAATTGGACTTGCGTGTCCAGCCTTATCACCTCCTTATTCTTTGTATTGTCTTCTCACCTATTCCCCTCAATGTAAATGAGGTTTCTTTAGAAGTGTAGTGTAACGGGTAGAAGCAATACTTGTGCTAGCTGGAGAGAGAAAGAGAGAGATTTGATCTAGGATCAATGTGTAAAGTATCCATCTGCATATCATTAATATTTTATTCATTTGCACTTTATTATGTGTTTAGAATGCATGTTTAAGGGTGTATGATGATGAGACCTTAACAAAGATAATAAATTGGTTGCCAATTTGCACGCGAAAAACCCTCACAAATATTAAGCGTTTTTCCTTCCATTGAGTGATTCTCACTCAAGATCCGAGACTGGCATTGGCTTGTTGGCCAAAGTCAAGGCTTTTGTCCGTCGAGGATGTGTTTGAATCACGAGAGCTTTGTTCCATATTGGTGTCTTGTCCAAGTTTTGGTTTGTTGGCCAAAGTCAAGACCACTTATTGTCCATCGACATTGATTACGAAGCTTTCCATGGTCAATGGGTCGCGCTTAACTGGGATCACTAAGTTTGTTGTGCCAAAGCCAATCCTTAGTTGATTCAGAGGAAAAAGGTTAGGTAATACATTGGATGTATTGGCATATATAAGATATATGTTTCGGACTTGGATGTCCCCCTACTGGATCTAGGAATTGGATTAGATCCAATTGATCTTAGAGATCTACCTAGTTAATTATCATACAATTTGTTGGCCAAAGTCAAGATTGTGTGATATTTAACGGGATCCTATCCCACTAAGAAACACGATTTCCCGAGTACTCGACAGAGGGTTAGAGGCTCGCCGAAAAATAGTAGGAGGAAAGAATTGAATTTTCAATATTCATTTAATTACTTGCCATACGCGCTCAAACAAATATCATTCGTCAAATAAATTAAATGTTAGTTGGACTAATATTAAATTGTTGTTTTAATAAATAGTTGGACTATATTCAAACTATTCATTTATAGTTGATTTTATAATTGGATTATAGTAATCAATATAATTGATTTTAATCTATTAATTATAGTTGATTAAATAGTTGGACTATTGTAATCATTATAATAAATAGTTGGACTGCCATTTGGACAAAGCAGGCATGAAGGAATTGAAGAACGAGTAAGGCTCTAACTTCAAATATATTTGTCATAAATATGTTCACTACCAGTATTAAAATTAGATTTTAGATACTTAGTGTGATACATAAATATGTATTGATGTTCAGAATCTGCTATGAGCAGGATACTGACTTCAGATTGAGATTTATCTGCGAATCGGAAACGAGACGAAAGTCGCTGTTTTAACCATAGATACCTAAGTTTAGGAACTACCCTTCGGGTGTATACCTAAATTTGGAAACTGTTATAATGTAACTAGTTTGACTAGATACATTATCTCTATATCAGTGATTAATCCGTTGCGGATTTACCTTTATATTCTAGAACACTAAAGTGTTTTATTATATAAAGATGATATTGAGATGAACACATTAGATGTGAATAACAGAATTTATATTTTGAATATAAATAAATCTTAAATATATAACATGACAAACAAACAGCTCAAACTGATTTGATCAGAAGAAACTAATTTGTGGCATTGTTGTCTGGGACACAATGAACAAGACTCGTATATCCACACTTTTGAAGAGTGGGTACTAGGACTAATTTGATTCTATTCAAATAAAGTCTACGAATCTAGTTTATTGGGCAAAGTGCCTAAAACACTATTTACTTGGTAAAAGTGCAAATGCCACCGATCTGTTAGCCCTAGTTCATAGTGAAGCAAGTGGGCCCATGTCTAGCTAGGCTAGAGGTGGATATGAATATTTCGTGACCTATACGGATGTGGCATCGCGTTATGGTTATGTGTTTCTTTGAAACACAAATCGGAAACTTTTAAAGTTTTCGACACAAAATAAACAAACAGATCGGCTAAAGTAGTATACCGTCACGGTTAGACCGTAATGGAAAATACTTAAGCAATAAGTTTCTTATATAATTGAAAGAGTATAGTATTCTTTCAATGAGGACTCCTCCCGGAACACGTCAAAGTGACGGTGTGTCCGAACTGGATAAACCGAATTTTGTTGGACATGATAATGTTAATCACGAGTCGCTCTGAGCTACCATTTCCTTCAACGGATAAGCATAAACAGTGCAGAACTTATTTTGAATAAGGTTCAATATAATATGTTTGACTGATTTCATATTAGATATGAACGGGAAATAAACTAGGTTTCTCATTCCTGAACATTTGGGAATGCTATGCATATGTTTGGATGATACCAAACTAAAACCCAAATTGGATAAGTGCCAATTGTTGGTTATCCTAGGGATACCAAAGTATAGTACTTATACAACTCACAAGAGAACAATATAATTGTTGCTCACCATGCGGTTTTCCTAAGAGGAATACCTATATGCAGTGGTAAGTGGGAGGATAGTATAACTCGATGAAAATCGAAGTGATACTGTTCCAGGCACCGAATCCTAATGGAACACATATAGTTCATCAATGATGAAACTATACCAGTAATCTTCGAATACACAAGAACCACGTATGTCGGAGAGAGTCAGAAAATAACCTGGGGTATGGGTTTCTGATCTCACCTCATAAAGATGTCTATCTTATTGAGGTATACCAACTGACTATGTATGAGGAAGTGATACAAGGTATCGACTCCCTATTATGACAAAGTATCATGAATCCGAAATGGATTCCATGTATATCAACTATGTTTGGATACTAGTTGATGTACATCAAGGCATTGTGCCTATTGGTACTTATAAGTCTTCAAGGAAGACATACATGGATGGCAACATACCAACGTATAAAGCTAGGCTTTTAGCGGAAAGGTATCATTATCAACATTGTGTCGATTACGATTCAACCTTTTACCTGTTGCCACGGTAAATCCATTTGGATAATGCTTGCTAAAGCTGCATGTTTCATGTATGAAATATGTCAGCTTAACGGGAAAATCGCTTTCCTTCAAATGAAACCTTTCGGAGGATGTTCACAACATCCTGTGGTTTTGTCGTACCAAAACTAGCAAACAAGGTTTGCGGGTTATTCGATCCATGTTTGGATTGAAGCAAGCATTACGTTCTTGGAATTGTCGTTTTGATGTAATCATAATGGTTTATGATTTAATTCAAAACGAAATTATTCTTGTGTATATAAGGAGGTTACTAGGAGCGCACTGACAGTGGCTGTCCTATAAAATAATGATAATATATGTCATTTCTTGGAAATGATATTCCCATAATAACTATCGGTGAAATCTTGGCTTTCATGAAAACTCTCCGAGAAATCGTACATTGAAAAATGTACGTGACCTGGTGTCTCATACGCTTTGAGCATATGGATTCACAAACAGGCCAATCCAAGTGATAGTCACTGGATTGAAAGTAAGATCATCCGTTAGTTTCTTAGAAAACTAATGATGTTGTCTTATACTATGGAGATGGAGAACTTGAAGTGACTGGGATCACTTTAGCAAGTTTCCTAACCGATAAAACGACTGTAAGTCGTAAATGGTACTATACAGTTTGAATAACGGAACAGTGAGCTGGAAATCTTCCTACCAAGATATTGTTACCGAATAAACAACAAATGCGGGTTATTGCTGCAGCTGAGGCGGCAATAGAAGCCTTCTGGGTCGATAATAAATCTAATTAGATTAGATATATTCTGTTAGCAGCTGAGCTAGGCGTCAACACAGGCTAAAGAATTAATGGTCTCATCAACGATCCAGATACATACTTCGATAATCATCTGATTCGTTCGGATCATACATCGCGGCGATGTGATGATTGAATAAATCGCAATTGACGATAATCATGCAAATCCGCTGACGAAAGCTTTTCTCAGCAGTTTGAGCCAACAGTACATAGTTCGGGTGTAAGACACTCGAGTGACTGGTTATAGGCCAAGTGGGAGATTGTTGGACAATTATGACCCATAACGTCACTATTTGTACAGATCATGGTGTTGTTGTACAAATTAATTATGTGACAAAGGAGATTGCACTCTTATCATTTGTTATTAGATCACCTAGATGTATAAATGATAGGAGGTCCCTATGATTTGTTCATGGACGGAGAATGATATGAGACAGTATCAGTCCACGAAGGATAAATCATTAAATATCCATAGTCAGAGTATTATCGAGATTGGACATCGATAAATACGTAAAAGACTAATATTACACTTGTGCGCGTTGTGAGGGCACAACGACATAGTTCTCATATATTTGGGTATAGGATACTCATGCAAGTGTAATAGGAGGTTGTGTTTTACCGATGGTACGGGAAACAGCTTCGCTCTGGATAGACCCCCTCGGAATTCCATTGGTAGTATGACTATGTGTCTATGGAAGTCTGAAATCAGAGTAGGTGTAATTTGGTCTTAACATGAGACTTGCACCGCTAATGCTTGCGACAATCAATATGCTTTGGTTGCGGTCGTCCAGGACTTTAACAGGTTCTGTGTACGCCAATGCTGGGTATATTGAGAATCGTAGTGTGTTGGGTGTGATCTCGAGATGGAAGTATCACTCCAGTCATAGTGGAGATGATGATCACGTAGGATACGGAACTTATTCTCTTAAATGCTCGAGCTATCGGGATATTATGACTAGGTCATGTATATCCGATTATAGAGACTAGTTACCAGACATCTGATATGTGCTTCGTATGGGGCAGACACAATTCCAGCCCCAGGCCTAGCACTTGATCATCCGATACTGGATCGAAATACGCAATACTACGGTATACTACGCTTGATATAGATCCTTTATTCTTGTAAGGATATTTCTGGAGAATTGGGTAGGCATGGCGCTTTGCTAGAAGCCAACCTTGTCTTGTAAGTCGGTATAAACGTAGTACTAGGTACTTACGTGTTTGGATAGTCCGACGACCGTATTTACTGCCAACATATCCGGGGATTTCATGGGTCGCTTCCCGAAGATTCACCGATGATGTATGACTCGCACTTTAATTAATCTGGGATTAATTTGATGAGAGAGAAAATTAATCTGGGATTAATTACCGAGATATTTTATCTGGGATAAAATATTAATTAAAGAGAAGGAACGATTAATTTGGAATTAATTGATAAAATAATATATTTGATATATTATACGAAATTGGATTTCGACGCGGAATTAAAATTAGATTTTAATTCGGGCGAACGAGTTAATTTAGAATTAATTCGTTAGCGACGTTAATTCGGAATTAGCGAACCCGAGCCCGAGTGTGTTTGCGAGCGCATTTGCATTTCGAATTCGAATGCGGCACGCAAGTCACATCAAGCGTCAAATCGCTAGTCATATCAAGCGTCAAATCACATGTCACTTTGAGTAATGTGACAATTTGATTGATTGATTGAGTGATTGATGTGGTAGTTGAAAAGCATTAATGGTTTTTTGCTTTTTGACTTTTTGGTAAATGGAAAATGGTTTTGTGTATTTGTTTTTGTTTTTGGAAAATAAAAATAAATATATATATAAAATGTTTTCTTTTCTTTCTCTCTCTCACACACACGTTTTTCCCTCATCTATTTCCTTCTCTCTCACACGGCTTTGAGCCATTTTCTCTCATTCTTCCTTTTCTGGTTTTCTACCGAGAAGCAGTGAGAAGAAGATGAGTATTTTGTTGTAAAATACAAAGTGCTAGCACACACTTGAGTCATCCTATATAAGGTGATAGGGCAGCGTTTTCGTGAGCATGGAATCGTTTTTGAAGCTTGAAGATTGGAGCTTCAATGGAGGTCATCAATGGCCGAATCTTGGAGGAGCTAAATGAGCCACAACCGAGCAGTCCACTGCCAATGGGAGTTACTGCCGTGACCTTTGAGGGAGCTTGAAGGCTTGTGTTCTTCGCGTCGCAAGATCCATTCATTGTGAGTATGTTTCCGCCATTCTCCTTTGTTGTATTCACTTGTTTCATGCTTGTTTGATGTTTCTTGGGACCTTATTAGAAACCAACAGTAAGGTGGTTTTTCTCAAATTATATGTCGATGATGTTTTACTCTTTGAGAATGATGTAAAAATATTATCGGACGTAAGAATACTAACTAGCTAACCAATTCCAAGTGAAAGATTTGGGAAATGTGAGTTATGTACTTGGGATCCAGATCATTCGGGATCACAAGAGATGATTGTTAGCTATGTCTCAAGCATCCTATATCGGCAAGATCGTTGTATGATTTTGGATGCTGAATTCCAAGAAAGGTAATTTACCTTTTCGATATGGAATTCATTTGTCAAAGGAGCAATCTCCTAAGACACCTCAAATAGTTGAGGAAATGAGACAGACTCTATATTTCTCAACAGTTGATAGTCTCATGTATGTCGTGGTATGCACGAGACCGGACATTTGCTTTGCAGTGGGAGTAGTAGTAGGTTTCAGACTTACCCATGATTAGATCATTGGGTAACTATGAAACACATTCTCAAGTATCTTAAGAGAATGAAAAACTTTATGCTTGTGTATTTAGGTAAGGATATGATCCTTAGAGGATATATAGATTCTGATTATCAGACGAATATATATTATAGGAAATCAACATCTGAATAAGTAATCACTCTAGTTGGTGGAGCCATATATGGAGGAGTATAATGCAATCTTGCATTGCGAACTCTACCGTGGAGGCTGAGTATGTAGCAGCTCATGAAGTAGCTAAGAAAGCAGTATGACTCCATAAATTCTTGGGAGATCTGGAAGTTATTTCAGATATAGATAAATCACTCACATATTATTATGATAATAATGATGCAATGGTAAACTCCAAAGAACCAAGAAGCCATAAGAGAGAGAAACATATAGAGAGGACATATCATATCTTTAGGGAGATATTACAGATAACATTTGTAGAGAATCTGGCTAATCTATTTACAAAGATCTGGATAGTTAAAGTGTTTAAAGGCCACTTAGAGGGTCTAGGATTATGAGACATATCTCAATTGCTCCAGTGCAAGTGGGAGATTATTGGAAAATATGACCTAAAAATAATATAATATGTAAACATGATTTTATTTTAAGTAATAAATATGACATATCTCATTTCCTCTAGTGAAAGTGGCAGTTATTCATTTATTACGATATTGATTTTAAAATTACATATTATAAATTGTTAAGTATTCCCTTGGATACTAAATGTACTTTCAGACTTAGAGTATAAGTGTTATACACAAGAGGATTTAAATCTGAAATTAGTAATCCTAAATAGTCCGTACATAGCAAATAAAGACAGATACTTTATTTATGGTTTATCTATAGTTGTCCTTCATTCCATATTGTATGATGACTTTGATGGGTTCGTTCATGTGGTGACATGGCATGAAGGCACCTTATACGATGCGATCATATATGACTGGACCAAGACAGAAATGAATTTATTTTAATATTCGTCAAACAAAGAATTCGTATATGTCTAATTGATAATCATATATGGGTTGATCTAAATCTTGAGTATACTACGAACTCCTGTATGGCAGACTATGTCCTTTGATTTACAAAGGTGAGGTTGGTGAAGAAATCCTAACTAATAGTTATGTACTTTGGGGACATAATTTGGTGTGTGGCTGAGGATATTTTACACATATATAGAATCCACTCATTCTTGCAAGAAGTAGATGAGTATCTTCCTTAGGGGTTGATTCAGTATTTGAACGGTTAGAGCGTTTAAGTCATTTTTTACGGATAGAAAGATTAATATCATAATAGTTATGAATAAATCGTTCATTATAGAATCAATGGTACTTATGGCACAAAATAATTAGAGGAGTATAACGGAAATTATGACCCGACACTAATTATGAGATATTTGTGGATGACCTATCTGTATGCGGTGATTATATAGGTGGATGTCGATAAGTTTCAGTATAAAATATATCTACAATAACGACAGTGCATCTTTAGGTTTTTAGTGGAATAACCTAAAGTTAATAATTCAAAATATTTGATTAAAGAGTTTTAATTAATATTCAGGGATTATGTAACACCCGGTAATCCCGACGACTACTATGTTATAGGCGGCATTATAAATGACATAAATCATGTTCAAGCATATGGATGCTTGTGGAATTACTCTTTGGACATTCGATAAATTCCTCGTAGTTCCGATACAGAGGTTATCCCAAGATTAATTCGAACAGCCCATGGTATTTGGACCATAACTTCTTCATACAATCTCTGATTTTTATGAACTTTATATAATCGAAAAACTACAATCAAGACCTACACTTTCCAAGTTGGAATTTTTTTGAAATTCGAACCAGAAACATGTCAAAATTACAGCTCACAAATTCGAAAAATATTACCCGAGGACTAATCTAGAAAATTCTCAAAGTTTCTAAGCTTTTCTTTATTTAAATCATTTACAATTAGCCCCTAGTATAAAAATGGGATACTATTTAAGCATCTCTAACATTTGTGAAGAAGAGAAAACGTGAAATGGAGAAGAAAGAAGAAAAGAAGGAAGATGAAGAGAGAAACCATTTTTCTCACCAAAAGTAATGAGGAAGTAAAGGCAAATCAACACATTACAAGCTAAGAAAAGGAATGGCAAGCTTAGAAGACTTATTTTGTGAAGGAAATCAAATGAAATGAGGTAAGGAAATCTTGACCCAAAACTTAGATTGTAGAATTTTGGTGATATGTTGTTATGTTGGTATTATTGGCATGCTAGGGATTGCATCTATGTGGATAAAAAAACTAATAAATTGAGTTTATTAAGAAATGCCCAAATTTTGAAAATCCTAGATATTGAGCTAAAATAAGAATTATGAGATTAGAGGGTCGCCTTGATGGTGTAATGTTGGCATAACATATATGGATATTGGAGTTTAAAGAAGTGTTTACGTGGAGGTCATATTGTGAGGTGTTGGAGTTGCACATGGGTATAGCCATGCAAGAGTTGGTGTTAGGCCCTGAAAACATGTTAGTGTCGCGACTCTAAACACCTAGCATCGCGACAGGTAACCAAAAGGTGCTCACTGCCTCGGTCTAAATATGTGAACGTCACGACGTAGAACGCTCAGCATCACGATGCGTAATGAGCATAGGCTCTCTACCCCAGGCCTGATCAGGTGGGCGTCACGACGCGTAGATCTGGTGTCACGACGCGAGACAGAAATAGTTCAATATCATTTCAGTTTCAACTTAATATGTTAAAGGCCACTCTTAGGGTCTCGTATCAGTTCATATACACACATTAGGACATGTATCAAGCATAATACCTTAAGTTGTGATTATAATTAATTTAATTGAAAAGCTTAGTATATTCCGAAATATGTTCACAACTCATTTCCTAATCAAGTTTATCGATTGTAGATTATCGACAGAAATCGAAATTCACTTCGACGAAGGGAGGAAATACCAACCAGATTCTAAATATGGGAGTGAACGCTTTTCTCAAGACTGTATTTACTTATATATTTTTGAATCAAGACTTACTTTTGAGCACTTATGGTGTTAGCCAAGATTACTTTCAATTGTGTTTTGAATGAGAACGTTTTGAGAAATGTTTTTAGAAAGAAATGATTTTCAAAGCTTGAGTTTTATGATATTTCGAGGCAAGGGGGAAAAACCCACCTTAGTTGTAACTTGGTACATACATGGAATTGACGGACATATATATCGTGTGCACACATAGTTCAGGAGTATGGATGACATATTCCCATAGATCCCAGATTCTGAGTAAGGATTGTAGCATATATCCGCACCTCTGGCTCCAATTCCGTGGCTTGGGGGATGGCGAGACGTAATGCCCTAAGACCACCAGATTATGCGTATAGGGGGACGGTGAGACGTAATGCCCCCATGCGCCAGATATTCATATACCGATTTTTCAGAAACAGATTTTTGAAATGAATTTTCAAAGACAGACTTTCAGAAAATATGGTTTTAAGAAAGTGTTTTCAAAGAAACTTTTCTATGAGAATTTTATAGATTTATAAACCAAAATTAGTTTTCAGAAAAGTTTTCCAGAAAGAGAATTATTTTCAGATAAGGAAAGAGATTTCAGAAAAGATGATTTCTTTGAGAAGAATTTGGTTTTAGAACCATGGATATTCAAAAAGCATTTTAGTTCCTGTTTAAAACTGTCCACTCACTAGGTCGGTCAAACGATCTAACCCCCACTCCCAGTGTTTCTGTTTTGCAGGTTACTCGGAGTATGAGCTCGAGAGGAGGGATATTGATGGCAGTCATTAGGGTGTGTGAGTCCACTAGGTCAAATCAGATACAGAGTTCAGTCAGAATCAGAGTAAAGTCATGCATCAGATGTATGATTAGTAAATTTTGTATGTGTAAGAGTTAGAAGTGTCCATGTAAAAGTATAAGTATAATGTTATTGAACATTGAGTTATGAACATTAAAATGCATAATTACATTACTAAATGGGGCGATAGTCCTTTTGCATGAGTTTATGTTTGAAATGAGAATAATTGATTTATTCATAGTCAGAGGCTCAAGGGAATGGGACGGCCTATTCCTTGGCGGTAGCATCTCCTGGAGGGGGATGTTACAAAGATGGTATCAGAGCATGGTATAGGGAATCAGTTACTGCAATGGGTAGAGTGATGGGGTCTTGTATATGTAGTATGCACGGGGTACTAGTATGCGAGGCACTACCTCTCCAGTATTCAATCCCTGAGTACGTCTTCAAGTCATATAGAAAGGTTAGTAAGCATTCCTGAAGCTATCTGAATTTTCCTTCTAATAAAGTTATTATAATCCTTGTTCTAACTGAGAATCCTTTCGTAGTCATCTTCGTTAGTAACAACATTCAAGACAAGTTATGAAACTAGATAGAAAGTTCTAAGATATCCATATAGGTGAGTAAGAAGAGAAAGAGAAAGCTATAAGAAAAGTAAGGAATGATGTGCAGGTGATTAAAGCAACCAGAGGCAATAAGTGGTAGAGATAGAGAATGAGATAATAAAGAAAACACCAGAACTCATAGTAGTAAGAGAGAATATAACAAGTCTGAGCAAGAGTAAAATGTTGAGTAGACCTAAGTAAGATTCATTCATTCCAAGTAAGATTAAGTTCCTCTTCAGAAAAGTCCTTCGGACATATCCAATAGCCTTTGAATACCTCGTATAGATAGTAAGTTCCCTGAATAGCGAAAAATAGACAGAAAGATTGAAGAATAAAGAAATCAGGATCAATCGTGAAAGTTTCCAATAGACATGAGGTGTCACGAATGATATAGAGATTCTAGACACCCAAACCCATGATTGTAAGTAAATAAAAAGAAAGTCTTAAAGAAAACTAATTAGTTTCTTTAGTTAAGAAACCCGATATAGATACGGCTCCAAGCTACCCAGATTTTGAACCTCTTAGCAATACCGATTAAAGAAGTCATCCTGACAGAATCTATCTCATACCCGCCTTACAAGAGTAATAGACTCTACCAGGATATAGAATACCAGAACAAGGACGCCAACATCCATTGAAATATAAGAGACGCTTGTCCCACTTTTTATTAGCCTGGATAAAGATAATTGTAAAGAAGCCCGACGATGATATATCCTAAGATAGAAAGAGGAACCAGTGAAAGATAGATCATCTAGAAAAGATATAGGGAAGTTTTTGAAGTCAAAAAAGAAAAAACTCGGCACAATTCAAGATGGGCAAAGTTGCAGTACCAGTGAGAACCCTTAGATCAAACCAATGTTAATGGAAATACTTGAAAGTTTAAATGGGCAGACCTATGAGATTGGAGACATTCAGAAGTTAGCAAGAGTACCAATGTGAATAGTAAGATTAAATGGCACAATGGTAACCTATAGCAAGAGCAGAAAGGAGAGATCTAGAAAGTAGCCAATAAGAATGTACCATCACTAGCCTCGACAGCACGATTAAGAGCCAAGAGATAGGATTTGGAAATAATAAAGAAGGGTACGAAAATGGACAAGGGAGTTCAGTACGCTTAGTGACATATGTAATGTAGCTTGGAGACAGCAACGTAAATGGAAACTTCAGAATAGTTGGTAAAAGTTGTGGAACCCTAAGATAAGGAAGAGTCGATGCAGATTCCAACAGAATGAATGATAAATTTTCTTTCCAGTAGCTCTACTCTAGGAAGTATATGTTCATCTAATTACACATGCGAGCATGTGTTCAACCCCAACTTAGAGCCTAGTAAAAAGTTGAACAAGTAAAGAAGAGTGTCTGATGTGATGGACAAATTTTGAGACAACAAGATAGTCGAACCAAGAAGTTCAATGAAACCTAGACAAGAATCAAAAGATAGTAATATTTTGTATAAGATAGAATAATCTGAAGTTATAGTAATTCTAACCAAATCTAGAAGAAATAACTCGCTCTATCATAGAACAGACAGCCTTCAAGAAAGTACAGGCTCAAATGAGTAAGGAGCCATAGTAAGAAACGCAGAGAATGACCCCCAGGTATAATTTATAAAAAGCCATTTTTATACTAGAATGAAAGGACAAGTAAGAAAATAGCATTCGAACTAAAAGTATTGGTGGAGATACCCTAACCTGTCAAAGATAAAGTAGAGCTTCCATGGAAATAATGACTTAAGAGGGTTAAGAAACTGAGATTAGTAGGAAGAATAACAGAGGTAGTATGGAAGGGTTTGAAAGAGCATGGCCCTTAAGGAGGTACTCAGTAAAACGTAGTATCATGAGCAAAATCGAAGAACGAATTCAGATATTACCTAGTAGTAATACCTTAGTGTGGGAATTCAACACCAGATAAGAAAAAGTGGAATCTTATAATGAACAGCACATGCAACTATAGTCGGGTAGCTAATGAGATCACCATAACTGAAAAGGGGTTCAGGACCAATCGCCACCCTCCCAACCCTCGTTAGACAACAGCAGCAAAGATGGACCTCAATGTTCAACTCAAGATACTCCCAGAAATAAGTGAATGCGCAGTGGAAGGAGATAAAATCATAAAACCTTCATATTTAGTACAATAGCAGAATATAAGAGGAAAATAAATCTAAGTAAAAGATTTAGAAGAGAAGTTATCTAGATGAAACGATGAAGAGAGAAAGTATTAGTCAAGCAATGATAGGAATACAAAAGAACCAGCATTAGACATGACTAGGGACATGTAAAAGATGATATCCTTCGGATAAAGAAACAGAGACATAGATCACAGAAGTTTCGGTATAGAATAAAGCATGAAAGAAAACGAAAAGGACAACAAGTAAAATATATGGAAATGGAACTATCGAGATAAGACGACAATAGAAAAAGATACTAGATAAATAATGATAGAGATGCATAAGTGCTAAGATAGACTTTCAATGGTTAAATTCAGTAGTACTACGGAACAGCAAGCTTTCTCAGCATCGAAATAAGACTGGAATTCCATCATATAGGAAACACAAGGAAGGTAGCGAGTATAACCTATAAGTTCAAGTACGACCTGAAATAGATATATTGAGATATAATATAGGGACGACCAAAAAAACTAGGTATACAGATATTGTTGAGTCAAGGACAACACCCGATAGAATGAGACATGGGGAATAACTAAAAGTATGATATTCTTAAGTGTAATCAAGCAAAGAGATCAAGCCAGTTTAAAGGATAGTTAACCTGATTTATAGTAGCAATGAATTAAAAAATACGAAAAAGTGTGAACTATAATCAAAACCGAGTCGCCAGCATCGATGACAAAGGACACAGCCAAGCATAAGTATACGTACATTTAGAATTAATCTAAGTACCTTATTCCATATGCTTTAGCCAATTAAGAAAGACTGATAAAATTATGTCAAAAGTTAATATTTTGGAGTTAAAAAGTATTGGGAAACCATGATGATAAACTTATAGCATATGAATAAATTGATCATGAGCTAAGAGGTCTTAAGCCCTACAGATAGGCAGAGATATGAGAACTTGAAGGTAGGAGTTTAAGCAATTAAAGCTTAGTAAAAGAGAAAAAGAGTCAAATAGAGAATTAAGAGGAAGAATGCTAAGATCAAATCGAGCGTGTGAAACCGAGGAATTATCACGTAATGATCAGCTGTAATAGTGTCAATGACTACCTTGCATACAATTACTCAGAGTTAAGACAGAACGTAAATGAACCTAGCTATAGGAGACACAAATATCCTTAAAGACGTGGAACATTATCTACGAAGAATTCAAATGAATATTCAGTAAGGACACATGACATCAGTATGATTTGGATATGAATATACTTCATAATGATCAGATTGGAGATTAATGATTCAACTAGAGTAGTTGTGGATACGACCGTATTAGCACTCGTGCATCAAATTCGGTCAAGACCTTCCAAGTTAAGTGTGATGGGGTAAAAGAAATGATAACAAGATTAGTAATTGTCTATCCTAAGAAGTATTAACTCATTAAAGAAAAAGAATGAGAAAAGGTGAAATAAAGTCATAGGTATCAGACATAAAAAGTAATTCACGAGGGCATCAGTCCGAAGGAAACCTAAATTCAGATTATAAGAGATTGAAGACTTCTAGCACATCTCTTAGATGCCGTTAAGTGTAGAATAAGAGATATATGAATTTGTGAATAATAAGTTTCGTGAAGGATTTACATCTCTATGTAGACAAGATATAATAAACGGCCCTTGTTTCCACACGAGAAAGAAGGTTTCTAAAGGGACTTCCAAATAAACTTTCAGCTATAAGAATCGAATAGAGTATACCTGAATAAGAGATTCTCAGAAGTCATAGTATTGAGTTCTTGAGTAGAAGCACAGAAAATAAGTAAAGGAAATAATAGTAACAAAGACACATACATCCTCGAATCAAGATAAACCTGTGAGATAAACCCCAGAAGGGATTCGAGGACGAATCACATTCAAGGGGGATAATTTATAACACCCGGTAATCCCGATGACTACTATGTTATAGGCGACATGATACATGACATAAATCATGTTCAAACATGTGGATGCGTGTGGAATTACTTTTTGGATATTCGATAAATTTCTCGTAGTTCCGATACAGAATTTATCCCAAGATTAAATTCGGACAGCCTATGGTATTTGGACCATAACTTCTTCATATGATCTCTGATATTTATGAACTTTATATCGTCGGAAATCTACGATCGAGACATATAACTTCCAAGTTGGATTTTTTTGAAATTTGAACATGAAATAGGTCACAAATGCAGCTCAAAAATTCGGATGAATAGTACTCAATGACTAATCTAGAGAACTTTTCTCAAAGTTTCTAAATTTTTCTTCATTTAAATCATTTATAATTAGCCCCTAGTATAAAAAGGGGGATACTATTCAAGCATCCCTAACATTTGTGAAAAAGAGAAAACGTGAAAGGGAGAATAAAGAAAAAGAAGGAAGATGAAGAGAGAAATCATTTTTCTCACCAAAGGTAATGAGGAAGCAAAGGCAAATCAACACATTACAAGCTAAGAAAAGGAATGGCAAGCTTAGAAGACTTATTTGGTGAAGGAAATCAAGTAAAATGAAGTAAGGAAATCTTGACCCAAAACTTGGATTGTAGAATTTTGGTGTGATGATGTTATGTTGGTATTATTGGCATGTTAGGGATTACATCTAGGTGGATAAAAAACTAAGAAATTAAGTGTATTAAGAAATGCCCAAAGTTTGAAAATCCTAGATGTTGAGCTAAAATAAAAATTATGAGATTAGAGGGTTACCTGATGTGTAATGTTGGTATAGCATATATGGATGTTGGAGTTTAAAGAAGTGTTTACGTGGAGGTCATATTGTGAGGTGTTGGAGTTGCACATGGGTATAGCCATGCAAGAGTTGGTGTTAGGCCCTGAAAACATGTAGTGTCGCGACTCTAAACACCTAGCATCGCGACAGGTAACCAAAAGGTGCTCACTGCCTCGGTCTAAATATGTGAACGTCACGACGTAGAACGCTCAACATCACAATGCGTAAGGAGCATAGGCTCTCTACCTCAGGCCTGATTAGGTGGGCGTCACGACGCGTAGATCTGGTGTCACGACGCTAGACAGAAATAGTTCAATATCATTTCAGTTTCAACTTAAGATGTTAAAGGCCACTCTTAGGGTCTCGTATCAGTTCATATACACACATTAGGACATGTATCAAGCATAATACCTTAAGTTGTGATTATAGATTAATTTAATTGAAAAGCTTAGTATAATTCCGAAATATGTTCACAACTCATTTCCTAATCAAGTTTATCGATTGTAGATTATCGACAGAAATCGAAATTCACTTCGACGAAGGGAGGAAATACCAACCAGATTCTAAATATGGGAGTGAACGCTTTTCTCAAGACTGTATTTACTTATATATTTTTGAATCAAGACTTACTTTTGAGCACTTATGGTGTTAGCCAAGATTACTTTCAATTGTGTTTTGAATGAGAACGTTTTGAGAAATGTTTTTAGAAAGAAATGATTTTCAAAGCTTGAGTTTTATGATATTTCGAGGCAGGGGGAAAAACCCACCTAGTTGTAACTTGGTACATACATGGAATTGACGGACATATATATCGTGTGCACACATAGTTCAGGAGTATGGATGACATATTCCCATAGATCCCAGATTCTGAGTAAGGATTGTAGCATATATCCGCACACCTCTGGCTCCAATTCCGTGGCTTGGGGGATGGCGAGAGACGTAATGCCCTAAGACCACCAGATTATGCGTATAGGGGGACGGTGAGACGTAATGCCCCCATGCGCCAGATATTCATATACTGATTTTTCAGAAACAGATTTTTGAAATGAATTTTCAAAGACAGACTTTCATAAAATATGGTTTTAAGAAAGTGTTTTCAAAGAAACTTTTCTATGAGAATTTTATAGATTTATAGACCAAAATTAGTTTTCAGAAAAGTTTTCCAGAAAGAGAATTGTTTTCAGATAAGGAAAGAGATTTCAGAAAAGATGATTTCTTTGAGAAGAATTTGGTTATAGAACCATGGATATTCAAAAAGCATTTTAGTTCCTGTTTAAAACTGTCCACTCACTAGGTCGGTCAAACGATCTAACCCCCACTCCCAGTGTTTCTGTTTTGCAGGTTACTCGGAGTATGAGCTCGAGAGGAGGGATATTGATGGCAGTCATTAGGGTGTTGAGTCCACTAGGTCAAATCAGATACAGAGTTCAGTCAGAATCAGAGTAAAGTCATGCATCAGATGTATGATTAGTAAATTTTGTATGTGTAAGAGTTAGAAGTGTCCATGTAAAGAGTATAAGTATAATGTTATTGAACATTGAGTTATGAACATTAAAATGCATAATTACATTACTAAATGGGGCGATAGTCCTTTTGCATGAGTTTATGTTTGAAATGAGAATAATTGATTTATTCATAGTCAGAGGCTCAAGGGAATGGGACGGCCTATTCCTTGTGGTAGCATCTCCTGGAGGGGGATGTTACAAAGATGGTATCAGAGCATGGTATAGGGAATCAGTTACTGCAATGGGTAGAGTGATGGGGTCTTGTATATGTAGTATGCACCGGGGTACTAGTATGCGAGGCACTACCTCTCCAGTATTCAATCCCTGAGTACGTCTTCAAGTCATATAGAAAGGTTAGTAAGCATTCCTGAAGCTATCTGAATTTTCCTTCTAATAAAGTTATTATAATCCTTGTTCTAACTGAGAATCCTTTCGTAGTCATCTTCGTTAGTAACAACAATTCAAGACAAGTTATGAAACTAGATAGAAAGTTCTAAGAATATCCATATAGGTGAGTAAGAAGAGAAAGAGAAAGCTATAAGAAAAGTAAGGAATGATGTGCAGGTGATTAAAGCAACCAGAGGCAATAAGTGGTAGAGATAGAGAATGAGATAATAAAGAAAACACCAGAACTCATAGTAGTAAGAGAGAATATAACAAGTCTGAGCAAGAGTAAAATGTTGAGTAGACCTAAGTAAGATTCATTCATTCCAAGTAAGATTCATTTCCTCTTCAGAAAAGTCCTTCAGACATATCCAATAGCCTTTGAATACCTCGTATAGATAGTAAGTTCCCCGAATAGCGAAAAATAGACAGAAAGATTGAAGAATAAAGAAATCAGGATCAATCGTGAAAGTTTCCAATACACATGAGGTGTCACGAATGATATAGAGATTCTAGACACCCAAACCCATGATTGTAAGTAAATAAAAAGAAAGTCTTAAAGAAAACTAATTAGTTTCTTTAGTTAAGAAACCCGATATAGATACGGCTCCAAGCTACCCAGATTTTGAACCTCTTAGCAATACCGATTAAAGAAGTCATCCTGACAGAATCTATCTCATACTCGCCTTACAAGAGTAATAGACTCTACCAGGATATAGAATACCAGAACAAGGACGCCAACATCCATTGAAATATAAGAGACGCTTGTTCCACATTTTATCAGCCTGGATAAAGATAATTGTAAAGAAGCCCGACGATGATATATCCTAAGATAGAAAGAGGAACCAGTGAAAGATAGATCATCTAGAAAAGATTTAGGGAAGTTTTTGAAGTCAAAAAAGAAAAAACTCGGCACAATTCAAGATGGGCAAAGTTGCAGTACCAGTGAGAACCCTTAGATCAAACCAATGTTAATGGAAATACTTGAAAGTTTAAAATGGGCAGACCTATGAGATTGGAGACATTCAGAAGTTAGCAAGAGTACCAATGTGAATAGTAAGATTAAATGGCACAATGGTAACCTATAGCAAGAGCAGAAAGGAGAGATCTAGAAAGTAGCCAATAAGAATGTACCATCACTAGCCTCGACAGCACGGTTAAGAGCCAAGAGATAGGATTTGGAAATAATAAAGAAGGGTACGAAAATGGACAAGGGAGTTCAGTACGTTTAGTGACACATGTAATGTAGCTTGGAGACAGCAACGTAAATGGAAACTTCAGAATAGTTGGTAAAAGTTATGGAACCCTAAGATAAGGAAGAGTCGATGCAGATTCCAACAGAATGAATGATAAATTTTCTTTCCAGTAGCTCTACTCTAGGAAGTATATGTTCATCTAATTACACATGCGAGCATGTGTTCAACCCCAACTTAGAGCCTAGTAAAAGTTGAACAAGTAAAGAAGAGTGTCTGATGTGATGGACAAATTTTGAGACAACAAGATAGTCGAACCAAGAAGTTCAATGAAACCTAGACAAGAATCAAAAGATAGTAATATTTTGTATAAGATAGAATAATCTGAAGTTATAGTAATTCTAACCAAATCTAGAAGAAATAACTCGCTCTATCATAGAACAGACAGCCTTCAAGAAAGTACAGGCTCAAATGAGTAAGGAGCCATAGTAAGAAACGCAGAGAATGACCCCCAGGTATAATTTATAAAAAGCCATTTTATATACTAGAATGAAAGGACAAGTAAGAAAATAGCATTCGAACTAAAAGTATTGGTGGAGATACCCTAACCTGTCAAAGATAAAGTAGAGCTTCCATGGAAATAATGACTTAAGAGGGTTAAGAAACTGAGATTAGTAGGAAGAATAACAGAGGTAGTATGGAAGGGTTTGAAAGAGCATGGCCCTTAAGGAGGTACTCAGTAAAACGTAGTATCATGAGCAAAATCGAAGAACGAAATTCAGATATTACCTAGTAGTAATACCTTAGTGTGGGAATTCAACACCAGATAAGAAAAAGTGGAATCTTATAATGAACAGCACATGCAACTATAGTCGGGTAGCTAATGAGATCACCATAACTGAAAAGGGGTTCAGGACCAATCGCCACCCTCCCAACCCTCGTTAGACAACAGCAGCAAAGATGGACCTCAATGTTCAACTCAAGATACTCCCAGAAATAAGTGAATGCGCAGTGGAAGGAGATAAAATCATAAAACCTTCATATTTAGTACAATAGCAGAATATAAGAGGAAAATAAACTAAGTAAAAGATTTAGAGAGAAGTTATCTAGATGAAACGATGAAGAGAGAAAGTATTAGTCAAGCAATGATAGGAATACAAAAGAACCAGCATTAGACATGACTAGGGACATGTAAAAGATGATATCCTTCGGATAAAGAAACAGAGACATAGATCACAGAAGTTTCGGTATAGAATAAAGCATGAAAGAAAACGAAAAGGACAACAAGTAAAATATATGGAAATGGAACTATCGAGATAAGACGACAATAGAAAAAGATACTAGATAAATAATGATAGAGATGCATAAGTGCTAAGATAGACTTTCAATGGTTAAATTCAGTAGTACTACGGAACAGCAAGCTTTCTCAGCATCGAAATAAGACTGGAATTCCATCATATAGGAAACACAGGAAGGTAGCGAGTATAACCTATAAGTTCAAGTACGACCTGAAATAGATATATTGAGATATAATATAGGGGACGAACAAAAAAACTAGGTATACAGATATTGTTGAGTCAAGGACAACACCCGATAGAATGAGACATGGGGAATAACTAAAAGTATGATATTCTTAAGTGTAATCAAGCAAAGAGATCAAGCCAGTTTAAAGGATAGTTAACCTGATTTATAGTAGCAATGAATTAAAAAATACGAAAAAGTGTGAACATTAATCAAAACCGAGTCGCCAGCATCGATGACAAAGGACACAGCCAAGCATAAGTATACGTACATTTAGAATTAATCTAAATACCTTATTCCAGAGGCTTTAGCCAATTAAGAAAGACTGATAAAATTATGTCAAAGGTTAATATTTTGGAGTTAAGAAGTATTGGGAAACCATGATGATAAACTTATAGCATATGAATAAATTGATCATGAGCTAAGAGGTCTTAAGCCCTACAGATAGGCAGAGATATGAGAACTTGAAGGTAGGAGTTGTAAGCAATTAAAGCTTAGTAAAAGAGAAAAAGAGTCAAATAGAGAAATTAAGAGGAAGAATGCTAAGATCAAATCGAGCGTGTGAAACCGAGGAATTATCACGTATGATCAGCTGTAATAGTGTCAATGACTACCTTGCATACAATTACTCAGAGTTAAGACAGAACGTAAATGAACCTAGCTATAGGAGACACAAATATCCTTAAAGACGTGGGAACATTATCTACGAAGAATTCAAATGAATATTCAGTAAGGACACATGACATCAGTATGATTTGGATATGAATATACTTCATAATGATCAGATTGGAGATTAATGATTCAACTAGAGTAGTTGTGGATACGACCGTATTAGCACTCGTGCATCAAATTCGGTCAAGACCTTCCAAGTTAAGTGTGATGGGGTAAAAGAAATGATAACAAGATTAGTAATTGTCTATCCTAAGAAGTATTAACTCATTAAAGAAAAAGAATGAGAAAAGGTGAAATAAAGTCATAGGGTATCAGACATAAAAAGTAATTCACGAGGGCATCAGTCCGAAGGAAACCTAAATTCAGATTATAAGAGATTGAAGACTTCTAGCACATCTCTTAGATGCCGTTAAGTGTAGAATAAGAGATATATGAATTTGTGAATAATAAGTTTCGTGAAGGATTTACATCTCTATGTAGACAAGATATAATAAACGGCCCTTGTTTCCACACGAGAAAGAAGGTTTCTAAAGGGACTTCCAAATAAACTTTCAGCTATAAGAATCGAATAGAGTATACCTGAATAAGAGATTCTCAGAAGTCATAGTATTGAGTTCTTGAGTAGAAGCACAGAAAATAAGTAAAGGAAATAATAGTAACAAAGACACATACATCCTCGAATCAAGATAAACCTGTGAGATAAACCCCAGAAGGGATTCGAGGACGAATCACATTCAAGGGGGATAATTTATAACACCCGGTAATCCCGATGACTACTATGTTATAGGCGACATGATACATGACATAAATCATGTTCAAACATGTGGATGCGTGTGGAATTACTTTTTGGATATTCGATAAATTTCTCGTAGTTCCGATACAGAATTTATCCCAAGATTAAATTCGGACAGCCTATGGTATTTGGACCATAACTTCTTCATATGATCTCTGATATTTATGAACTTTATATCGTCGGAAATCTACGATCGAGACATATAACTTCCAAGTTGGAATTTTTTTGAAATTTGAACATGAAATAGGTCACAAATGCAGCTCAAAAATTCGGATGAATAGTACTCAATGACTAATCTAGAGAACTTTTCTCAAAGTTTCTAAATTTTTCTTCATTTAAATCATTTATAATTAGCCCCTAGTATAAAAAGGGGGATACTATTCAAGCATCCCTAACATTTGTGAAAAAGAGAAAACGTGAAAGGGAGAATAAAGAAGAAAAGAAGGAAGATGAAGAGAGAAATCATTTTTCTCACCAAAGGTAATGAGGAAGCAAAGGCAAATCAACACATTACAAGCTAAGAAAAGGAATGGCAAGCTTAGAAGACTTATTTGGTGAAGGAAATCAAGTAAAATGAGGTAAGGAAATCTTGACCCAAAACTTGGATTGTAGAATTTTGGTGATATGATGTTATGTTGGTATTATTGGCATGTTAGGGATTACATCTAGGTGGATAAAAAACTAAGAAATTAAGTGTATTAAGAAATGCCCAAAGTTTGAAAATCCTAGATGTTGAGCTAAAATAAAAATTATGAGATTAGAGGGTTACCTTGATGGTGTAATGTTGGTATAGCATATATGGATGTTGGAGTTTAAAGAAGTGCTTGTGTGGAGGTCATAGTGTGAGGTGTTGGAGTTACACTTGGGTATAGCCATTCAAGAGTTGGTGTTAGGCCTTGAGAACAGACCAGCATCGCGACGGGTAACCAGAAGGTGCTCACTGCCTTGGTCTGAACATGTGGGCGTCGCGATGCGTAACGAGCATAGGCTCTCTGCCTCGGGCCTAATCAGATGGGCGTCGCGACTCGTAGACCCGGGGTCATGACGCGAGACGGAAATAGTTCCATATCATTTTAGTTTCAACTTAGAATGTTAGAGGCCACCATTAGGGTCTCGTATACGTTCATATACACACATTAGGACATGTCGCAAGCATAATACCTTAAATAATGATTATAGATTAATTGAATTGAGAAGCTTAGTATAATTCTGAAACATGTTCACAATTTATTTCCTAATCAAGTTTATCGATTCTATATTATCGACATGAACCGCAATTCTCTTCGACGAATGGAGGAAATACATGTCAGATTCCAAATCTGTGAGCTGACTCTTTTCTCAAGACTGTATTAACTTATATATTTTTGAATCAAAACTTATTTTTGAGCACTTAGGGCGTTAACCAAGATTACTTTCAATTATTTTTTGAATGAGAACGTTTTGAGAAATGTTTTTTTTGAAAGAAATGATTTTCAAAGCTTGAGTTTTATGATTTTTCGAGGCATAGGGGAAAAACCCACCTTAGTTGTTACTTGGTACAGACATGGAATTGAAGGACACAGATATCCTGTGCACACGTAGTTCAGGACTAGGGATGATAAATGCCCCTAGATCTCAGATTCTGAGTCAGGATGGTAGCATAGATCCGCACCCCCGGCTCCAGTTCTGTGGCTTGGGGGACGAAGAGACGTAACGCCCCAAGACCACCAGATTATGCGTATGGGGGGACGTCGTAACTCCCTCATGCGCCAGTTATTCAAATATAAAATTTTCAGAAATAGATTTTTAGAAATGGATTTTCAGAGACAGACTTTCAGAAAAGATGGTTTTAAGAAAGAATTTTTAAATAAATTGTTCTATGAGAATTTCAGAGATTTACAGACCAAAAGTAGTTTTCAGAAACGTTTTCCAAAAAGAGAATTATTTTCAGATAAGGAAAAAGATTTCGGAAAAGTTGATTTCCTTGAGATGAATTTGGTTTTAGAACCATGGATTTTCAAAAAGTATTTTAGTTCTTTTTTAAAATTGTCCACTCACTAGGTCGTTCAAACGATCTAACTCTCTACTCCCAATGTTTCTGTTTTACAGGTTACTCGGAGAACGAGCTCGAGAGGATGGATACTGATGTCAGTCACTACGGTGTTGAGTCCATCAGGTCAAATCAGATACCTAGTCCAGTCAGAGTCAGAGTAAAATCATGCATCAGTTGTATGTTTAGTAAAGTTTGTATGTGTAAGAGTTAGAAGTGTCCACTTAAAGAGTATAAATGTAATATTATTGGGCATTGAATTATGAGCATTGAAATGCACTTTTTTGTTACTGAATGGGGCGATGGTTCCTATACATGAGTTTATGTTTGAAATGAGAGTAATAGAGTTATTTATAATTAGAGGCTCAAGGGAATAGAATGACCTTTTCCCTGCCAGTAGCATCTCCTGGAGGGGGATGTTACAGATTATTGGAGCTAGAAGCTGCAGAACCATTTGGTCCTTGTGCTAGCTCGATATACTATAGGAAATCATATCATCATTGGATAATCTAATTATGAACTCACATGCATAATAATATATTATGTTAAAAATATTAATGTGATCAATAATTGAAGTCGCACTTGAAAATTATATTAAATAAGTTTAATATAATATTTTCATTATTTAATGATTATGAGATAATCATATACATTTATATTTATATTTTGTAAATATTAAATTATTTGATCATTTAATAATTATTTGATTTAAAATGTGTATTAATATTTGATATCAATACACATTATTTCATAATGAGTTACAAAATATGTATAGTAGAGGTTTAATGTATTCATTATAAAGACATTTAACTATGAATTTTATTATTACAAAATTTTAAAAGTTTGGCCAAAAATGCCTAAGGGTTTAGGGATATAATGGTAATTTTAATTATAATTATGTTAACCTAAACTCTAGCAAATAAAAATAAAAGTTGTTTTGCTTTGTGACATTATTCTTTTTACAAACCCTAGCCACGTTTCTCTTCTTCTTCTCTCAAGTGTTGAAAGAAAGAAAAAAAATAGTGTGATATTTTTCGCTAAAGACTTTTGAGATTAAAGATTGTAAGTGAAGCCCACATTTTAATTTGTTGGTAACGATAATAGCACGAAAGGCCGAGTGGTGTTGACGAAACCATCTTCTCATTATTCTTTGAGGTTGATTCGGGGTTGTCTTTGGGCTGTTTTGGAGGTTAAAAAACACTCATAACTTTTGTATAAGATTTAGTATTGCGAGCAAAATTTCTAGTACTGTAGTAATGAATAGTAACCACGAGCACTATAGCAGTGAATAGTAACCACGAGATTGTAGCTGTGAACCATTATAGCGCGTACTGTAGCACATTGTAGCAGTGAATAGTGACCGTGAGCACTATAGCATGAACAATAAAATTGTTACTGTTGATAAAAAATTTAAAAAATAAACAGGTAAATAAGATCTAATCCTGATTCGACTTAAGATGGGAAATGACATAAAGAAATTTTCAAGGTCGATCTTGGTGCGTTTCTTACATTTTGCATCTCTCTCTATTCAACGCGATTCAAGTTTGTAAGGCAACCGCATAAATGCAGTGTGTGGAATAATAACTTCAACTTACAAATTGAGAAAGCTTGTTTTTCAAATACTGTTTTTATAAAATAAAAACGAGAATAAAAATATTATTTTTATTTTTATTTTCAAAATTCAAGAAAGTGTTGGTATCATTTTCAAAATAATAGTCTTGAAAATGGAAAAAGTACAACTTATTCGGTAGAAATATCTTTTTGTAATAAATTTATAATTAAATATTAATTAATAATTAATAATAATTTATTATATAATTAATTACTATTATTATTATTATCAAAACAATTAAAAGTTTTTTTTAAAAAAAAAAAATTAGAGAATGAATTTTATATTTTCTAATTTTTTTTTCTAGAAATGGTTATTTTATATTTCCTGAATTCAAAAAATAGAAAATGAAATTCAAAATGATACCGAATACGTATTTTATATTTCCTAAATTTTTTTTTTTAAAAAAAAAAAAAAGGAAAAGGAAATTCAAAAACCATACCTAACAAACCCTAGGCAGCCTTGAATTGACGAAATCATGTTCCTAACCCCTATAATAAAAAAGTCTCGCGCTCGTGACTGAAGCCTAGCATTGGCCATACAATAAAAGATGCCAGTGCCATAAAGTCGAAGTACAACTTTGTCCCGTTAATTGAAAATCCACAAAATATCTCAGAGCCAGGAGCCCAGTTTTTGTCGCATCACCACCAACTCCAATCGAATCTCAAGGGTAGGGGAGTAATTTCGTTCCCAGTCAGTGTCGGCTACCTGTTTGAAGTCCAAAACCCGATTTTAATCAATTCCGCGAAAATTACCCATTTCCGGTTTTTTTATCTGGCGGGTACGGAAACAAACAGACATTTAAAAAAAAAAAAAAATTTAAATAGAAATTAAATTAAAATAAAACAAAAACAAACAGGTCAAAAAGCACAGAAACCAGACCGTACGGTAGAGTTAGAGAGAGACCGAAAGGCTCCGTCACCGTGAAAGCATCTCTATCTCTCCTCTTCTTATTTCTTCTTATTATTATTATTACTATTAAACAGAACAACTCATAAACTCTCGATCGAACTCTACCGATCCTTCTAGAACATTCTCGAGTCTCTGAACGATGTCGTAGTTTCTTGAAGTCCATTTAGTGACTGTACATACTAACCCCACAAACAAGATTTCGATGGAGTTGTACGGTCGCAAGAACACGGCTACAAACGGGTCGCAGTTGGGCCACCAACCTCAATGGGGCCCAGCAGGCCAAGCCAACGGGCTCGAAGGTTCGTTTCCGTTCAGTTGGTTGATTTGATTCCACTTGCATTTTCATTTGTGGCTCTTTTTAAGCAAAATTTCTAGGGTTTGTGTAATGTGGTTATCAGTTAGGGTTTAATTTGTGATAATTGTAGAATCAATGTGGCAATTGGACCTGAAGGTGGCCGAATCTTACCCGCAGCGGCATGGCGTGCCGGACTGTGTTTACTACATGCGAACTGGAGTCTGTGGATATGGTGACAGGTGTCGTTACAATCACCCTCACAATCGCGCTGCGGTAATTTTAATAATCTTGATTATTTGCCTTAATTTCTTGCATTGTATGGCTCTGAGATGCGAGTATTATATGATTTTGAGGGTAGTTTTAGTTTAAAAGATAGGCAATGTCACTGCATGTTAGGTTTTGATATGGAAAATTTGTGCGCACTTATTTAAGTAAGGTGTTAATATTATTTAAATATTTGTTTGGTAAATCAGTAAGCTGAGGAGAAGACAAGGGACTCACCTAGTCTATGTTGAATTGTTGTGTTTTACACTACCAAGAAATGAAGGTTTTGTCTTAGTCTGTGTCACACCATGAGAAATTTGTGATCACAATATGGATTTTGTTTCATATCTTTTTCTTTAGTGTTGGATGGTTACTGAACCCAACATTTGTGTGAATTGGGTTGAACTCACTTTACTCTGGTTTCAATGCTGCTTAGGTTGAGGCTGCAGTAAGGGCTACAGGGGATTACCCAGATCGACCAAGGGAACCCCTATGTCAGGTAAAAGAAGAAAGCAATGCCTTTGGAAAATATACTGAGACTGTTTCTTTTTGATTTGGTTATTATTTATACTTTGAGGAGGTTGTTTACTTTTTTGTGTATTTTTGTTGCTTAATGAACAGTTTTACTTGAAAACTGGAACCTGTAAATTTGGTGCATCCTGCAAATTCCACCACCCAAAACATTCAGGTGGCTCAATGAGTCATGTTCCACTGAATACATATGGATACCCACGACGACCGGTTTGAATTCTTTTTAATTATTTCGCTTCTAGAATTAATGTCAAGTCATGTTGGAAATTTGACAAATATAAGCTACAATTTGGTCACTTGTGTTTGTTATATCAGGGTGAGAAAGAATGCTCCTACTATTTGAAAACGGGGCAGTGCAAATTTGGTATAACTTGTAAATTCCATCATCCTCAACCAGCTGGCACATCATTGCCAGAATCTGCAACTCAGTTTTATCCGTCGGTGCAGTCTCCTTCAGTTCCAATGGCTGAACAGTATGGGGGATCATCCACCAGCTTGAGGGTGGCCAGGCCTCCGCTTTTAGCTAGTTCTTATGTGCAAGGGGCGTATGGTCCAGTGCTGTTTTCCCCAGGAGTAGTTCCTTTTTCAGGCTGGAGTCCCTACTCGGTATGATATGATTTTTTACCTTCGAGATATTCCAAAAAACATATGCATTTCTTATGCTGTCATTGACTTGGTGCAGGCACCTGTAAGTCCTGTGCTCTCTCCTGGGGCACAACCTGTAGTTGGAGCTACTTCTCTATATGGAGTGCAACAGCTATCTTCTTCAATGCCTGCACTTGCAGTGCCTTATCCCTCTTTGCCCTCACATGCTGGTCCTTCAAGTATTGGCCACATGGAACAATCATTTCCAGAGAGACCTGGTGAACATGAATGTCAGTATTTCTTGAAAACTGGGGACTGTAAATTTGGGTTATCTTGTAGGTATCATCATCCTCGGGATAGAATTGTGCCACAAACAAACTGTGTCCTCAGCCCACTTGGTCTCCCTCTGCGTTCGGTATGAATTTACTCAGTTTCTTATATAATGCTCAATATTGGAGGTTCTTGATCTTGATACCCAATTACCCATTGTTCATCCATTTAACAGAGACTCCAAAGACTTCCCTTTTATATTATTTTTTCATCCAAGTTGAAAGGGGATTGTTTCATGTTGTTTAATAATTTGCAAGATTAGCTTCATATAGAAGTTTGAATCTTCATGTTTTATGTGCATTTTCCAGTCACATTAATATGATGCACCATATATTTGTAAAATTGAAAATAATCCTTGGCATATGGATGTTCTCAAAATGGTTTGTGTTAAACCATGAGGTATGTGCTGTTTGTTTTTGTATTACAATCGGGATCGATACCTTTGGAATTAAAATTGTAGATTTCACGTTCTTTCAATATATTCTTCAAGCTAGTTGTGTGGTGGAGACATATGGATCAGCTAGGCCTCATTAGAATCCATCTTTATGACCTATTCTTGTAAAATTTGAATATTATATAGCTATTATTCTTGCATTGATCAATCCATCGTATTTTTGTTATTAATTTTATTTTCCTTATAGTTTTCGTGAGTTGACTGGGGGACTTTTAGATTTACTAATTGAATAGATTTTATAATTTAAAGAAAACTACAGTAGAAGTTTATCTTCTGTGGTGTAAGCTTCTGTTCTTAAAATGCCTTCATTCTTTATCTCATCATAGCTCACAAGTAGTGAGCATGTCACTGAGTTGGCATGACCAGTGTTATTAAAGGCTCAAGGAACACCGAGGCGCAAAAGATCCCGGAGCCTAGGCGCGCGCCTGAGGAATGTGAGGCGCATATTTGTATATATAATTTTTCAATTAAAAATAGGAACATGTATATTCTTCTAATCATTTTGTTTTGAGCATTTTTTAATATTTTGATCAAATTATGACAAAACATTTATAAATTATTGCATTCAATTAAATTTATATACATCACTATTTTCATAACTAAGTTGCTATAATAACTAAGATATTAATATTTACTTATATTGTCTTATGTACAATTTTTTTATTGACTAGTTTAATCTTTTGGTTAAAATTATGTCCCCAATAATTATAAATGTATGATCTATTATTAATTATTATAGCAAACATTTGTATTTTACAAAATATAAATTTTTCTTATAATTTTTAACGATCTCAACAAATTATCTAAGAGCCATGTCAAAAGTAAATCAATTAAGTTAAATTATGAGATTTATTGTTATTATGCTTCTTTTTTTAACTCTTTGCTGGAAAAAAAACCAAAAAAAGTGAGCTTTAATCAACGAAATCGGGTTAAAAACTAAGATTTTTGGCATCAGGCGCCTAGAGGCGCCAACCATTGCGCCTGAGGCGCGCCTTTGATAACACTGGGCATGACTAACAGGGAATGGGGTTAACTTATAGATACTTTAGGAACTAACTTTCTTACAGATGCTCATTAATCTTTAGATGCAGTGTTTTTGGCTTTGTGCTAATCAATATTCTTGGCTTTGGATTTTGATTTGAAAACCTTGTCATATGTCATCTAATTATTCTTGATTCCAAAAATTGTTTTTCAATGTTCATTCGAATATTGATATTTTGAACCACAAGTGTATTACCTGTGAAGATGCCATCTCTTTTATAGTAAGTATGTTGTCTTGTGAATAGTTGTTTTAATATGATTCTTTTTTTCCTCTTGAAAAACAGGGGTCACAGCCTTGTACTTTCTATTTGCAAAATGGGCGCTGCAAGTTTGGGGCCACTTGCAAATTTGATCATCCTGTGGGAACGATAAAATATAGTCCATCAGCTTCATCTCTCATAGAAACGCCTGTGGCTCCCTATCTTGTTCGATCTTTGTTATCCGATCTGGCCCCTGCATCCTCTTCTTCTGATCTGCGGCCTGAATTAATGTCTGGATCCAAAAAGGATTCATTATTGAGCAGAATTCCTTCTTCTGGAAGCACCTCCAGTAGTTCAGTTGGTTTAATCTTCTCTCAGACTGGGTCTGTTCCCCTTACTGATTTGCAACTTTCAGGTCAGAGTTCTGTTCCCTTGAGTAATAGCAGAAGCACAAGGCAGGGTGTTGATGTTCGACGTTCAAGTTATTAGTCATCATCACATGAGGATGTGATATCACCAGCCTTTATATATCTCAGTAAGTTATAGTCGATTGTGCAAAGTTTACTAGTCTTGTCAAGCTTTTCCAGCCAAGTCAAACTGGTCTATGTCTCTATAGGACTGATTGTCTTATATGCCCATTTAAATAAGCATCAACAATGAACACCATATTAATCCATGTCTTTCTTTTTCAAATATTTGCAACAAAAAACCTCCTATCAGGTCAGACTTTCACTTCCACAATCCCTTGTGAAACTAGATTACCCGGTTCCACATTCTTGCCTTTCTCAGATTATACTGGTATTACTTTGCTTTCAGTTCATGCCGTTTTCTTACAAAATGCAGATATACTTCCAATTTTGTAATCCCTAAGCTTATCTGTTTGATTGATTTTGGAGGGGTAGGAATGTGTTCATGTTGCCCCCATGACATTTCCTAGGTCATGTGGAGGGAGTTTTTGAAGGCTCCAAGAAGGGCATCATCTTATTGCAATAGACTACAAGAATATACTTGAGATTTTTTAGCATAGGCTTTACTGGATGGACTTAAAGGCCTTTCTAGAAATTTGTCTCATTTCTTTATTTATTTATATGCTGAAACATTATGACAACTTGAGAACTACCTTATATTTGATTAAAGGTTGCTGTGAAATATCAGGTAAGATATTGAGCATTCAATACTTTCTTTTTATTTATTTTTTGTTATTGTAGATGAAAAATGTTGAAAAGTTCTGATATAACACTCAAACCTGTGTAACAGCTAGATGGTCTATTGTTTGTGTTGGACGAAAATGAAACAAATAATAGAACAAATGCAAATAGAGCAAGTAAAGGAAATGGTGTTCATTCCACTTTTCACTCTTGTGATTACATGAATTTTACCAAAGAAACAAAAGAACAAGCTGAAGAAACAATAACATCCTTCTAATCAGCCACTGCTGGGAGATCCAATTACAAAGAAAAACAAGAAATTCTCCAAACACCCAAGGCCTCTGCCTTAGAGAATTTTTCCCCCCAAGATGATAACCTCCAAAAAGATAACCCCCACACATACACCTTTCCCTAATATATCTATTCCGTACATGCCAATCATTTCCTATTACAAACCTTAACTAATTACTGCCACGTCACAACTCAATGGTCCCCTCCTGCTGCTAGAATTCAGCCCCCTTTGTTCCTCATTCTGCTGTAAACCATAATCACAGGAAGCCTTGCAATTGCGTGGGCTGCACTTATGCTCTCAGGCCCAATCTGTTAGTGTTCCTAGAACATGCCAAGGATCTCTAATTATGATATGTGTGTGAATACTCAAAGAAGTTGTGGAAATACTTACAATGATCGGATTTGATGGATGTATGAAGT
>SKCR01041384.1:0-142631 GCA_019454045.1 Zanthoxylum bungeanum | reverse complement strand
AATTAAAATTTTAATTCACTGTATGCATATTTTATATATGTTTTCTGACTTCACTTATAGTTGCAGATTTCTAGAATAGGTTCTAGATTAAGAGTAGGCTTGAATATTGTTAGATTAGTCTAAACCATCAGGAACTTTTTTTTCGATTTTCTTGAAAAACCAAGATGGTTATTGACCTAATTACTAAGTCACGATAGGTAATCTAATAGATATATGTTTTAGGATATATTTCTCTAGAGAGAATAATTTCTTGTACAGTAAGGAATGACGTGAATTAGTTCATGTCTCGAGATTCTTGACTGACATTAAGAAAATCCCATTAGGTATTTGTTTATTTAATAATGAAGTTTCTTGGCTTTAATGACCTTTAGAGGTCACGTGTCTAACACAATTTGCTAATCAATTATTTTCAATTGTTGTGAATAATTGATGGCAAATTATAAAGCTAAAGAAAAGAGATGTGTATAGTTGTGTGTAGAGAATATTGATTCTTACAGTACGACAACTATAGATATTCGATACCCGATCTCCCATCTAATTATTTAAAATATTCTTGAATGATTGTTTTGATATTTGATATCAGAACTTGCGACTATTAGATAATTACTTGTTCTTTATAAATAGTTGTTACATATTTTAATATGACTAGTAATGTCATTGACCTAAAGACAAACATTAAGAAAAATATTCGGTTAAGTACATAACTTAAAACAATATTTTATGAGATTTTATCACTTAAGCATTAGATGCTTATTTCGTATGGTAAAGGATGGTCTGATACGAGATCACACCATATATCCTTCTTCATTTAATGAATATTGTATTCGGGAATGTGATTAAATCTCATTTAACCAATGATTTTCATTGGACCACAAGATTTATTAAACTGATACATTAAATATATAAAGTTTAATGAATTATAAATTACTTAAGGTAGTTTTCTTTACTTAATAACTTAGTCCATGGGTTGTCATGACTTTTGTTACATGTTTCTGATGAAACACAGATATAATATTTTGACTGGTTCAAAGATATTCGATCTGAAGTTTTGAAAACTGTATTTTTAAAATTTATCATAAATCTTTGAATTGTTTAAAGATGTTTGATATGATCAAACATATGAATTTATGGCAATTAGTTATAAGGTTATTCAATGAATATGATTCTTACTCAATATTATTCTTCTATGATTCCACCGTGATGAAATTGGTTAGTGGGAGGAATCGAATCTTATATGATTTGATTCGTTTGATATTGAGTGTTATCGAATTAGTTTCAATGCTCTTGGGGATATGCTCCAATAACACTAATTCATCATTTTAATTAAAGTTCCATTAGTTTCTACAATTACGTATATGATATTTATAAGTAGAAAAATTGAATTTTAAAAAGTTTGAGATTTGAATCTTTCTTTTATATAGTGGTTATATAATTGAAAGTTCTTATGCCTCGAAGGTACAAGTAAAAGTTTATCATTTATTCTATTTAATAGAATATTGTATTCTATTTGATAGAATATATTTTCTATGATCCCGAGTAATAAAATAATTTTATTACTTGGTGTGTAATATCGAATGTTGACGATTGTAGAAAATACTTGACTTATTGAAGTCAATTGTGAGAGTGATAAACTATAAATGAAACTACATAATTAATAAGATGAAAAGACCCTTAGAAATCTTCCATATAAGTCCAATAGGATGTCAGAATCATTTGCGAAGTATTTGATACTTAATGGTTCTGCTATTTTCTTATCGAAGAAAGTTATCTTATAACTTATAGTGGGAGAAATATTTGATATCGATTTCGGAAGTTAGCATTAAACATAGATCTAAGATTGTTCATAGCTTACTACGATAGAGTTTTGAACTTGATTAAGCTTTCGTTATGAATCATTCATAAAATGTGCAAATGATTTGCGCAGCAAAAGCAAAGCGAGCTTATTAAAGGTTTGATCTTTATAGTATGACAATGAGAAAAGTTATACTCTATAGTGTTTTGTAGATTCTAAGGAAACTTGTCTCTAGTCGCACTAATTGAATAATTAAAGATCTGTTATTTAAGTGATACAGAATAAGCATAAAGCTTAAGTGATAAAATCTCTCAAAGCATTGTTCTAAGTTATTTACTTAACCGAATATTTTTCTTAATGTTTATCTCTTCGTTAATGACACTACCTATTGTTTTAAAATATGTAACAACTGTTTATAAAGAACGAGTAAATATCCAATGTCACAAGTTCTGATATCATATATCAAAATAATCATTAAATAACATTTTAAATAACTAGACGAGAGATCTGATATCCAATACATATAATTGTCGTATTGTGAGAATCAATATTCTCTACACACAACTATATACATCTTATTTCTTTAGCTTTATAATTTGCCTTCAACTATTCACAACAATAGCAAATAATTTATTAGCAAACTATGTCTGACACATTACCTCTGAAGGTCACTAAAGCCAAGAAACGTCCTTATCAGATAAACAAATACCTAATGGGGTTTTCTTAATGCCAGTCAAAAATCTCGAGACATGAACTAATTCACGTCAATCCTTACTGCACAAGAAACTATTTTCTCTACAGAATTATATCCTAAAACAGATATCTATTTAGATTACCTATCATGACTTAATAACAAATTCACTAAATATCTTGATTTTTCAAGAAAATCGGAACAACAATTCTGATGGTTTAGACTAATGTAACAATATCCAAGCCTATTCTTAATCTAGAACCTATTCTAGAAAGCCGCAACCATAAGTGAAGTCAGAAAATATAAAAAAATATGCATGCAGTGGACTAAAAGTTTATAAGGAAAACATAAACGGTAATTTTTGATAATATTACACACTGCCTTAGTTATGAATTTTTAACCCATCAGTGCCTCCCACTACTTTACGTAACACCGTAATCCCCAATGGAAAATAAGAATTCAATAATAAAATCGAATTACATAATGGGAAGTGGACCCCATGAATATATTTCGACTCATAGCTTTGGCACGTTCTCGCCTACGTATATTCACGGGTAGACAACTCATTGTCAATCACATCACTATGACTCATGATTTTGGTCCTGACCGTTTCTCGTTGTGACAGCTTTGGCACGTTCATAGGAGGCGTATCAAGGCTTCACTTTTCAATGACAAACTCAATCTACCGATGTAGTTCTGACAGCTTTGGCAAGTTCAGGAATCCACTTTCACTTGAATTTGTCTCTTATCATATAAGTTCTACCGGCGCGAATGAACTACCATCAGCTATAACTGCACAGCTTTGGCACGATACAGTTACAGTACCAAGAAATCATTCGCATCCGTACTGATAAGATGGACCAAGAAACGAGTATTCCAAATTCTACTCACTTTAATGCCTTATTAAATAGTGATTTTCCTAAAAAGTGTCATACACCTTTATTTTAATCAAATTAAATTTCACATGCATGTGTAAATAATAAAATTGGATTAAATATCATATATCGAGCAAGACAAATGTAATGGATGTAGGATCAGACTCGCTCTGATACCATTTTGTCGAGGTCAAGCGCAGCAGAAGAGCGCGGTTCAGGCGAAATCGTAATTTTAAAATTTTTAAACTTATCGAATAAATTATTCAATATCTCATATGAATAATTCAGTCGTAGTTCACTTAAACATATTATATTTGTATGAAATAACAATATAAAAAATTTAGAAAATATCGCGAAACTTTTACGAAAACGTTTTCCTTAAATGGCATAAAACACCTTTTTGCCCGAACCGACCAACCAATACATATGGGGGCTGCCCAGGTCAGCCCCAATAGTACCTGGACAGTTCATGGGCTGCCCAAATAGTGACCAATTCACTGTTTGGACTGTCGTCACCCGGTAAGCCCGAAACTCACCCGGTAACGCCATTTTTTTTACCATTTTCGTATATTTTCAATCCGAAATAATTTCTGGCAATTATTCTAATGCCCAATACACATCCAATATATTTAAATAACATATTTTTCATCATAAAATTTCTATAATTTCCAGGGACCAAAAATTATCATTTTCATGCTTTAAATCCAATTCTCTCAATATTAATCATATTAATATTTAAACCAAACAAAGCCACAACCAATGAGGAACTCAAGAAGAATTATAGGAGTTAAAAGAGTGGTCATAACACTCTAGAATGGAAACAATTCATCAAATAATAAAATTGAAGTAATATTACATTAATATTACTCAATCTAACTTCACAAATGTATTTAGCCTCCAAATCCATAATCCAAATTAAAAAGCCTAAAATTTAAGAAAGAAAGAAACCCTAGAACAAAGCTTTCTTCTTGATTTGATCAATTTCTCTCAAGTTCCTCTCAAGAAATATTTTGGGAGCTTTCTATGAAGAAGCATTTCGACCATGGAGGAGTTATGAAAGAGGAAAAACAATTTTTCACTATATATAAGGCTTGGACGAAATTAGGAGGAGGGGCAATTTGATCATTTGTAATTCATTTAATCAAATTAAAGAATTCAAATCCAATTTGAAACATTTATCTTAAATGCAAATAAGTCAAATTTTTACACTATAATCATTTCCTTATAAAAATATCACCTTAGATATTTATATTTTAATTACTTTAATTATTTAACAATTAAATAATTAAATAATTACTTAAATACAAATATCTAAATATATGTATCATATTTACTTTAAATAATCAAAAATATATATATTTGAGATATATGTAAAATATCTTATTTGTCAATTAATTAATGTGCATTTAATAAAATCATATATTAATACAAATACACATAAATTAGGAAATGATTGAAATACCCCTTAAGCATGTAATTTTCGTTTAACCCTTAAATGATCCGAATTAACTCATTTAATCCGATAAAATACTATGAATAATCTGTATTATTCATAACACATTGCCCAAGTGCTCAACGAGTACACTTCATATTATGAGACTCTCTAAGTTTAGGTTTATCCGTCACTGAATCAAATTTAGTGTCTATAATTCACCCACTCGTAAATTATGACGACTACTGATAATCTCGCTAAACTAAGCAAGTCGAGGTCATTGCATACGTATAATCCCTCCGTCACAGGCTATCAATATTATATCGGGGATATAGATAGGAACGTCGAATCCTTAAGGTATAATATAGTCGACTTTCAAATTTACGATCTCTAAATAACACTCGGAACTCGCTTCCAAAGTATACCACGATCATGGTTTTACTAAATCGCAAATACGTACATGATACTTATGACCTATGCACAAGACTGATGGATTCTATCTGATACTCATAGGATATCATGAGAATGAGTCCACACCCAACGACCATGCAGAGGTCTGATCTATATAGATCGGTGACGTGACTGCCACCAAAGTATGAAGGATGTCTCATATATCCACAGTGGTATCGCAAGTCAAAATACCACTATGCTACTCGAACCGTGAAGATTCATATTGACGTTGGTGTACCATATATTAGGAAATCTTTGGTGAACAATTCAGTGTTTATCAAATAAACACCTACATGTCTATACGAGTCTCCAAAGACTCATGGTTCATTGGGATAAACCATCAGACCAAGTCTCGATATACAACATATACTTGTCTCAGCAGATTTTACTAACGGACCTGTGTTAGTAAATCTTGACCAGGAACTTTATTTGTGAATATAAAACTTATTATGACACTTCCCAATGTCAATTACAAACTACGTTGTACTGCACACTACTTTGTAAATCTCAGGTCTTTGTCTAATATATATATATCACTAAATAAAATTTAGTTTCAATCTAATCGTAATTAGATAAAATACGTATATAAAAACAAGAGATGTAACCATATATATGTAATATTATGGAAAAATGTATTGTTCGTATTCATGAATCGGACATAAATATGATCCGGATTGGCGCACCGAGCACCAACCCTAATAATTTCTCCCACTTGCTCTAGTGCCAATCCATGGTATCATATACACATATAAATGTGTATCACATACACAAGACCCTCAAGAGCTCACCTAACACTCAAGAGTTAGGCAATAACGAGTAAGTCCGCTATAACGTTTTGAGATTGTAAAACAAACTCAAACGTTTTCCTTAGCTAGTATCATTCATATTTTGTAGAAACTAAATTCTACATCAATATGACTCAGATGCGACATCAATATTGTGCTACAGCTACTGAGTTGTCCAAGTATTTAAAGATCAAATCCAAAATACTATGCAGACAATCATAAGCACAACACTAAAATCAGAATTTCTAATTTATAAGGTCACTATGCAACTTCATAAGTTACAACAAATTCCACTCACAGAATCCATGACACTCCCACTGCATCTTTTCTGACTCTTTATGACGTAGACTATCTAATGTCATAATTAGACTTAAAACTAATTTGACATTAATGGTTGCGGTCTATATTCTCCATGAATAAGAAAATTGTTCTTAATTTCCCAAATATAACAAAGAACATGATTCAAGAAACATCATATGGTCTATATCGTATCAAAATAACTCAAAACAATTACAATTAAATCGATATCTTTAATCGCACATAATATAGTATTCATTATACCAACATCCTATGAAACATAAGATTGACTAGACATTCTAATCAGTTTCTCTTTCGAAAAAGGAACCATCCTTTACGAAATATTAATAATATATATAAGAGACACACTAACTGTCAAACTGTTATATTAACTGTCACACATATAGTCTTTTTGTATCCTTTATTAGATCATATCTAATGCACGACTAATTGGAGTATTGATCGGGGGTAAACACACACACATAACGCAAGCGCGTGTATCGCTCAAGTAGTATAAAATGTATCGATCCCACGAGGACTTAATACACAAGCTATTAATTTATGAAGCTAAATATCTACGAGTATCTAATTGATTGATTTTTGGTTCGATGGTGATTTTAAACTAAAGACAAGTAATTACAACTAAACAAATGTAGATTTTAAGTTTTAAACAATTATATGAAAATATTCAGGGTTCTGAATCCTTCCAATATCTTTTAAAGATGAAGTGATTATCTCATGTTTGTGCAATATATCAGTTTATTAACCTGGAACACTAAGTGTCGCAAAAGCATCTTCCGATGGCCAAAGGTAAATACCCAAAGTAACCCAATTAACTATATTCATATGTTAATTAAGAAACTCTAAATTCATTAAGATTATGTTCCAATTATGGCTACCCCCGCCCGATAAGTATATTCCTATACTGTAAGGAAATCTACCTAAGAGACATTTACCCCAAGGTGAGATCGTGAGCTATTGAGTCTATGGTTAAAACCTAAAATCCCTTTTCCAAGTTCATTTTAAGTTTACCAAATCAATCTTATTAATGGCCAGTTAACAAGAAGCATTAAGCTTAAGACTCAATAAATAAACCAATATACCACCCAAAACATAAAATAACCACTTATAAAACGGTGATATTGAAATTTATCACAACCCTAGATAATATTTTTAGTTACAAAACATACCTAAAATTAAAAAAATGCATAGTTAAACAAAATAACATAATAGAAAATTAAAAAGTGAAGAAAATTACAACAATAAAATAAAATGTCAAGTCCAGTTTTTGCTCTTATTTGTTCCACATTTACTCCTGATTGATTCCATTAAGTCCCGATTTTATTTTATCTGTAAAATAAACTAAAACACATCAAAATGTTCATAAAACTCGAGAAACTATACAAAATATTAAGTAAAAGGGGCGGTGAATATTGATATATTTTTCGCTCATCACATCTGTAAACCTAACATTTTGCTAGTCCTCGAGCAAAACAACAAAATAAAATGCAATAAACAATTAAAATTAAACTAAGCCATTTTCGTAGGGATCACAGTTACATTTAGCGTATGCAACAAGCCTTTAAACCCCTATGTGTTCCTAGTGGACGAGTTGTAGTCTCATGAGAGCTTATAATGATGATACCCACAAACGTCAATCTAAAGCACACAAAAGCAAAAATACAAAAGAAAAGAGAATAAATAAGTTAGTGACTAAACAAGTGAAACTGTTTATCCAAGTTAATAACTGTTTTCTTTCTTTCTAAATTACTAAATAAGTAAATTCTCCGATTATTTTTACCATTCTCCACATACACAACCAACAAAGTATTAATCAGCTCATTGTGCCCACAATATTCATAAGTGTAGTTGAAAAGAGAGTAATATTTTTGTCTGAAAGTTATATTAGAATTCATATCTTTTTAGCAATGTAATTTTTTCCTTATTTTTTTTAATATCTTCAGTCCATGTAGCGAGCTTTAGGTCAGTGACTCCCAAACCAGTTGGCTTTACGGCACTAGGTGTTAAGACACCCTTACAGACTTAATTACTCGGATTTCAGATATATATATATATATATATATTATATATATATATATATATATTATATATATATATATATTTATAACATCTTCAATCCATGTAGCGAGCTTTGAGCCAGGGACTCCCAAACCAGTTGGTTTTAGGGCACTAGGTGTTAAAACACCCCTTCAGACTTAATTACTCAGATCTCATATGTTTTTTTTATAACATCTTCAATCCATGTAGCGAGCTTTGGGCCAGTGACTCCCAAACCAGTTGGTTTTAGGGCACTAGGTGTTAAAACACCCATTCAGACTTAATTACTCGGATCTCAGATGTTTTTTTATTAATATACATAATTTTTTTTTTTTTTAAAAATCCATCGCGTTTTTAGATGCTTCATTCAATTAAACTAGAGCACTGATTATTACAAACTTTTCAATTACAGCTCATGGCCGTATGTTTCCATGCATATTGATAATACCTGTCAATTGAGCATATGAAGATCCATTTTAGTCAGTATTAAAGAGAATTCACAAATTAAATAATTCAAATGGAAATAAACAAAAATTAACTTATTACGAAATAGGTTGAGATACCCGTATCAGGAGTGGAATTTCCTTACTCAATTATTTCACACCAATATCACCTGAATAGTCAAATTAAAAATACAAAAACACAATTTTTTTTATTTTTTAAATTTTTTTGAATTTTTTTTTTTAAAATTTTTGTCTAAAAATCAAATAAAAACGAAAAAAAAAAAAAAGATACTAGTCAAGTATTCCCCTCCCCCAAACCTAATTGAGACATTGTCTTCAATGTCTAAAGTAGAAGAAGAGTTAGAAAACAGTATCTGGTTAGCTGAAATTCTACATCTTAAAAAGAAAATTAAAGGTTAAGATCCAGATTTATCCGACGCTTTTTACCACGATCATTATCAGACCAGTTAATCTTGGAAATGATAGGGTCAATTAGTGGTTCAAAGGCTAAAAGTAGGTCAATTAAATCATTGGTAGTTCTGGCAGTGAAGAGGATATCTTTTACAGGTTTTGACACGAACCCATTTCTCCGGGCATCATTAAGAAACACACAAAGAAAGTCATAAAATCCATTAATATTAAACAGTCCAATCAGTTTCTGGCGTATATTCAAGTTCGCCCAAGAAACTACTGTAAAAATTTCCTCCATCGTTCCCAAGCCACTTGGCAAAGCAATAAAAGCATCTGCATGATTAATCATTTCAACCAGTCGTTGAGATATACCTGGTACAATAAGTTCCTCTCCGTTTGATGGTGCTATAATATTCGCCTCTGCCAAAGGTTTTATGATGATTCCCAGAACTTGACTACCTTCTTCCTGTACGGCCCTTGAAACGCACCCCATTAGTCCAAGATTGCCACCGCCATATACTAGGTGCATATTCCTTTCAGTTATGACTGTACCCAATTCATGTGCTGCCTCAACGAACTCTGGTTTAGAACTAACAATAGTACTGTAAAACACACAGATGTTTAAAACTCATCTTCTTGAAGTTGCTTCTATTTTTTTTATTTATTTCTCAACTCTGAATGTCTTCAAGATGCAAGGGTGAGTAAAAATAGCACCAGTACCTGCCAAATGACAATTATTAGCTAAACAGTAAAATATATCGTGAAAGTTAAAGATTATGGATCATGTCGGAGAAAATAAAAGAAAATCACAAAACAAATCACAATTATTAGATAAATAAAAAGAGATAATAATATTTACAAGAAGTAACGGCTTGATTGACATCTATGTGTCAGGGACAAGCTTCCCATCCAATTTTCTTATAAATTGGCAAACAGGTCTTTTAAAGTCAGATTCCCGAGACTTAATTGTTGTCTTTCTTTTCGAAATTGTGTATATAATATGTGAATTGTGTGATGCACATATCCACTGAGATGCTCTCAAGAGTCAATGATATGTATCCAAAGTCTCCTTACTCAAGCCATCCCTAATGAATTTAATTTTATATTCACAGTTATCAGACACCATTCCTAAAGAACGGCAACGAGTATTACATGTCATGCGTGCACATTTATAGCAAACACCCATTCTTTTAGCTTTTCTTCTCTTAGCATATGTGCTTCTTCCTAAACCAGACATATATGAAATAAAAGAGTCAGAGGACTCACCTGCCAATCGGACCGGTGCTTCAATTAACCAACGAATGCCATTAGGAATACCTTTGATCATCAAAAGTCTCTTTCGTTTCATACGAGCTTTATAGACTTTCATCAGAGAGTTTTGAGGGAGAGAAGGAAATTGCTTGTGAAGATTTGCGAGAACGTCTTCCATCCTGTGTGACTTAACCTACCTACAAAATTAAACACACAAAAATAAAATACACAAATCTGAATATATACACAAATTGCATAGGTTGCCTATTTGCTAGCGCTATGTTTAATATCGTCAGCTAGACATGACTGCCCGAACGTTAGGCTGGATCTGAAAGTGTGATACTTTCTTTTTGTCGCTCCAATGATTCTCCCCAGTAGTGCTTGACACGCTTACTTTTAACCTTGAATATTTCATTAGAATTGGGATCATGTAACTCAACGGTTCAATCTGGTAAAACTTGAGTGATTAAGAATGGACCTGACCATCGTGATTTTAACCTCCCAGGGAAAATTTTCAACCTTGATTTGCTGAACAATACCCGTTGCCTCGGTTCCAGTTGTATGCGCACTAACTTCTCATCATGTCTCTTCTTGACATTTTCTTTGTATAATTTGGCATTCTCGAAAGGCTGTATGTGAAATTCCTCCAATTCGTTGAGTTGGTGGAGCATTTTCTCTTCAATTGCTTGCAGTTCAAGATTTGACTTCTTCATTGTGCAGTACACTTTATCTTCAGGCTCCACAGGTTGATGACATGCTTTAAGTTTGTCAGTGGAACTTTGCATTGCATCAGAGTTCTGGACGGTACTATTTATCACATCAAGTCTGAAATATTCCTCATTATTTTCATCATTCGGGAATTCCATGGCTTTGAAAACATTGAATTTTACTTCTTGGTCCTGTACCCTCATGGTTAGTTCATTTTTTTATACATCAATTTGATGGAGTTGGTGCTTAGAGTGTCAATCCGATTTGTATATTTTATTATTTATTAATAAAATAACTACATTTTTTCATTCCATACCTCATTAATGGTATTGTCATTATGCGTATTAGATTGATGTATAAATATGCTAAGAATGACATCAACCTTAGAATAGTCTTGACACTAGGTGTAAACTATTCTTAAAGTAAAATTCCTAGTCGTTGGTTTTGGAATAACTGTTGAATTCTTATAACCTAGAAGACTGGCACATGTCGTATATTGGAATTGGAGTTCCAATGGTTTAACATGATGTACCATGAGTTTTGGAAACTCGTATAGACATGTAGGTATTCAATGGAGAGAATACTGAATGACTTACAAGTGATTCCTAATAGTTGGAAGTACACACCACCGTCAATAGGAATCTCCTCGAGTCGAGTAGCATATGTAATCCTTTGACTATAGGAAAACATTGATTTTGTGTGAGATCTTCCACACTTAGATGCCATGTATGTCAACAACCTTTCATATTTGGAAAAATTAGATTAAACCCACTTAAAAGTTGATTACAACTTTTATTAATTAAAAATTACCTAAGTTTTGCTATAAATAGCAAGCTTTAGGAAGGTTTTAATTACAAGTTAAAATACATGCAAATTCTTAGAGAAATTAGCCTAAGTTAAAGAAGTGTTTAGAGAAGCTTGTGAGGTCTCTAAAACATTTCCTTAAGGATAAATCAAGATTAGATCTTGAAGTGAAGTGAAGCATGTGTTGGAAATCAGATTGGAGTCGAGCTTGCACACCTTGGAGGTTCTCCGACGATTTCAACAAAAGGAGAAGTAGATTGGATATTGCATCAAACTTACTAGGTAATGTTCGATCTTCTCATAAGCTATGTTTATTTATGAATTAGATGCATGATCACATAACTTAATGTTGAAATAAGGCAAATAAATTATGTTAGGATGCTTCGGAAGTATAAACACAATATGCTTGTAATTATGTCAAAATGTTCATGTTGGACATGAAACAATTAATTAGAGTTTGAAACTCTAGATTAAAGCTTCGAGGTATGGCTACCATTCTAGAATCACTTGATCACCTTTGGGTGACCTAGAATTGTTCACGAGACATTTCTTATTGGGATTCTAATTTGGTTTGTGTAATGGATTCAAGATTTACGCAAATGCGTATGTAGAATAAATTTATGTTTTTGTAAAAAATATTTGATATTTTGAAAAACTTGATTTTTATTCTATAACATGTGTTAATGTTGGTTTTGAAATTAAAAATTAATTTTGTATGTTTTTGAAGTGTTTAGGGAAGACCGGAAGCTATTAGGATAATAGACCCTAATAGCATCAGCTCTCTGGAAATTTTCCAGAGAGCTGAGCTTTTGAAGCAATGAAAGCAAAAAAATAAAAAAAATTGAAATGATAAGATGATTGCTACATTGTGCGCGCGCACTGTAGCACGCGTCTACGCGCGTGACAATTTTACCTTTGATCGTTCGTGAGTTTCCGGGCTCCAATTCAGTCCAAGTTTTTTCCTATACACTCATAATAGAATATAATATTTCATTAAATAATTTAAAATTAAACCTATACTTGATATGCATGGGTTAGACCCATTTCCGCTGGCCGGGCACCGATCCACCCTATGGGTTCCACAACTGCCCCAACAGAATAATGGTTCGACCTGTAGCCAAGAATGGTCTCCCGAAGATGATGGGCACGTATTCGTCTTCCTCTATGTCGAGGGTAATAAAGTCTACTGGGAGAATGAGTTTGTCGACTTTGACCAGCACATCTTCAACTACACCTCTGGAAATGTGAACGATCTATCAGTAAGTAACAGAGAGACTGCGGTGGGCATTGCTTCTCCAATTTGTAGTTTCCTGTAAATAGAAAAAGGCATCAAGTCAACACTAGCACCTAAATCACATAAAGCCTTACCGAAGTTATGTTCTCTTATGGTGCAAGAGATGGTGAAATTGCCAGGATCTTTCAACTTTGGGGGAAGTGTGGGACACAGAAACTGGGCGACACATGCTGTTCCGGGCTCGCGTCCCGGTTGGGAGTATGAAGTAGCCCGCGGGGGACTAAACCCGAGAATAATAGAGTCGCCACTCAGTGTGAACCGGGAAAATGAGATTTAAGGCCGCACTCACCCCTCGCAAGGGAAGACCTCAAACCGTTGGGTTCAGAATGGTCCCTTACTTATGCCACTTGTAATAAAATGATTTGTGCCATAATCTAACCAAGCCTAAGCAACATATTTCCAAGGATAATCTATTTCATGCATAAATCAAAGGTTCATCTAAGTTCACATGTAACACATTTTTAAGTTTGCATACAACCTATTTGCATATAATCTATGTCCGAATTTGCATGCATAAAGTAAATTGAAATGCGTCAAGCATGCAAATTCATAAGCACATTATATTATTCATGATACAGAAACGTAAGCAAACAATGATCATACAAGCATGCATAAGATTGAATCTGAATGATGGCAAACGCATAATTTCACAACACATTGCATTGATATCATATAAGCGCAAACATGCAATAATTATACAAGCATGTATATTAAAGAGAAGCAATCAGGTTCGTAATACAAAGGGATAACCAATAGGGGAATATGCATAAAATATGATGAAGAGGACTCAGTTCAGTGTATGCGCGTTCGTGTAGCGTTTGAAAATGCATTCGAACGGGGTTACAGCAGTGACCCCCAAAATGCAGTAAACAACATGGCACATACGTTTACGGATGAATGGATGACACCTAATCAATAATAACGGGCTAAGAGGCACGGCAAATCGTTGTGGCAAAGGTAGCCCTTAGGCTTTTTATCCCTCAAGATGGAGGACCTTTAATCCAACTCGATGAGCCCATGCGCATTGCAACATGATGCATGGTTATGCAAGAAGATGACATACAGAGAAAAGCGAATAACAAAATAAAAGGCGCAGCGAAGTATCGTGGTAAAGGTTCTTTAACCTTTAAAAATAGAGGATCTTTAATCCAACTTACTAAGCCCATGTGCATCACATCATAATGAATATAAAAATAAAGACAACAATATCGAACTTCGTATACCCGATTGAACATATCTCACATTCAACCGACTATACATCATTAGGCGCGGCAAAGCATCGTGGTAAAGGATTTTAACCTCTCAAAATAGAGGACCTTTAATCGCACTTACTAAGCCTATACGCAAACAACATAAGACATATATAAAAAGTAAAGACAACGATATCGAACTTCCGATTGAATATATCTCACATCCAATCGAATATACATTATTCGGCGTGGAAAAGCATCATGGTAAAGGATTTTAACATCTCAAAATAGAGGACCTTTAATCGCACTTACTAAGCCCATGCGCTTTATCTCATCATAATGCACATAAAAATAGAAACAACGATATCGGACTTCGTATACCCGATTGAACACATCTCATATTCAACCAACTATACATCATCCGGTGCGGCGAAGCATCGTGGTAAAGGATTTTAACCCCTCGAAATAGAGGACCTTTAATCGCACTTACTAAGCTCATGCGCTTGACCTCATCATTACTCAAACAAATAAGATGCAGAAAATAAATGACGACAATAAACAAATCAAGATAAAATAAAGTAAGTGTCGTGTACTCAAGTGGTACGTGGAGTTGTATCCCGAGTACAGGTCATACTACCGTCCATTCAGAATCGGCTATGAAATTTATGTCTGGGTTTCCATCCTATATACCACGAGAGGCGACATATTTTTCATTCATTCAAGGGCCACAATCATGCACAAATAAACGACTCTTATGCGACAAAGATGAATAAAACAATTAAAAAGATAGATGGAAATAATAGGAAAAGTACCCTCAAGTCTAACCTTTTATGTCGACTCTCGGAAGTATGGTGCACGGTCTTCGAAAAAGGGGGGGAATGCTTCGCAACTCCTCCGGTTCACAGGTTCACGCCTTTCCTCGCTGTTCCACTGCTCAAGCTACTGTTTTGACTCCGATTCGCTGCTGTTTCGACTCCGATTCACTGCTGTTTTGCTACTGTATTTCTGTTGTATTTTGGTCACTATTTTTGGTGTTTCCAAAGGCTTTAAGTGCAGTTTTTTGGTTATTGTTTTAGGGATTAAAAGTGCAGTTTTCTAGTTACTGGTTTAGGTGATTTAGGGGCTGTTGAGGGATGGTGTTTAGGGCTGTGATTTCGGTAATGAAAAGGTGTTTTTTGAGGTTGTTTTTTATAGGCAAAGGGGGTAGGGCTACTCATTGCTTGATAAGGAAATGGATTTGGCATTTAAGGGGGATTTGATTTGGTGTCAAACAAGGAAATCCTAAGATTGAGGGGGACAAAATTAGTTCAAATTAGGAAGTCAATATATTTAATTGGTGTTGTTTAGGCATAATATTGTTAAGTTAGGAATACAATATTCTTGATTGGGAATATAATTGGTTGATTGATTTTAATGTTTTATTTAATTTGGTATATGATTTAATTAATATTTAATTCCCCATGTGTTAAATATGTGTTTTATTAATTGGGATGTGTTTTATAGGCATTGGTGGGCTAATTGGGCTTGGGCGTGAGGCTAGCAGCAAAACCAGAAATACCGACGCCGTTCGAACGCTGATTCGAACACTACACAAACGCCCGTAATCTGCTTGACATTCGAACGTGGTCACGAACGCAGCACGAACGAAAAACAGTGAACTTGTGGAATGAATCTGATGACATGCTTGTTCTGACTTTCCCCTTCCGACGTCCGTGACTTAAAAGGTAGTGTCTCCAAATGAGACTCATCATAGGGACTTATGCAAAATGCAGTGCCTACAGTCGCCCCCACTTTGATGGGACTTGTGTAATGTGTAACAGTGACAATCCTATCAAAGTTATGCAATGTATTTTCACTTACCTGGCTCGCCAGTTGCCATCTGACTTGCCTGCTGCCTCGACCTGAGTTGACGCCACAGTGGACCTCGATCCTGGGACGCATCCCAATAGATGCAACCGACAACGGGGGCCTCGACCTTGGGACGCATCCCGATACCGCTGACAAAATATGGGTCTCGACCCAAGGACGCATCCCAACACTGACGATGCAGGGGGCCAATGACCCTGGATGCATCCCGATAACTGCAACAGACAACGAGGGCCTCAACCTTGGGACGCATCCCGATAACGTTTCCAAAAGGTGGGCCTCTGATGAGTGGTATTTCTATCACTATTTCCCACTCATTTTACCTAATATTTTTGTATAGTTTCTTGAGTGTTGTGAATATTTTAATATGTTTTGTGTTATTTTGTAGATAAATAAAGTTTCAGGACATTCTGGAGGTGATTTGGACCAAAACAGTGAAAATTAGAAAAATAGCATTTTAGTAATTTGGGCGCATCACGACGCCTAACGTGCACCAGAGCTACTAACGTGCGCCGGGTCAACGGGTCAGAATTTGAGAAGTTTGACTTTGCTAACGTGCGCAGTGCCACATGTCACCATCACAGCCGATCTGCTAACGTGCGCCATGCCAAGTGTCATCATCCTACGGTGCCGACAATTACTATTTCCACGTCTGCCACGCGTCTTTCCACGTCACCATCCACATCAGCAGGTCAACCGAGTCAACATGCCATGTCATCATCAGCAAAACACAGCGTGACACGTGTCACAATCCTACGGTGCCGACAATTGATCTCAGCCGCCTTGCCAGGTTAGCGCCATGTCATCGCCACGTCAGCATAATAATTGAGCTCTTAGCCGCCTCGCCACGTGTCTCCTTATCTTCTTATCCGAATTGCCACATGTGAAAGCCTTAGCAAGCCACGCCAAAAGAATCTGACGTCGCGACGCCAAAGCCCTTGGCGTCGCGACGCTGGAAGCCTACCGGGGTCTATAAATTGAGCTCGAGATTTCAGTTTTTGATGCACCACTCTCTCTCATCTCTTTGATGTAAAGAAAGAGTTTCTCTCTCTAGTTTCTTTTAGTTTTTAGTTTTTTTTTTAATATAAGTTTTGTAATTAAATTTTAATTACTTTTTGTAATAATAGTAATTTACTTTCTTTATTTTTACAATTTTTACTATTCACCATGAGGAGGTAACTTCCCCAGCTAGGGTGAAAGGTAATTCTTTTACTATAGCTAATTAGATTAATCTCCCTTAAAAATAATATATTCACTATTTAAAATTTGACTTAAAAAGGATACAGCTATATTGGTCGGTTGGTAATTTAATTTTAATCTGGTTTAAACCTGACTAATCAAGGATACCACCAGATTGGTCAGTTGGTAATTTAATTTTGGTTCCGCCTTTATGGCTGGTTTATGGACAAATATTACTGCCTTAATGGCTGGTTGGACTTAATTTGACTTAATCAGGATATCGCCAGATTGGTGGGTTGGTAATATTATCTCAAGTTTATATATTATTTTATGGGAGATATCTAAATTAGTAGTAGTAAAAGTAATTCCTTTTACCTTAGCAATTTTATTTTATTGTAATTTACTTTTCAGTATTTACTTTACCACATTTTTACTTCAAGTCTTTTATTTTCAAGTTTTTACCATCCCTAGTTATGTGTTGTAACTAAATAAGTTATCTGGGGTTGTGATGATTTTTAATATCACCGATTTATAAGGGGTTAGATTATAGTTTGGGTATTATAGAGATTTATTTATTGAGTCTTAATCTTAATGCTTTTTATTAACTGGCCACTAATAAAATTGATTAGGTAAACTTAAAATGAACTAGACATATGGATTTTAAGTTTAAGACCTTAGACTCAATAGCCCACGATCTTCCTTGAGGATAGATAACCCTTTAATAGATTTCCTTACATGATAGGAATATACCTGTTGGGTGGGGGTAGCCTTAATTGGAACTTAATCTTAATGAATCCAGATAGTTTGGTAGACATAGACATATGGTTCAATTGGGTTAAACTGGGTATTTGTGTCTGACCATCGATAGAGGCTTACACATAATTTAGTGTTCCAGGATAATAAATCAATATATTACCCAACTTTAAGATAACCACTTCATCTTTAAAATGATATTAAAAGAAATCACAATCCTAGATAGTTTTTAATATTGAGTTTGCCTAAAACCTACTTTCGAACAATTTTATTTTTTTTTTTTTTTACAATTTAGAATCGTCACCATTTCAAATCAATCAAACAACCTGTTAGATACTAGTAATCATTTGACCTCATAAAATTAATAGATTAGATATTAATTCCTCGTGGGATCGATATTTTTATACTACTTGAACGATACGTGCGCTTGCGTTATACGTGTGTGTTTACGCCGGTCAAGTTTTTGGCGCCGTTGCCGGGGACTTGTTTATCTTTCACTATTAGTTTTAAGGTTAGATACATTTACTTGTATCTAATTTCTTTTTACTTTTTGTTTTTGTTTTCTTGTGTTTCAGGTTCTCAGAAACTTCATGAGACGAACCAGAAGTTTTGAACTTCGACCGCTTGACCCAGAAATTGAAAGAACCATCAGACAGTTGAGAAGGGAAAGACGAGAAGGCCAAGAAGCTTTAGTCAACATGGAACCTGAACCTTTGGAAGTTGCACCACCAATTCCCATTCGAGACAGAACCATTCCGGTGGTTGACAGACTCATTTCTTGCATTATACTTCCTCCATTACCAGCAAATGCAGGTGACATCAAAAAATGCATTCAGATGATTCAGCAGTCAGTTCAGTTTGGGGGGAATGCAACTGAAGATCCTAATGCCCACATCAGCAACTTCCTGGAAGTTTGCGGCACTTTCAATTACAACCGAGAAGCTGAAGAAGCAATGAGATTGCGTGTTTTTCCATACTCCTTGAAGGACAGAGCTAAAGCTTGGCTACATTCACTACCTGCAGGTTCCATCACAACTTGGAATACTTTAGCCACCAAATTTCTTGCAAAGTACTTTCCACCAGCCAGAACCGGAAAGCTGAGGAATGACATCACATCCTTTGAACAACAAGATTCAGAAACTCTCTACGAAGCTTGGGAAAGGTACAAAGATTTGCTCCGGAAATGTCCTCACCATGAGATTCCAAAATGGCTTCAAGTCCAAACATTCTATAATGGACTTTCTGGAATAATGAGAACCACAATCGATGCTGCTGATGGAGGAGCTTTAATGGCGAAAGGAGAAGATCAAACCTGGGAACTAATCGAAGAAATGGCCAACAACAATTCCTTGTGGCCAACAAAAAGGAGCATGATCCACAGAATTGCAGGAATTTATGAAAGTGGAGCCAATACAGCAGTCAACGCCAAGCTAGATCAGATATGAAAATTCATGGAGACTCTTACCACTGGATCCACAAGTTCACCATATGGAGGAGCACCAGAACTAAACCAACTTGAAGAGACGGTGAATTATGTCAACAATTTCAACAGACAATGGAACAATCCATATTCCAACACTTACAACCCAGGGTAGATGAATCATCCTAATTTTTCATGGAGCAACAATTCAGGACAAAAGAACTATCCACCACCTGGATTCCAGCAACAGAACAAAAGCCAGGAATTTGAAAAAGAACCAGAAATGAAAGAATGGATTGCAGAGATGTTCGAAAAGCAACAAGCAGCATATGATGCTATATTTCAAAGCCAATCTGCTTCTATCAAAGCACTGGAGAATCAAATCGGACAACTGGCCAATGCTCAGAGTTACAGACCACTAGGAAATCTTCCCAGCAATACAGAACAAAATCCAAGGAACCGAGGGAAGGAGCAATGTCTAGCCATCACTTTGAAAATTGGTACTGAAATCAACAAAGATGTTGGAATCAAGGCATCCATTGAAGATGTTCCAAAAGAAGCAGAGCAACAGATGGAGGAAAAAGAAGCAAAGGAAAAAGAAGCAAAGGAAAAAGAACCAGAAAGAATCATTCCACCTCTACCTTTTCCTCAGCGTCCTCAGAAAAACAAACTGGACAAGCAGTTTGCTCGATTCCTGGAGGTGTTCAAAAAGCTTCACATCAACATCCCATTTGCAGAAGCCTTGGAAGAAATGCCCAGTTATGTCAAATTCATGAAAAACATTCTTTCACGAAAACGGAGATTGGGAGACTACGAAACAGTAGCATTAACGGAAGAATGCAGCGCCATTATTCAGAGGAAACTTCCCCCAAAGTTGAAAGATCCTGGCAGTTTCACAGTTCCATGCACCATTGGAGAATATTATATCGGTAAGGCTTTATGTGATTTAGGAGCCAGTGTTAACTTGATGCCTTTTTCTATTTATAGGAAACTGCAGATTGGAGAAGCAATGCCTACCTCAGTTTCATTGCAACTTGCTCACCGAACACTCGCATTTCCAAGAGGTGTTGTTGAAGATGTGCTGGTCAAAGTAGACAAACTAATTCTCCCAGCAGATTTCATCATCCTTGATATGGAAGAAGAAAAAGAAATACCTATCATTCTTGGGAGACCATTCTTGGCTACAGGTAAAACTGTGATTGATGTGCAAAAAGGAGAACTGACCATGAAAGTGCAAGACCAAGAAGTGACCTTTAATGTTTTCAAAGCCATGAAATTCCCGAGAGATGAAAAGGAAGAAGAATGCTTCAGAGTTGATGTTGTTGATAATATCATTCAAAATACTGATCCAAATCCCACAGATACACTTGAAGCTTGCATCACTAACATGACTGACAGCGAGCTAGATGCTGAAATCCTGGAATGTATCAACTACCTTGACAAACCATTCCGATTCAAAGCAACACCACAAGTTGAAAGTTTGGAACTGCCAAAGAAAGATCGAATCAAGCCCTCGATTGAAGAACCACCACAGTTGGAGCTGAAGTTACTTCCGAGTCATCTCAGGTATGTATTTCTTGGAAACTCTTCTGAATTACCTGTTATTATTTCTTCTTCACTAACATTGGAGCAGGAAGAAAATTGCTGAGAGCGTTACGAGAGCACAAGAAAGCCATTGGCTGGAATATAGCAGACATTAGAGGCATTAGTCCATCATTTTGCATGCACATGATCCTTATGAACGATGTGTACAAACCCACAGTGGAACATCAACGGAGACTCAATCCAATCATGAAGGAAGTCGTAAAGAAAGAAATCATCAAATGGTTAGATGCTGGCATCATTTACCCCATCTCAGACAGCAGTTGGGTGAGTCCTATGCAGTGTGTACCAAAGAAATGAGGAATTACTGTGATTACCAATGAAAAGAATGAGCTAATCCCAAACAATGACTGGATGGAGAGTATGCATGGACTATAGGAAACTGAACAAAGCCACGAGATATGACCATTTTCCGCTACCATTTATTGACAAGATGTTAGACAGACTGGCAGGACATGAGTTCTATTGCTTTCTGGACGGATATTCAGGGTACAATCAGATTGCCATTGCACCAGAAGACTAGGATAAAACTACATTTACATGTCTCTATGGTACTTTTGCTTTCCGCATGATGCCATTTGGATTATGTAATGCCCCTGCTACATTTCAGCGTTGCATGATGGCCATCTTCTCAGACATGCTGGAGCAGAGTATGGAGGTTTTTATGGATGACTTTTCTGTGTTTTGAGATTCTTTTGACCATTGTTTGCAAAATTTGGAACATGTGTTACAAAGGTGCGAAGATACAAACCTGGTACTCAACTGGGAGAAATGCCACTTCATGGTGCATGAAGGCATTGTTCTTGGACATCGGATCTCACAAAAGGGGATTAAGGTAGACAAAGCAAAGATAGAGACAATTGAAAAACTACCTCCACCAACATCAGTAAAAGGTATTCGAAGTTTTCTTGGACATGCAGGTTTTTACAGAAGATTTATCAAAGACTTTTCCAAAATTGCAAAACCTCTGTGCAATCTTCTGGAGAAAGATTTGCCTTTCAACTTCACCAAAGAATTCCATGAAGCTTTTGAGATCTTAAAACAGAAGCTAGTCTCTGCCCCCATCATTGTAGCACCAGACTGGACCCTTCCATTTGAAGTGATGTGCGATGCTAATGATTTTGCTGTAGGTGTAGTTTTGGGACAACGTAAAGCAAAGATTTTCCACACCATTTATTATTACAGCAGAACTCTGAATGAAGCTCAAATCAACTACACAACCACTGAAAAGGAGTTGCTCGCAGTTGTGTACGCTTCTGACAAATTCCGTTCTTATCTGTTGGGTCCCAAAGTGGTGGTCTACACAGATCATTCAGCAATCAAATTTCTGATCACGAAGAAAGATGCCAAACCCAGATTGATCCGTTGGATACTTCTTTTGTAAGAATTTAACGTGGAGATCAGAGACATGAAAGGAACAGAGAATCAGGTGGAAGATCATCTATCGAGGCTCGAGAATGGAGAAACATCTGACAAAGATCTGTCAATCACAGAAACTTTTCCGGATGAATAGCTGTTTGCCATGAAACAACAGAAGTCCCTTGGTATGCTGACTATGTCAACTATATTGTGTCAGGAAAATGGCCGTTGGATGGACAACTCAGAAACGGAAGAAGTTCTTCAAAGAAGTCAAGCACTATGTCTGGGATGAACCATACCTGTTCAAATGCTGTGCTGATCAATTATTGAGACAGTGTGTTCGACATGAGGAAATCAACAGTGTTTTGCAGCCCTGTCATTCATCACCATATGGCGGACACTTCAGTGAAAACAAAAATGCAGCCAAAGTCCTTCAAGCAGGTTTGTTCTAGCCTACTCTTTTTAAAGATGCTTATCTTTTTGCTTTTCAATGTGACAGATGCCAGAGAACGGGAAATATTTACAGGAGAAACGAAGGACCATTGCAAAACATTATAGAAGTGGAAATATTCGATGTGTGGGGTATAGATTGTTAGACATTATGTCCCATAGCGTCACTGTTTGTAAATGATATTGTATTATTGTACAAAATTAACTATGTGATAATGAAATTGCCTTTTGCCGTTTTGTAATATTATTTACTTTGATATATAAATGGCGAAAGTCCATATGATTAATACCGGATTGAGATGATATGAGACCGTATCAATCCATAAAGGTTTAATCATTAAATATCCCTAGTCGGAGTATTATCGAGATCGGACATCGATAATGCGGAATAGACTAGTATTGCGCTTGTGCACGTTGTGAGGGCACAACGGCATAGTTCTCATATATTTAAGTATTGGATACTTATGCAAGTGCGATAGGAGGTTGTGTTTTACCGATGGTACGGAAAACAGCTTCGCTCTGGATAGACCCCGCGGAATCCCATTGGTAGTATGTCTGCGTGTCTATGGGAGGCCGCATCAGGGTAGGTGTATATGGTCTTAACCTGAGACTTACATCGCTAGTACTTGCGACAATCGGTAAACTTTGGTTTTGGTGGTTGGGGACCTTAACCGGTTCTGTGTACACCTCTTCTGGGTTTATCGAGAATCGTAGTGTACTGGATGTGATGTCGAGATGGAAGTATCACTTCAGACATATGGAGGTGATGATCACGCAGGACACAGAACTAGTACTCTATAAAAGGTTGCAACCGTCGGGACAATATGACCAGGTCAGGATTGTCCGATTTAAAGAGACTAGTTGCTTGATGTCCGATATATGTTTCGTACGGGGCAGACACATTTCCAGCCCCAGGCCTAACATGTGATCGTCCGATACTGGATCGATGTACGCAATACTACGGTATACTACGCTTGATATAGATCTGATATTCCTATAAGAATATTTCTGGAGAATTGGGTAGGCATGGCGCTTTGCTAGAAGCCAACCTTGTCTTGTGAATCGGTAAAACATAGTACGAGGTACGTACGTGTTCGGATTATCCGACGACCGTATTTACTGCCAACATATCCGGAGATCTCTTGGTCGCTCGCTTCCCGAAGATTCACCAATGACGTATGATTCAAACTCGATTAATCTTGGATTAATTACGGAGAGACTTTATCTTGGATAAAGTACTATAATAGAGAGAGAACGATTAATTTGGAATTAATCGTAAAATTATTATATTCGATATATAATCGAAATTCGATTTCGCGACGCGAAATTAAAATTAGATTTTAATTCGGCCAAACGAGTTAATTTAGAATTAATTCGTTAGCGACGTAAATAATAATTTCGCTAGGCGCAATCATTTATTTAAATTCGATTTAATTAACGTCGCGACGTAAGTTCGGTATTTCGGAAATATCGAACCCGAACGCGTGAGTGCACGTGGGCCCACTTTCATTTGGAAACGTGTGGGGCCCACATGACACATGTCATATTATGCATTATTTAATTGTGATGCATTGCATGGAGATAGTGTACAATGCACTCAATGGTTTTGCATGGAAATTGAGTGTTTGACACTCTAAGCCATTGCATGATTTGTGTCATAAGTTTATTATTAATTTAATAATATTATGGCATAAATATAAATTGATTTTTGAAATCAAATCCCTCCCTCTCCTCTCTTTCCTCTTGACCGAAACTGTGAAGTTTCACAGCCCTCTCCACTTTTCTGTTTTTGTTGCAAAAACTTGAAGAATTTGTGTTTGTTTGGAACATAAAATCACACACAAGGCTAGCACCTTCAAGGGATCATACAAAGGTGTTATGGGAAACTATCTTAGAGCTTGGAAGGATCAAAAATTGCTTGGAGCTTCTCTTTTCTGTTTGGCCGAAACCTCACTGCACAAAGGAGAAAATTTTTGTTTCATCAACGCATCCGCATTCCGTTCTTTGTGAGTATGATTCCGCCATACTTCATCTTTTAATATATATATTCATTGTTGTATTAAATGCTTAATCTTTCCTTGGGACATATAATAGAAACCAACAATGGTATCATGGAGCCATGGTTAAGCATGAAATACTTTAGGTTAAAATTTGGGTAAAATTGATTGATTGAGCATGTTCTTGTGAAATTTGATGAATGAGTATGCTTATATGTATGTAAAATGACATAATATGAATCAATTTTATGAAAAATGCATTGGATGATTTTTTCCCAAATTCATGCCTTGGCCGAATATGTTGCTACTTGGAGTGGATTGGAATTTTTTGTGTTTAAGATCATTGGATGACTTAGAACGTATACGGGACGTAGATTAGTAATTCAATCGGATTGAAAAACAAATCGACACAAAAAACTCACCTTGGCCGAATGTTAATGGACATGTAAAGGAGTTGATTTTTTGTTAAAATTAATGTTGGACATTTATTTTGAAAAATAGATGATTAATAAATTAAATGGGTATTTTTGAAATATTTGGTTTAATATATTAATCTTGGTTTTACACTTTAATTAATTGGACTTTAATGTTTGGAATATTAAAATTTAATTAATGGGCTTAATGGTGAATTGGGCTTTTAATATTGTATTTGGGCATAATGGGCTTGGTGGACCAAGTAGATTTGGGCCAAAAGGATTGGATCCAATTTGGGCCTAAATCACTCCATTAAGTCCAAATATAATATAATGGGCTTTAAAAATTTAATTGGGCCTTATGGGCTTAAAATTGGTTTTATGGCATTTAAGGGTGATTCCTTATTTGGGCTTGGTAATTGGGTTTGACCCACATTGACCAAAGCCCAAGCCTTAATAAATCAATTGAAAGCCCATTTGACTTGAATTAAATTAAACATTGGATGTTAGTTGGGCTTTGAGACCCAATAGGATTAGATTTAGAATCTAAGTCTTTAAAGCACATTAAAAGTGTAAACATTTAATTTGGAATTAAATAATTGAATTAGTATTGAATACGAATTAAATTAGATTTAATAAGTAGTTCGATATAATTCGCGAATTCGTACCTTATGTACTTATTCTCAATCGAGTTGGACTCGCGCAAAATCAAACCGTTGTTTGAACATTGGATGATCACTTAAACATAGACTAATTAATTGGATTAGATTGGTTGTAAAAAGCATGTCTTGAATGAATGAATGTGATGTGATGTATGAATAGTGTATATCGGATGGATATTAGAAGGGAAGGGTAATTTTAGAAATTATTGTAAATTTGGAATTTATAAATTGGACCTGCGTGTCCAGCCTTATCTCTTTATCTCTTTGTATTCTCTTCTCACCTAATTCCCCTCAATGTAAATGAGGTTTCTCTTATTGTATTATGAAAATGGGTAGAAGAGTAGAATAGTGCTAGCAGGGAGAGGAAAGGGAGTGATTTGTTCTAGGAACAAATTGTTTATATATCCATCCGCATATCACTATTAATTTACTTTACGCGCTTTATGATGTTTTAGAAGCATGCTTAAGGGTGTATGATGATGAGACCTAACAAAGATAAATAAATTGGTTGCCAATTACGCGAAAATCCCTCAATTTATATTAAGCAAATATCCTTCCATTGAATGATTCTTGTTCAAGATCCGAAGTTGGCATTGGTTTGTTTGGCCAAAGTCAAGACCTTTGTCAATCAAGGATGTACTTGAATCATGAGAGTTTTGTTGCATATCGGTGTCTTGTCCAAATCGTGATTTTTATTGGCCAAAGTCAAGATCACTTTTTGTCCAATGACATTGATTACGAAACTTTCCTCGTCAATGGGTCCCGCTTAACTGGAATCATTAGGTTTGTTTTTGGCCAAAGCCAAGGCCTAGATGATTCGGAGGATATGGTTAGGAAAATGTAATGGATACATTGACATTATACATATGTTTCGGACTTGGATGTCCACCTAACCGGATCTAGGAATTGGATGAGATCCAATTGATCATAGAGATCTACCTAAGTTAAATAGCATACAGCTTTTATTGACCAAAGTCAAGGTTGTGTGTTATTTAACGGGATCCTAGCCCACTAGGAAATGCGATTTCCCGAGTTCTCCACAAGAGGGTTAGAGACTTGAAGAAAATAGTGGGAGGCTATTATTGAATTTGCAATTTCGTTCAGATACTTAGCCTTACGCGTCTTTCAAAATTATTTCGTCAATATTTTAATAATTAGTTGGACTAATATATTGTTATTTTGCTTGTAACAGTTTGACTGTACCCATAACATCGTTGACTTTATAGTTGGACTATAGTTGTCAAGATGACTGGCAAGGGTAATGTCCGCGACATAATCATGGGCGATAATGTCTTCAAAGGGACAAACTTTGCCGACTGGGAAATGAACCTCAAGATAGTGCTTGGGGCTGAGAGGGTGCTGTATACTATTCAGAGACCTCTCCCGCCTAAACCCACTGAGCCACTGGAGCTAGAGTTATGGAAGACTCATAGTGACGATTGTGACCAAGCTCAGTCAGTTATGCTAGCTGCAATGACCCAGCATTTCAGACGGAACAGGGACTTGGATCCCTATAACATGATGGCAAGATTGCGTGATCTCCACCGCACCAACAAGCGGATGGAGAGGTACGAGCTAGTAAGGAAACTCTTCCGCTCCCGGATGACAGACGGCGCATCAGTTGAGGCCCACGGGACTCAAATGATCGCTGACATAGATGAGTTAGCCAAGATGGGCATTGTCTTGGAGGCAGAGTTGACGATTGATATGCTATTACAATCGCTACCCGATACTTGGAAACAAATCATCATCAACTATAAGTTGATGGACACTGACGACACTCTTGGAGAGTTGTTGTCCGTGCTGAAGGAGTCCGAAAAGGAACTCCTAAAGGGGAGCAAGCGCGAGGCGCATTATGCATCGACCTCTCATGCGCCAAGGGCTGGGCCCAAGGCAATTGGAGGTGCGAGGAAGAAGAAGTTCAAGAACAAGGGCAAAGGCAAGTTGACAGTGGCTTCTAGGAAGCCAAAGGACAAATCTCGCGACATCTGCCTCAACTGCGGCAAGAGGGGTCACTGGAAACGTGACTGCCGAATGGGCAAAGGGCAGAGGGAGGATATCAAGGCTGGCAAGGCTATCGCCTCTGGTATGTTTGTTATTGAGATAAATATGAATACTTCTAGTTTTAAAAATTGGATTTTTGATTCTGGTTGTGGTGCTCATATTTGTACTGATGTGCAGGATCTGCAGGATAGCAGGGTGCTGGCATCGGGGGAGATGGATCTACGGGTCGGAAACGGAACACCAGTTGCTGTTTTGGCCGTAGGGACTTTTGTTTTAGAACTGCCCTCAGGGCATGTACTTAAACTTTTGAACTGTTATTTTGTACCTAGTTTAACTAGGAATATTATATCTGTATCCTTGTTAACCCAGCAGGGTTACACTTTTGTATTTAGAAACACTGGGTGTTATTTATATAAAAATGATGCAGAAATTTGCACAGCTGTTGCAAATAACGGTCTTTATATTTTGAATATAAATGAATCTCCTAAAATGACAAACAAAAGGCTCAAAAGGAGTAATCTAAAAGATGAAGCTTATATGTGGCATTGTCGTCTAGGACACATCAACAAGACTCGCATATCCACACTTTCGAAGAGTGGGTACTTGGACGAATTTGATCCCAATTCATATGACGTCTGCGAATCTTGTCTTTTAGGCAAAATGCCTAAATCACCTTTTAGCGGTAAAGGTGAACGTGCCACAGAATTGTTGGCTCTCGTTCATACTGACGTATGCGGGCCCATGTCTAGCCAGGCTAGAGGTGGATTTCACTACTTCGTAACCTTCACAGATGATGCATCTCGTTACGGTTATGTGTATCTTATGAGACACAAGTCGGAAACTTTTGAGAAATTCAAAGAGTTTCGACACGAAGTGGAGAAACAAACAGGAAGAGTATTAAGACATTACGGTCAGACCGTGGTGGCGAATACTTAAGTTATGAGTTTCAAGATTACTTGAAAGAATATGGTATTCTTTCACAGTGGACTCCTCCTGGAACACCGCAATTAAACGGTGTGTCCGAACGAGAGAAAACCGCACCTTGTTAGACATGGTGAGGTCAATGATGAGTCGCACTGAGCTACCAATATCCTTCTGGGGATACGCATTAAACAGTGCTATACTTATTTTAATAAGGTACCGTCGAAGTCTGTTGAACAGACTCCATATGAGATATGGACAGGAAGGAAACCAGGTTTCTCTTTCCTGAAGATTTGGGGATGCTGGGCATATGTTAAACGTTTGGAAGGTACCAAACTTGAACCCAAATCTGATAAATGCCTTTTCGTAGGATATCCTAGGGAAACCAAAGGATATTACTTCTATCACCCACAAGAGAACAAAGTATTTGTTGCTCTACAAGCATTTTTCCTTGAGAAGGATTTTATAAATGCAGTGGTAAGTGGGAGGAAAGTAGAACTCGATGAAGATCGTAGTGATACTGTTCCTGGCAATGAATCAACGACGGAACAAGAACAGACCGTCCGGGATGAGTCTGTACCACAAACTTCACATACACAAGGACCGCGTAGGTCGGAGAGAGTCAGAACAGTACCTGAGAGGTATGGGTTCCTGATCTCACCTCATGTAGATATTAATCTTATTGAGGATATTGAGCCGGCTACGTATGAGGAAGCGATACAAAATATCGATTCCGCTTTATGGCAAGAAGCCATGAAGTCCGAGATGGATTCCATGTACGCCAACCAAGTTTGGACACTGGTTGATGCACCAGAAGGCGTAAAGCCTATTGGATGCAGATGGATCTTCAAGAAGAAGACCGACATGGATGGCAACGTACAAACGTACAAAGCTAGGCTTGTAGCGAAGGGGTATCGTCAACAATATGGTATTATTTATGACGAAACCTTCTCACCCGTTGCCATGATTAAATCCATTCGGATAATGCTTGCAATAGCTGCATATTTCGATTACGAGATATGGCAGATGGACGTTAAAACCGCTTTCCTTAACGGAAACCTTTTGGAGGATGTTTATATGCAACAGCCTGACGGTTTTATCGTACCTAGACTTGCAAACAAGGTTTGTAAGTTAAATCGATCCATTTATGGATTGAAGCAAGCATCACGGTCATGGAATCAGCGTTTTGATGAGATCATAAAAGAATATGATTTCGTGCAAAACGCAGATGACCCTTGTGTATACAAGAAGGTTAGTGGGAGAGCACTTACTTTTATTGTCCTTTATGTCGACGACGTATTGCTTATAGGCAATGACATTCCCATGCTAACGTCGGTGAAAGCTTGGCTTTCATTAAAATTCTCCATGAAAGATCTGGGAGAAGCAGCCTTTATTCTTGGAATAAAGATCTACCGGGATAGATCTAGAAAGCTGCTTGGACTCTCCCAGAGTACATACATTGATAAAGTGTTGAAGCGATTCAACATGGAACAATCCAAGAGGGGATTGGTTCCAATGGTACGTGGTACCTCTCTGTCTAAGGACTGTGTCTAAGACAAGACAGGAAGAGAGAGACAACATGAGTCGGATACCGTTCGCCTCGGCAGTCGGATCGATCATGTATGCCATGATATGTACACGACCTGATGTCTCATATGCTTTGAGCATGTGCAGTCGCTATCAGGCCGATCCAGGTGAAGGTCACTGGATAGCAGTTAAGAATATCCTTAAGTATCTTAAACGAACTAAGGATGCTTTCTTAATTTATGGAGGTGGAGAACTTGCGGTATCTGGGTATACCGATGCAAGTTTCCAAACCGACAAGGATGACTACAAGTCGCAATCCGGGTACATTTTTTGTTTGAATAACGGAGCAGTGAGCTGGAAATCTTCCAAGCAAGATACTGTTGCCGATTCAACAACAGAAGCGGAGTACATCGCTGCATCTGAAGCAGCAAAGGAGGCAGTTTGGATCCGAAAGTTCCTAATCGGATTAGGAGTAGTTCCGTTAGCAGCTGAGCCCGTTCCATTGTATTGTGACAATAACGGGGCTATAGCACAGGCTAAGGAACCAAGGTCTCATCAACGGTCCAAGCATGTTCTTCGACGTTACCATCTGATTCGGGAGATTATACATCGTGGCGATGTAAAGGTCGAGAAGGTCACATCAGATGACAACATTGCAGATCCGCTGACGAAGGCTGTTCTTCAGCAAGTTTTTGAACGACACATACATAGTTCGGGTATTAGATGCTTGAGTGACTGGCTATAGGCCAAGTGGGAGATTGTTAGACATTATGTCCCATAGCGTCACTGTTTGTAAATGATATTGTATTATTGTACAAAATTAACTATGTGATAATGAAATTGCCTTTTGCCGTTTTGTAATATTATTTACTTTGATATATAAATGGCGAAAGTCCATATGATTAATACCGGATTGAGATGATATGAGACAGTATCAATCCATAAAGGTTTAATCATTAAATATCCCTAGTCGGAGTATTATCGAGATCGGACATCGATAATGCGGAATAGACTAGTATTGCGCTTGTGCACGTTGTGAGGGCACAACGGCATAGTTCTCATATATTTAAGTATTGGATACTTATGCAAGTGCGATAGGAGGTTGTGTTTTACCGATGGTACGGAAAACAGCTTCGCTCTGGATAGACCCCGCGGAATCCCATTGGTAGTATGTCTGCGTGTCTATGGGAGGCCGCATCAGGGTAGGTGTATATGGTCTTAACCTGAGACTTACATCGCTAGTACTTGCGACAATCGGTAAACTTTGGTTTTGGTGGTTGGGGACCTTAACCGGTTCTGTGTACACCTCTTCTGGGTTTATCGAGAATCGTAGTGTACTGGATGTGATGTCGAGATGGAAGTATCACTTCAGACATATGGAGGTGATGATCACGCAGGACACAGAACTAGTACTCTATAAAAGGTTGCAACCGTCGGGACAATATGACCAGGTCAGGATTGTCCGATTTAAAGAGACTAGTTGCTTGATGTCCGATATATGTTTCGTACGGGGCAGACACATTTCCAGCCCCAGCCTAACATGTGATCGTCCGATACTGGATCGATGTACGCAATACTACGGTATACTACGCTTGATATAGATCTGATATTCCTATAAGAATATTCTGGAGAATTGGGTAGGCATGGCGCTTTGCTAGAAGCCAACCTTGTCTTGTGAATCGGTAAAAACGTAGTACGAGGTACGTACGTGTTCGGATTATCCGACGACCGTATTTACTGCCAACATATCCGGAGATCTCTTGGGTCGCTTCCCGAAGATTCACCAATGACGTATGATTCAAACTCGATTAATCTTGGATTAATTACGGAGAGACTTTATCTTGGATAAAGTACTATAAATAGAGAGAGAACGATTAATTTGGAATTAATCGTAAAATTATTATATTCGATATAATAATCGAAATTCGATTTCGACGCGAAATTAAAATTAGATTTTAATTCGGGCAAACGAGTTAATTTAGAATTAATTCGTTAGCGACGTAAATAATAATTTCGCTAGGCGCAATCATTTATTTAAATTCGATTTAATTAACGTCGCGACGTAAGTTCGGTATTTCGGAAATATCGAACCCGAACGCGTGAGTGCACGTGGGCCCACTTTCATTTGGAAACGTGTGGGGCCCACATGACACATGTCATATTATGCATTATTTAATTGTGATGCATTGCATGGAGATAGTGTACAATGCACTCAATGGTTTTGCATGGAAATTGAGTGTTTGACACTCTAAGCCATTGCATGATTTGTGTCATAAGTTTATTATTAATTTAATAATATTATGGCATAAATATAAATTGATTTTTGAAATCAAATCCCTCCCTCTCCTCTCTCTTTCCTCTTGACCGAAACTGTGAAGTTTCACAGCCCTCTCCACTTTTCTGTTTTTGTTGCAAAAACTTGAAGAATTTGTGTGTTTGGAACATAAAATCACACACAAGGCTAGCACCTTCAAGGGATCATACAAAGGTGTTATGGGAAACTAATCTTAGAGCTTGGAAGGATCAAAAAAATTGCTTGGAGCTTCTCTTTTCTGTTTGGCCGAAACACTCACTGCACAAGGGAGAAAATTTTTGTTTCATCAACGCATCCGCATTCCGTTCTTTGTGAGTATGATTCCGCCATACTTCATCTTTTAATATATATTCATTGTTGTTTATTTAAATGCTTAATTTTCCTTGGGACATATAATAGAAACCAAATAGATTTCATGGGACCGTTGTTCCATCATTCAGAAACCTGTACCTCCTGGTTGCTGTAGACTACGTCTCCAATGGGTCGAAAGCAAATGCACTGCCATCCAATGATTCAAAAGTGGTGATCAAATTCCTGAAAAAGAACATTTTCACCTCGGTTCGGAACACTCGTGCAATCATCAGCGATGGTGGCTCTCATTTCTGCAATAGATACTTCGATGCACTCCTATCCAAATATGAAGTACTCACAAAGTTGCACAGCTTACCATCCAAAGTCAAAGGACAGGTTGAGGTTTCAAACAGGGAAATCAAAAGAATCCTAGAAAGTACCGTTGGATCAACAAGGAGGGACTGGTCAATAAAACTAGATGATGCATTATGGGCCTACCTGACAGCTTACAAGACACCCATTGGTATGTCTCCATATCGATTGGTGTTTAGGAAAGCGTGCCATCTACCAGTTGAGCTTGAGCACAAGGCGTACTGGGCACTGAAGAAGTTGAATTTTGATTCACAAGCTGCAGGAGAGAAAAGACTTCACCAACTTAACGAATTGGAGGAATTTCGCCTACAGGCTTATGAGAATGCCAGATTATACAAAGAAAAGACAAAGAAATGGCATGACTGAAAAATAGTGCACAGACAGTTGGAACCAAGGCAGCAGGTGTTGCTTTACAACTCAAGGTTGAAACTTTTCCCTGGAAAATTGAAATCTAGGTGGTCAGGTCCATTTATGATCACTCAGGTTTTACCTTATGGAGTTGTTGAGTTACTGGATCCAAACACCAACAACACATTCAAAGTTAATAGTTAGCGTGTCAAGCACTACTGGGGAGAATCATTTGAGCGACAAAAAGAAAGTGTAACACTTTCAGATCCAGCATAACATTCAGACAGTCATGTCTAGCTGACGACTTAAAACTTAGCGCTCGCAGGGAGGCAACCCATGCAATTTTTATATATATTGTGATTTGGTGTTATTTAATTTTGTGTGTTTAGTTTTTGCAGATTAAGACATTTCAATATGGAAGAAGCTCTCGCAAATCTTCACAAGCAATTTCCTTCTCTCCCTCAAAAATCTCTGATGAAAGTCTACAAAGCTCGCTTGGAACGGATGAGGTTACTGACAATTCACGGTGTTCCTAATGACATTCGTTGGGTAATTGAAGCACGAGTCCGATTGGCAGTGAATCTTCTGACTCTTTTATTAAAAATTTGCCTGGTTTTGGAAGAAGCATCTATGCAAAGAAACGTAGAGCTAAGCAAATGGGTGTTTGTTATAAATGTGCACGTTGGAATTGCAATACTCGTTGTCGTTCTTTAGGAATGGTGTCTGATAATCGCGAAGACAAAATTAAATTCATTAGGGATGGCTTGAGTAAGGAGTCTTTAGATGATATATCTTCGACTCTTGAGATGCATCCCAGTGGATAGGTTCACATAGCCTTTCGCAAATTACATACACAATTTCAAAAAGAAAGACAATTGTTAAGTCTCGGGAATCTGACTCAAAAAGACCCTGTTTGCCAATTTATAAGAAAATTAGATGGGAAGCTTGTCCCTGACGCATAGACGTCAATCAAACTGTAAATTCTTGTACATATTATATCTCTTTGTCTTTTCATAATCATTGTGATTTGTTTTGTTGTTTTATTTTCTCCGACAGGATCCATACCTATTTGATTATCACGATTTGTTTAACTAATAATTGTCATTTGGCAGGTACTAGTGTTATTATTTTACTCACCCTTTTCAGGTGTTATAAATTCAACTGATCATTGCACTTTTGAAGACATTCATAGTAAAACATGTAAGCCACTTCAAGAAGACGAGTTGAAAACATCTATGTGTTTTGCGGTAGTAGTTTTGGAACTAAACCACAATACGTAGAAGCAGCACAAGAATTGGGTCAAGTCTTAGCTGCAAGTAATATGCACTTAATATATGGCGGATGAAATCTTGGACTTATGGGGATCGTTTCAAAGGCGGTACAGGAAGGAGGCAGTCACGTTTTGGGAATCATTCCAAAACCCTTGGCAGAGGCAAATCTTATTGAACCATCAAACGGAGAGGAACTGATCGTGCCAGGTATGTCTGAACAATTGGTAGAAATGATTAACCGTTCTGATGCTTTTATTGCTTTGCCAGGTGGCTTGGGTACATTGGAGGAAATTTTTATTGTGCTATCTTGGGCGAACCTGAACACACACAAGAAACCAATTGGACTGCTCGAAGAAATGGGTTTCGTGTCAAAACCTTTAAAAGAACTCCTCTTTACTGCCAGAACTGCTCCGGATCTAATAGACCAACTCATAGCCTATGAACCACGAGTTGACCCTATCCTTTCAAAGATCAATTGGTCCGAGGACGATCATGGTAAGAAGCGTCGGATTAATCTGGATCTTAACCTTTAATTTCCTTTATATTTTCAGCTAACCAAGTACGACCTTCTTAACTCTCATTTTACTGTTTAAGACATTAGGGACAATGTCTCATTTAGGTTTGGGGGAGGGAAATATTTGATCAGTACCTTGTTTTTAGTTTGTGTGTTGTTTTTATTTTTAGTCCAAAATTTTTCGAAAAATACAAAAAAAAAATTTGAAAAATTTTAAAAATTACAAAAATATTTTGTGTTTTTGTGTTTTTATTTTGACTAAAAAGGCGAAATTGGTAAGAGATAGCTGAGTAAGGAGTTTTCACTCCTGAGACGTATCTCAAACCATTTTTGGAAACAAGTTAATTTTTGTTTATTTCCTTTTGAATTATTTAATTTGTAAATTCTCCATAATACTGACTAAAATGGATCTTCATATGCTCAATTGGCAGGTATTATCAATATACATGGAAACATACGGACATGAGCTAAAATTGAAAAGTTTGTAATATTCAGTGCTCTAGTTTAATTGGAGGAAGCATCTCAAAAAGTGATAGAGTAAAAAAAAAAAAATCTGAGGTCCGAGTTATTAAGTCTCTAAGGGTGTTTAACACCTAGTGCCCTAAAACCAACTGGTTGGGAGTCACTGGCCCAAAGCTCGCTACATGGATCAAAGATGCTGCAAAAATATATATATCTGAAGTCTAACTAATTAAGTCCGTAGGGGTATCTTAACACCTAGTGCCCTAAAGCCAACTGGTTTGGGAGCCACCGACCCAACACTCGCTACATAGATGGAAGATATTGTATATAAATAAAAAAATAGAGAAAAAACAAAAGAAAAAATCAGAAAAATGAGAAAAATTATTCCATTGCTGCAAAAAGGTGTGAATTCTGATAAAACTTTAGGACAAAAATATTACTCTCTTATCAACTGCACTTATGACTGTTGTGTGCAAAAATGAGTTGTTTAATATTATGTTGACTATGTATATGAAGAATGACAAATATAATCGGGGAATTTACTTATTCAGTAATTTAGAAAGAAACAAAACAACTAGTAACTTGAAGTAGAAGTTTCACCTGATTAGTCACTAACTTCATTATTCTCTTTTCTCTTGTCTTTTTGCTTTTGTGTGCATTAATTTTACTACATTTTTACTTTTATAAAATGTTTGTGGGTATCATTGCTGTAAACCCTCACGAGACTACAACTCGTCCACTAGGGACACCTAGGGGTTTAAAGGCTTGTTGCATATGCTAAATGCAACCGTGATCCCTACGAAAATGGCTTAGTTAATTTATTTATGTTATTTTACTCTATGTTTTGCTTGAGGACTAGCAAAATGTTAGGTTTGGGGTGTGATGAGTAATATTTCTATCACTATTTCCCACTCATTTAACCTAATATTTTGTATAGTTTCTTGAGTTTTGTGAATATTTTGATGTGTTTTGTGTTATTTTGTAGATAAATAAAGTTTCAGGACATTCTAGAGGTGATTTGGACCAAAACAGTGAAAATTGGAAAAAGGGCATTTTGGTAATTTGGGCGCGTCGCGACGCCTAACGTGCACCAGAGCTGCTAACGTGCGCCGGGTCAACGAGTCAGAATTTAAGAAGTTTGACTTTACTAACGTGCGCCGTGCCACATGTCACCATCACAACCGATCTTCTAACGTGCGCCGTGCCACGTGTCATCATCCTACGGTGCCGACAATTACTATTTCCACGTGAGCCACGTGTCATACTACGTGTCGCCACGTCATCCGGTCAACGAGTCAACTCTGCCACGCTGATGAGTGGTATTTATATCACTTATTCCCACTCATTTGACCTAATATTTCGTATAGTTTCTCGAGTTTTGTGAACGTTTTGATGTATTTTGTGTTATTTTGCAGATAAATAAAGTTTGGAAAGCATTGGAGGCAATTTCGGGCAAAAACGGACAAAAATGTGTCAACAGGGATATTTTGGTCTTAAGCGCGTCGCGACGCCAAGACTTCTGCGTCGCGATGTCTAAAATGTGCCGAACAGTGCTAACGTGCGCCGGGTCCACAAATCAGAATCTGAGAAAAGTTTGACTTTGCTAAAATGCGCCGTGCCACGTGTCACCATCACAGCCGATCTGCTAACATGCGCCGTGCCACGTGTCAGCATCCTACGGTGCCAACAGTCATCATCGCCACGTGTTCCACATGTTCCACGTGTCATTCCATGTCATCAGCCACGTCAGCAAGTCAACAAGTCAACATTGCCACCTCACCACCACGTCATCATCAGCCAATCAGGAAGTGACACGTGTCGCAATTCTACGGTGCCGACAGTCTCTTTCCCATGTGTCGCCATGTCGTCGCCACGTCAGCATCAATTATTGATATCCTATCCTTATCTGACACGTGGCGGATAAGAATCTCAGCGACCAATCAGAAGCCGCCACGTGTCACAATAATTGAAGCCCAACCACTCTGCCACGTGTCACCTTATCAGCTTATCCAGAATCTTCAACCAGCGAACCATAGCGTGCCACGTCGACAAATCTGGCGTAGCGACGCTGAGGACCTGGCGTCGCGACGCTGGATCCTACCGAGGCCTATAAATTGAGCTCGAGATTTCAGAATTCAGTGCACCACTCTCTCTCTTATAATCTTTCTAAAGAGAGAGTTTCTCTCTCTACTTTCTTTTAATTTTTAGTTTTTTAGTTTTTAGTTTTGTAATTAATTTTAATTACGTTTTGTTAATATAGTAATTTAATTTTTACTTCTTACTTTTTACAGTTTTTTATTATTTACCATGAGGAGGTAACTCCCCCAGCTAGGGTGGAAGGTAATTCTTTTACTGTTACTATTTAGATTAATCTCCCTTAAAAATAATATATTCACTATTTAAAATATTGACTTAAAAAGGATACCGCCAGATTGGTCGGTTGGTAATCATTTTAATCTGATTTAAACCTGACTAATAAAGGATACCGCCAGATTGGTCGGTTGGTAATTTAATTTTGGTTCCGCTTTTATGGCTGGTTGGACTTAATTTGACTTAATCAGGTTACCGCCTATATGGCTGGTTGGAAAAAGAATCACAAGTTTATATATTATTTTTTATGGGAGATATCTAAATTAGTAGTAGTAAAAGTAATTCCTTTTACCTTAGCATTTTATTTTATTGTAATTACTTTTCAGTATTTACTTTACCGCATTTTTACTTTATGTCTTTTATTTTCAAGTTTTTACTAGCCCTAGTTATGTGTTGTAACTAAATTAGTTATCTGGGGTTGTGATGAAATCCAATATCACCGTTTTATAAGGGTTAGATTATAGCTTGGGTAATATAAGATTTATTTATTGAGTCTTAAACTTAATGCTTTTTCATTAACTGGCCATTAATAAAATTGATCTGGTAAATCTAAAATGAACTAGACATAGGGATTTTAGGTTTCAGCCTTAGACTCAATAGCCCACGATCTTCCTTGAGGATAGATAACCCTTTAATAGATTTCCTTACAAGATAGGAATATACCTGTCGGGCGGGGGTAGCCATAATTGGAACTTAAACTTAATGAATCCAGATAATTTGGTTGACATAGACATATGATTCAATTGGGTTAAACTGGGTATTTGTGTCTGACCATCGACAAAGGCTTGCACATAATTTAGTGTTCCAGGTTAATAAATCAATATGTTACCCAACTTTAAGATAACCATTTCATCTTTAAAATGATATTGGAAGAAATCACAACCCTAGATAGTTTTTAATATTTAATTTTCTTAAAACCTATTTTCGACAATTTTATTTACTTGCTTTTAAATTTAGAATCGTCACCATTTCAAATCAATCAATCAACTAGTTAGATATTAGTAATCATTTGACCTCATAAAATTAATAGTTTAGATATTAAGTCCTCGTGGGATCGATATTTTTATACTACTTGAACGATACGTGCGCTTGCGTTATACGTGTGTGTTTACGCCGGTCACACGCGTCTTTCCACGTCACCATCCACATCGGCAGGTCAACCGAGTCAATATGCCATGTCATCATCAGCCAATCACAGCGTGACACGTGTCGCAATCCTACCGTGCCGACAATTGATCTCAGCCGCCTTGCCACGTCAGCGCCACGTCATCGTAATAATTGAGATCTTAGCCGCCTCGCCACGTGTCGCCTTATCTTCTTATCCGAATTGCCACCTGTCAAAGCCTTAGCAAGCCACGCCAAAAGAATCTGGCGTCGCGACGCCAAAGCCCTTGGCGTCGCGACGCTGGAAGCCTACCAGGGTCTATAAATTGAGCTCGAGATTTTGAGTTTTTGATGCACCACTCTCTCTCATATCTTTGATGTAAAGAAAGAGTTTCTCTCTCTAGTTTCTTTTAGTTTTTAGTTTTTTTTTTTTAATTTAAGTTTTGTAATTAAAATTTTAAATACTTTTTGTAATAATAGTAATTTACTTTCTTTATTTTTACAATTTTTACTATTCACCATGAGGAGGTAACTCCCCCAGCTAGGGTGAAAGGTAATTCTTTACTATGCTATTTAGATTAATCTCCCTTAAAATAATATATTCACTATTTAAAATTTGACTTAAAAAGGATACCGCTATATGGTCGGTTGGTAATTTAATTTTAATCTGGTTTAAACCTGACTAATCAAGGATACCGCCAGATTGGTCGGTTGGTAATTTAATTTTGGGTCCGCCTTTATGGCTGGTTTATGGACAAATATTACCGCTTTAATGGCTGGTTGGACTTATTTGATTTAATCAAGATACAGCCAGATTGGTCGGCTGGTAATACAATCAGATTGCTTTCCGCAGGATGCCATTTGGATTATGTAATGCCCCTGCTACATTTCAGCGTTGCATGATGGCCATCTTCTCAGACATGCTGGAGCAGAGTATGAGGTTTTTTTTGGATGACTTTTCTGTGTTTGGAGATTCTTTTGACCATTGTTTGTAAAATTTGGAACATGTGTTACCAAGGTGCGAAGATACAAACCTGGTACTCAACTGGGAGAAATGCCACTTAATGGTGCAGGAAGGCATTGTTCTTGGACATCGGATATCACAAAAGGGGATTCAGGTAGACAAAGCAAAGATAGAAACAATTGAAAAACTACCTCCACCAACATCAGTAAAAGGTATTCGAAGTTTTCTTGGACATGCAGGTTTTTACAGAAGATTTATCAAAGACTTTTCCAAAATTGCAAAACCTCTGTGCGATCTTCTAGAGAAAGATGTGCCTTTCAACTTCACCAAAGAATGCCAAGAAGCTTTTGAGATCTTAAAACAGAAGCTGGTCTCTGCCCCCATCATTGTAGCACCAAGCTGGACCCTTCCATTTGAAGTGATGTGCGATGCTAGTGATTTTCCTGTAGGTGCACTTTTGGGACAACGTAAAGCAAAGATTTTCCACACCATTTATTATTCCAGCAGAACTCTGAATGAAGCTCAAATCAACTACACAACCACCGAAAAAGAGTTGCTCGCAGTTGTGTACGCTTTTGAAAAATTTCGCTATTATCTGTTGGGTCCCAAAGTGGTGGTCTACACAGATCATTCAACAATCAAATATATGATCACGAAGAAAGATGCCAAACCCAGATTGATCCGTTGGATACTTCTTTTGCAAGAATTTGACGTGGAGATCAGAGACAGGAAAGGAACAGAGAATCATGTGGCAGATCATCTATCGAGGCTCGAGAATGGAGAAACAGCTGACAAAGATCTGTCAATCGAAGAAACTATTCTAGATGAACAGCTGTTTGCCATGAAACAACAGGAAGTCCCTTGGTATGCTGACTATGTCAACTACATTGTGTCAGGAAAATGGCCGTTGGAATGGACAACTCAGCAACGGAAGAAGTTCTTCAAAGAAGTCAAGCACTATGTCTGGGATGAACCGTACCTGTTCAAACGCTGTGCTGATCAATTATTGAGACGGTGTGTTCCACATAAGGAAATAAACAGTGTTTTGCAGCACTGCCATTCATCACCATATGGCGGACACTTCAGCGGAAACAAAACTGCAGCCAAAGTCCTTCAATCATGTTTGTTCTGGCCCACTCTTTTTCAAGATGCTTATTTTTTTGCTTTTCAATGTGACAGATGCTTGAGAACGGGAAATATTTCCAGGACAAACGAAGGACCAATGCAAAACATTCTAGAAGTGGAAATATTCGATGTGTGGGGTATAGATTTCATGGGACCGTTTGTTCCATCATTCAGAAACCTGTACATCCTGGTTGCTGTAGACTACGTCTCCAAATGGGTCGAAGCAATTGCACTGCTCATCCATGATTCAAAAGTGGTGATCAAATTCCTGAAAAAGAACAGTTTCACTCACTCGATTCGTAACACCTCGTGCAATCATCAGCGATGGTGGCTCTCATTTCTGCAACAGATACTTCCATGCACTCCTATCCAAATATGAAGTTACTCACAAAGTTGCCACAGCTTACCATCCACATTCAAATGGACAGGTTGAGGTTTCAAATAGGGAAATCAAAAGAATCCTAGAAAGAACCGTTGGATAAACAAGGAGGGACTTGTCAAAAAAACTAGATGATGCATTATGGGCCTACCAGACAGCTTACAAGACACCCATTGGTATGTCTCCATATCGATTGGTGTTTAGGAAGGATGCATCTACCAGTTGAGCTTGAGCACAAGGCGTACTGGGCACTGAAGAAGTTTAATTTTGATTCACAAGCTGCAGGAGAGAAAAGACTTCACCAACTTAACGAATTGGAGGAATTTCGCCTACAGGCTTAATGAAATGCCAGATTATACAAAGAAAAGACAAAGAAATGGCATGACCAAAAAATAGTGCACAGACAGTTGGAACCAAGGCAGCAGGTGTTGCTTTACAACTCAAGGTTGAAACTTTTCCCTGGAAAATTGAAATCTAGGTGGTCAGGTCCATTTGTGATCACTCAGGTTTTACCTTATGGAGCTGTTGAGTTACTGGATCCTAACACCAACAACACATTCAAAGTTAATAGTTAGCGTGTCAAGCACTACTGGGGAGAATCATTTGAGTGACAAAAAGAAAGTGTCACACTTTCAGATCCAGCATAATGTTCAGGCAGTCACGTCTAGCTGACGACTTAAAACTTAGCGCTCGCAGGGAGGCAACCCATGCAATTTTTGTAATATTGTGATTTGGTGTGATTTAATTTTGTGTGTTTTTAGTTTTTACAGATTAAGACATTTCAAGAGGGAAGAAGCTCTCGCAAATCTTCACAAGCAATTCCTTCTCTCCCTCAAAAATCTCTGATGAAATTCTACAAAGTTCGCTTGGAACGGATGAGGTTACTGACAATTCACGGTGTTCCTAATGACATTCGTTGGGTAATTGAAGCACGAGTCCGATTGGCATGTGAGTCTTCTGACTCTTTTATTAAAAATCTGCCTGGTTTTGGAAGAAGCACCTATGCAAAGAAACGTAGAGCTAAGCTAATGGGTGTTTGTTATAAATGTGCACGTTGGAATTGCAATACTCGTTGTCTTTCTTTAGGAATGGTGTCTGATAATCGCGAAGACAAAATTAAATTCATTAGGGATGGCTTGAGTAAGGAGTCTTTAGATGATATATCTTTGACTCTTGAGACGCATCCCAGTGGATATGTTCACATAGCCTTTCACAAATTACATACATAATTTCAAAAAGAAAGACAACTGTTAAGTCTCGAGAATCTGACTAAAAAAGACCATGTTTGCCAATTTATAAGAAAATTGGATGGGAAGCTTATCCCTGACGCATAGATGTCAATCAAATTGTAAATTCTTGTACATATTATATCTCTTTGTCTTTTCATAATCATTGTGATTTGTTTTGTTGTTTTATTTTCTCCGACAGGATCCAGACCTTTTTGACTATCACGATTTGTTTAACTAATAATTGTCATTTGGCAGGTACTAGTGCTATTATTTTACTCACCCTTTTCAGTGTTATAAATTCAACTCATCATTGCACTTTTGAAGACATCCAGAGTAAAATATGGAAGCCAGTTCAAGAAGACGAGTTGAAAACATCTGTGTGTTTTGCGGTAGTAGTGTTGGAACTAAACCACAATACGTAGAAGCAGCACAGGAATTGGGTCGAGTCTTAGCTGCAAGGAATATGCACTTAATATATGGCGGAGGAATCTTGGACTTATGAGGATTGTTTCAAAGGCGGTACAGGAAGGAGGGAGTCGCGTTTTGGGAATCATTCCAAAACCCTTGGCAGAGGCAAATGTTATTGAACTATCAAACGGAGAGGAACTGATCGTGCCAGGTATGTCTGAACATTGGTAGAAATGATTAACCGTGCTGATGCTTTTATTGCTTTTCCAGGTGGCTTGGGTACATTTGAGGAAATTTTTATTGTGCTATCTTGGGCGAACCTGAACATACACCATAAACCAATTGGACTGCTCAACGTTGATGGATTTTATGATTTTCTTTGTGTGTTTCTTGATGCTCGAAGAAATGGGTTCGTGTCAAAACCTTTAAAAGAACTCATCTTTAATGCCAGAACTGCTCCGGATCTAATAGACCAACTCATAGCCTATGAACCACGAGTTGACCCTATCCTTTCAAAGATCAATTGGTCCGAGGACGATCGTGGTAAGAGGCGTCGGATTAATCTGGATCTTAACCTTTAATTTCCTGTATATTTTCAGCTAACCAAGTACGACCTTCTTAACTCTCCTTTTACTGTTTACGACATTGGGGACAATGTCTCATTTAGGTTTGGGGGAGGGAATTAGTTGATCAGTACCTTGTTTTTAGTTTGTGTGTTGTTTTTATTTTTAGTCTAAAATTTTTCGAAAAAAAAAAAAAAATTGAAAAATTTTCAAAAATTACAAAAATATTTTGTGTTTTTGTGTTTTTATTTTGACTAAAAAGGTGAAATTGGTAAGAGATAGCTGAGTAAGGAGTTTTCACTCCTGAGACGTATCTCAAACCATTTTTGGAAACAAGTTAATTTTTGTTTATTTCCTTTTGAATTATTTAATTTGTGGATTCTCCATAATACTGACTAAAATGGATCTTCATATGCTCAATTGGCAGGTATTATCAACATACATGGAAACATACAGACATGAGCTAAATTGAAAAGTTTCTAATATTCAGTGCTCTAGTTTAATTGGAGGAAGCATCTCAAAAAGTGATGGAGTAAAAAATAAAAAAAATCTGAGGTCCGAGTTATTAAGTCTGTAAGGGTGTTTTAACACCTAGTGCCCTAAAACCAACTGGTTTGGGAGTCATTGGCCCAAAGCTCGCTACATGGATCAAAGATGCTGCAAAAAAATATATTTATAAAGTCTGAGTAATTAAGTCTGTATGGGTATCTTAACACCTGGTGCCCTAAAGCCAACTGGTTTGGGAGCCACCGACCCAACACTCGCTACATAGATGGAAGATAAAGTATATAAATAAAAAAAAATAGAGACAAATCAAAGAAAAAATAAGAAAAATGAGAAAATTATTCCATTGCTGCAAAAAGGTGTGAATTCTGATAAAACTTTAGGACAAAAATATTACTCTCTTATCAACTGCACTTATGACTGTTGTGGGCAAAAATGAGTTGTTTAATATTATATTGACTGTGTATATGAAGAATGACAAATATAATCGGAGAATTTACTTATTCAGTAACTTGAAGTAGAAGTTTCACCTGATTAGTCACTAACTTCTTTATTCACTTTTCTCTTGTCTTTTTGCTTTTGTGTGCATTAGTTTTACTACATTTTTACTTTTGTAAAATGTTTGTGGGTATCATTGCTGTAAACCCTCACGAGACTACAACTCGTCCACTAGGGACACCTAGGGGTTTAAAGGCTTGTTCCATATGCTAAATGCAACCGTGATCCCTACGAAAGTGGCTTAGTTAATTTATTTATGTTATTTTACTCTACGTTTTGCTTGAGGACTAGCAAAATGTTAGGTTTGGGGGTGTGATGAGTGGTATTTCTATCATTATTTCCCACTCATTTAACCTAATATTTTGCATAGTTTCTTGAGTTTTGTGAATATTTTGATGTGTTTTGTGTTATTTTGTAGATAAATAAAGTTTCAGGACATTCTAGAGGTGATTTGGACCAAAACAGTGAAAATTGGAAAAAGGGCATTTTGGTAATTTGGGCACGTCGCGACGCGCAAGTCCTTGGCGTCGCGACTCCTAACGTTCACCAGAGCTGCTAACGTGCGCCGGTTCAACGGGTCAGAATTTGAGAAGTTTGACTTTGCTAACGTGCGCCGTGCCACGTGTCACCATCACACCCGATCTGCTAACGTGCGCCGTGCCACGTGTCATCATCCTACGGTGCCGACATTCGGTCCAAATTACCAAAATTCCATGTCATCATCAGCCAATCACAGCGTGACACGTGTCGCAATCCTACGGTGCCGATAATTGATCTCAGTCGCCTTGCCAGGTCAGTGCCACGTCATCGCCATGTCAGCATAATAATTGAGCTCTTAGCCGCCTCGCCACGTGTCGCCTTATCTTCTTATCCGAATTGCCACGTGTCAAAGCCTTAGCAAGCCACGCCAAAAGAATCTGGCGTCGCGACGCCAAAGCCCTTGGCGGCGCGACGCTGGAAGCCTACCGGGGTCTATAAATTGCGCTCGAGATTTCAGTTTTTGATGCACCACTCTCTCTCATCTCTTTGATGTAAAGAAATAGTTTCTCTCTCTAGTTTCTTTTAGTTTTTAGTTTTTTTTAATTATAGTTTTGTAATTAAATTTTAATTACTTTTTGTAATAATAGTAATTTACTTTCTTTATTTTTACAATTTTTACTATTCACCATGAGGAGGTAACTTCCCCAGCTAGGGTGAAGGGTAATTCTTTTACTATTGCTATTTAGATTAATCTCCCTTAAAAATAATATATTCACTATTTAAAAGTTGACTTAAAAACGATACCGCTATATTGGTCGGTTCGTAATTTAATTTTAATCTGGTTTAAACCTGACTAATCAAGGATACCGCCAGATTGGTCGGTTGGTAATTTAATTTTGGTTCCACCTTTATGGCTGGTTTATGGACAAATATTATCGCCTTAATGGCTGGTTGGACTTAATTTGACTTAATCATGATACCGCCATTTTTACTTCAAGTCTTTTATTTTCAAGTTTTTACCAGCCCTAGTAATGTGTTGTAACTAAATAAGTTATATGGGGTTGTGATGATTTTTAATATCACCGATTTATAAGGGGTTATATTATAGTTTGGGTATTATAAATATTTATTTATTGAGTCTTAATCTTAATGCTTTTTATTAACTGGCCACTAATAAAATTGACTAGGTAAACTTAAAATGAACTCGACATAGGGATTTTAAGTTTAAGACCTTAGACTCAATAGGCCACGATCTTCCTTGAGGATAGATAACCCTTTAATAGATTTCCTTACAGGATAGGAATATACCTGTTGGGCGGGGGTAGCCTTAATTGGAACTTAATCTTAATGAATCCAGATAGTTTGGTTGACATAGACATATGGTTCAATTGGGTTAAACTGGGTATTGTGTCTGACCATCGACATAGGCTAACACATAATTTAGTGTTTCAGGTTAATAAATCAATATATTACCCAACTTTAAGATAACCACTTCATCTTAAAAATGATATTAAAAGAAATCACAACCCTAGATAGTTTTTAATATTGAGTTTTCTTAAAACCTACTTTCGAACAATTTTATTTACTTTTTTTTTAAATTAAGAATCGTCACCATTTCAAATCAATCAAACAACCTGTTAGATACTAGTAATCATTTGACCTCATAAAATTAATAGATTAGATATTAAGTCCTCGTGGGATCGATATATTTATACTACTTGAACGATACGTGCGCTTGCGTTATACGTGTGTGTTTATACCGGTCAGCCTCGACCCTAGGACGCATCCCTGAAACTGCTGGTGATATGGGTTACAACCCTGGGACGCATCCCCAAAACTGCTGATGACATGGGTTACAACCCTGGGACGCATCCCCGAAAGGGCTGATGATATGGGTTACAACCCCGGGACGCATCCCCAAAACTGCTGATGACGTGGGTTACAACCCTGGGACGCATCCCCGAAGTTGCTTACGTGGGTTACAACCCTGGGACGTATCCCCAAAACTGCTGATGTGTGCCTCGCCCCCTGGGACTCATCCCCAAATCTGAAACTGCGCTGACGTTGCTTTTGATTGGCTCATCTCTGCCGCTTCCTTTTTTCTTCTTCGAACCTGCGAACACAAAACAAAACAAACACGAAGAGAATGCAAGGTATGTTACGTGTATGCATGCATGCATATGTTTCTTATCCTGTTGGGTTAGGTCTTCTGTCAATCTTTCTGATGACTGCTCAGTCTTCTCTCCCTTAGGCAATGTACTGCTTCAATCTGTCTACGTTTATCGGCTCGGTGAACTCATTTCCTTCCAAGTCTGATAGTCTCACTGCTCCATTTCCCATTACTTTCTGCACTATATAAGGTCCCTCCCGGTTAGGTCTGAACTTTCCTATCGGATCCGTCGTTGACGGCCTCGACTGCTTAAGTACCAAATCACCTTTTCTGATCTTGGTGGGACGTACTTTCTTGTTGAATTCTCGGGCCAGTCTCTTCTGATACAACTGCATGTGATACAAAGACTTCGTTCTCTTCTCATCCAGCAGTACTAACTGATCAAACCTCTGTGCAGCCCATTCTTGTTCCGGTAACTCTGCCTCTGCTAATACCCTCATAGACTGTATTTCCACTCCCACTGGCAACTCTGCTTCCATTCCACAGACCAAAGAGTAAGGCGTGGCCCCTGTTGCTGTTCTTACAGATGTTCTGTACCCCCACAAAGCATACGGTAGTTTTTCGGCCCAATCTCTGCAGTTTTCTGTCATCTTTGCTAAAATCGTCTTTATAGTCTTGTTGGCTGCCTCAACTGCCCCATTTGCCTGCGGCCTGTACGGTGATGACTTATGATGGCCTATCCTGTATTTCTGTAGCATTGTCTTTGTTTCCCCTAGAACTGAACTCCGTTATCTATAACCACATGGTGCGTCATACCATACCGAAAAATGAGATTCCGAGCTATAAACTTTGCCATCTGTTTCGCTGTAATATTGCGGAAAGACTCGGCTTCCACCCACTTTGAGCGGTAATCTACTGACATTACTATGAAGCGATGTCCATTCGATGCATTCGGTCGAATCTCTCCAATCATATCGATTCCCTATGCTGAGAAAGGCCACGGCTCTGACAGCCCATGCAACTCTGTGTGCAGCAAATGATTCAAATTGTCGTGTGCCTGACAATTATGACAGTGCTTTACCATCTTCACACAGTCTGTCTCCATGGTTGACCAGTAAAAACCTTGTCTCACTATCTTGCGGGACAGATTCAACCCGTTCATGTGCGGACCACATACCCCGGCGTGTACTTCTTCCATTACCTGCTGAGCCACTTCTTTTCTCACACATTTCAACTAAATACCATTTGCTTGCCTCTTGTACAGTTCCCCTTTCAAAATCACATACTGGGAAGCTAACCTCTGAATGGCTATTCTGTCTTTTCTGCCTGCTCCCTCTGGGAGTTCCCCATGTTCCAGATACCTCTGAATGTCATGATACCAAGATTTACCGTCATTGACCTCTATTTCCAGAATTATCTCTATCTCATAAACAGGTTTGCTTGCTGTCGTCAGTATCAACAGTCTCATCACTAACTTTTCTGGATTTTCCCAAGTCGCTGCAAGTGTAGCTAATGCATCTGCCATCTGATTCTCTTCTCTCGGCAAGTGCTGAAACTTACAATCGGGGATAACCTGTGCCAATTTTCTGAGGTGAAAAAGGTAAGGTTTCAACCGTTCTTCTTTCAATTCTCATTCTCCTCGCATCTGCTGGACTACCAACATAGAATCTCCGTATACTTCCACACTCTCGGCCTTCAAGGTTATCAATGCAGTCAAACCAAAAGCACATGCTTCATACTCGGCCATGTTGTTTGTTACTCTGAATGTCAACCTTTTGGCCAAAGCCAAGGTTTCTCCTTCGGGGGTTACAATCACAATCCCAATTCCGGCTCCTTTGTAATTCACGGCTCCGTCAAAATGCATTTTCCATCTCTGAACTGTAATTGCTCGGATCTCTTCATCGGGAATTCAAACTTATACTGATCCCCTTCAATAGGTTGCCACGCCAGAAACTCTGCTACTGCTCGCCCCTTGATCACTTTGGTTGTGAGATACTCAATGTCAAATTCCCTCAGCAATACTAACCATCTGTCCAATTTCCCCACTAGGGAAGGCACTGAATGCAGATATTTCAGAGGATTCTCCTTTGCCACTACCTGGATCTTGTAAGACTGGAAGTAATGCCGCAATTTTCTGGAAGCCCATACCACTGCAAGACAGATCTTCTCTACTTCCTGATATTGAGCCTCATACGGGAGCATCTTCTTACTCAGATAGTAAACTGCATGTTCTATACCTCTCTCCTTCCTGTCTCATCTGCCTGTACCATCATTACCCCCCAGTGCTTTGATTCTAGCCAAATACAATATCAAAGGTCTGCCCAATCTCGGAGGTTTCAACATAAGAAGCTTTACCAAGTACTCTCTGATCTTGTAAAGCTACTTGACACTGACACTGCTCATTCCACTTTACCGGCTGATCTTTTCTCAACAGTTTGAAGATAGGCTCACACACTGACGTCAACTTGGCGATGAACCAACTGATGTACTGAATCTTCCCCAGGAATGCTCTCACCCTCCTTCTCAGTCTTCGGTGCTGGCATCTCTGTGATTGCTTTGATCTTTTCAGAGTCTACCTCAATTCCTCCCCTTCCCACTGTATTTCCCAGCAGCTTTCCTGATGTTACCCCAAACACACATTTCTTGGGTTCATCAGCCGCAGGTTGTACTTGTCAACTCTCTGAAGGAACCTCTCAAGTGCTTCTATATGCCCAATTCTTGTCTCTGATTTCACCATCATGTCATCCACATACACTTCAATCTCTTTGTGCATCAAGTCATGAAATAAGGTAGTGGCCATCCGTTGATACGTAGCTCCTGCATTCTTGAGCCCAAACGGAATTACCCTGTAACAATAAGTACCCTACTCGGTAACAAAGGCAGTCTTGTGCTTATCTTCCTCAGCCATGAGCACCTAATTGTAACCAAAAACCCATCTGCAAATGAATATATAGTAGATAGAGCCGCACTATCAACCAGAACATCTATATACGGTAGAGGAAAATCATCTTCTGGGCAAGCCTTGTTGAGATCTCTGTAATCCACACACATTCTGACTTTCTCCGTCTTTCTTCGGTACTGGCACAATATTTGCTAACCACTCAGGATACTTCACTACTTCCAGAACCCCACATCTATCTGTTTCTTAACCTCTTCTCTGACCTTCTCGGCCCACTCAAGTCTCATCCGTCAGAGTTTCTGTTTCATTGGCCTCATATTCGGATAAGTGGGTATTGTGTGCTGGGCAATGCTTCTGTCTACCCCAGGCATGTCCTCATAGGACCAAGCAAATACTTTGGCATATCTGACCAATACTTCTTCTAATTCTCTCCTCCCTCTCCTCAGAGGTAACTTCACTTGCAATCAGAATTTCCTTGGGGTTCTCAGATGTACCCAAGTTAAATGCAGTAGTTCTGGCTGAACTGATATCAAATATGCTTGATTCATGTAGAGAAAATGGAAATGACTCAGGCAAGTAAGCAAAAGAAATGTCTTTATTATTGGATAGTGCAGAAGTACATTCAAACAAATCAGGAAGGTAAATGTCTTCCTCATCTATAGACATTTCTTCCTCTGCAACAAGGTTTTTTCAGGCTTTTTTCAGGCTTTTTATCCTCTCCCAGAGTCAGGCTCTCCAACTTCATCAATTCTTCTTCCCAATTCTCTGTTTCTTCTTCCACAAATTCTTCTTCGGTCAACAGCTTCTTGCCCACACATCTTTGGAAGATCTCGAAACCAGGCACCACAATCCCATTAACTTCTATTGGTTCGGGCTCACCCTGATACCCTAAGCCTTCACAAAACAATCTGCCAGTTTCAACCATTTCTTTTTAACCTTCGGCTTTTCTTCAGATTTGTATCCCAAACCCCTTCAAGTAGTCTGTCCTCTGAAGTCTGGCAATTTTGAACCCACCTCACCCGGCTCGAACTTTCATTTTTCCCATGATCCTAGCTACCTTAGGATCCACCCATTCCTCAAAAGTTGCCGACACTTGGAACCTCGTGAAAGGTTATTTCCAAAGCAGCCACATCATTGTCTACCTCAGCTCGGATGGTGACATTTCTCCTCCATAAGGGAACTTAATCATCTGATGTAGAGTGGAGGGTACGCCCCCAAGCTTATGAAACTAAGGCCTTCCCAACAACAAGGCAAAAGTGGTTGGGATGTCCAGCACTGTGAACTCAACTTCATCCTCAATAGGACCAACCTTGACCGCCGCCACAAATGTACCCTCAACTCATCGTTTACTGTCATCATAAGCCTTGATGGTCATACTAGAGGTATCTAGATCTGTCGTTTTCATACCCAGCTTGGCCAAAATCTTCAACGGGCACACATTAGTGGATGAGCCGTCGTCCACCATCACACAAAGAGGTCATTTTAACCCTCACTTCAGCTCTGATAAATAAAGGTTTCTTATGATTTCTCCCATCAGCTGGGAGTTCTTCTTCAGAAAAAGTGATTGCCTGCAAAGCCTCCTTTTGCACTGACCCAACAAACATTGCGGGGTTGGCATCCTCCGTCACCACTATCTTGCTTAAGGCCTCAACCATGGCCCGCCTGTGCTCCTGAGATGCACACAACAAATCCCAGATACTCACTTGTTCTCGAGTTTTCCTGAACTGCTACAACACTACATCTCCCTTGGCATTATCCCCATTTTCTGCCACTTCTCTTCCTCTAGTCAACGCTTCTCTACCCTTATCAGTCATATCATTGTAGAAACACCTGCTGCGTGTCATACCCCTCACTTCTTCTTCATCACTACTAGAGAAGTCCGCCTAGAAACTTTTCCCATGTTCGGTTTCATCTTCGCTGTTACTATCCCAAATCCCAAGGCAAACCGCTTGTAGGTCAAAGGATTTGAGGACAAGGTTCTCTGGTAGGCTAGAGTTTATCATACAGGTTGGTGGCGGGACAAGAGGGTAATTTTGGCAAAGGGTTCTTGTGTGTATTGGGGCGTTCCGTTTCAGGGTCGGGTATCTTTTTGGAGTCTATAAGGTCTTGGATTTCATGGCGGAGTCGGGCACAATTGTCAGTATCGTGGCCTTTCTCTTGGTGGAATTGGCAATATTGGTTTAGGTTGAGATGTGGTGGTGGAGGGTTTGGGAGTGGTTTGGTTTCTAAGGGTTTCAGAAGTCATTGTCTCTTCAATTTCTCCAATACCTTGGACATGGGTCTACCCAGGTTGGAGAATCTTCGGTTTCGGATAGCGGCAATCTCAGCAGAAACGGGCTTTGTTCCCGATGTCCCCCCAATGGGCCTCCTGTTCAGACCATAGAATTTTCTATTCTCGACCTCTTCTCTTCTTCAATATCCATGATAGTTTCCCTCATTTTCAGAAGTCATTGATCATGGAGGTCATCCTCCTCAGTTTCCATAGATGGAGGCCTGGTGCCCCTTAATTATCATTTTTATCTGGTCCTTCTCTGAGGGCCTGGTCTGTATCTAAGAGCTGGCTTCTCCAGCGTCCAAATACTCTTGAAACTCTCTTCCGGTTTCGCCTGGTGTTCTCCAGATCACAGAGTGACAGATCTATCTCCAAGTCCGTGACATACTGTTTCAGGAATGCATCAGTCAATTCCCTCCAATCTTCCTTACTAACTTTCTCTCAAGGCCGTGGTTGTTGGATAATATGACCCATAGCGTCACTATTTGCACAGATCATTGTGTTGTTGTAGCAAATTAACTATGTAATAAGGAAATTGCACTCTCATCATTTGTGATTAGATCACCATAGATATATAAATGAAGAGAGGTCCCTATGATTAGTTCCTGGATTGAGATGATATGAGACAGTATCAGTCCACGAAGGATTAATCATTAAATATCCCTAGCCGTAGTATTATCGAGACTGGACATCGATAATGCGGAATAGGCTAGTATTGCACTTGTGTGCGTTGTGAGGGCACAACGGCATAGTTCTCATATATATAAGTATTGGATACTTATGCAAGTGCGATAGGAGGTCGTGTTTTCACCGATGGTACGGGAAAACAGCTTCGCTCTGGATAGACCCCTCGGAATCCCATTGGTATTATGACTATGTGTCTATGGGAGGCCGAAATCAAGGTAGGTGTGTATAGTCTTAACCTGAGACTTGCATCGCTAATACTTACGATAATCGATAAACTTTGGTTTTGGTGGTAGGGGACTTTTAACAAGTTCTGAGTACACCACTTCTGGGTTTATCAGAGAGTCGTAGAGTATTGGGTGTGATGTCAAGACGGAAGTGTCACTTCAGTCATATTGGAGTTGATGTCACGCAGGATACGGTACTAGTGCTCTTGAGTGTTGCGCAACCAATCGGGATATTGTGACCAGGTCATGTATATCCGATTATAGAGACTATGTTACCAGACATCCGATATGTGCTTCGGACGGGGTAGACACTTATCCAGCCCCAGCCCTAGCATGTGACTATCCGATACTGGACCAATATACACAATACTACGGTATACTACGCTTGATACAGATCTATATATTCCTGTAAGAATATTTCTGGAGAATTGGGTAGGCATGGCGCTTTGCTAGAAGCCAACCTTGTCTTGTAAATCGATATAAACGTAGTACGAGGTACTTACGTGTTCGGACATCCGACGATCGTATTTACTGCCAACATATCCGGAGATCTCATGGGTCGCTTCCTGAAGATTCACCGATGACGTATGACTCGCACTTTGATTAATCTGGGATTAATTAGAAGAGAGAGATAGAATTAATCTGGGATTAATTCGATGAGAGAGAAAATTAATCTGGGATTATTTGCAGAGATATTTTATCTGGGATAAAATATTAATTAAAGAGAGAGAACGATTAATTTGGAATTAATCGATAAATTAATATATTCGATATATTAATCGAAATTGGATTTTGACGCGGAATTAAAATTAGATTTTAATTCGGGCGAACGAATTAATTTAGAATTAATTCGTTAGCGACGTGAATAGTGATTTCGCTAGGCGTAATCATTTAATTACGACGCGACGGAAAATTCGTTAATTTGGAATTAGCGAACCCGAGCCCGAGAGTGATTGCGAGCGCATTCGCATTTCGAATTCGAGCGCGGCACGCAAGTCACATCAAGCGTCAAATCGCTAGTCGCGTCAATCGTCAAATCAATTGTCACTTTGAGTGATGTGACTTGACAACATGTCACTTTATTAAAGTGATGTGATGTGACTTAAAGTAAAAGTTGAAATGATGAAAGCTTTTTGCTTTTTGACTTTTGTATTTGGTAAATGAAAAGGCTTTTGTATTTGATTTTATTTTGGAAATAAAATATAAATATAAGTAAAATACCATTTGCCTTTTCTCTATCATCATTCACGGTTTCACGTGAAAATGCTCTCCCTCCCTTTCTCTTCCTCTCTACTTCACGGTTTTGGAAACCGTCTTCTTCCTCTCCTTGTTCTGTTTCTGCCGAGCAAAGTGAGAAGTAAGATAACGATTTTTGTGGCAAAATCAAGTGCTAGCACACCTTGAGTGATACATAGGTGATAGGGAAGTGATTCTTTGAGCTTGGAAAGCTTGAAGCTTGGAGCTTCAATGGAGTCCATGCATGGCCGAAAATGTGGGAGTCCAAACCAGTCCAAACCGTGCAGCCCACTGTCAAGGAAAGCTACTGCCGAGCTCAATGGAGGATGAAAACGCAGCTTGTGTTCTTCCTATCATCAAACCCATCAATGTGAGTATATTCTGCACCTCCTTTGTTGTGTTCATACTCGTTTTTTATGCTTGATTTGTTGATCTTGGGACTTGATTTAAAACTCCAACAATGGTATCTTGAGCTTTTGATGCATGAAAACCGAATTAGGGTTCTTGAGCAAATTTGGGGCTTTTTGATTTTAGCTTGATTCTGACAAATTGATTGTTCAATAATGTTTGTATATGATTGAATTTGAGTTATATGTAATCAATTTGATAAAAAAATTGATTGGATTGATTTTCCCCAATTTGCTTATTTTTGGTCAAAACTTTAATTTGGGAAAACTCGATTTAGGCATGATTTGGTTGAATTGTTTGATGAAGTATGCTTGAATGAGGTTGAATTGAAGTTGTGCATGATCAATTTCAAGAAAATTGGATTAGATCAATTTTCCCCAATTCTTTAGGTTGAACATGAAACTTGAAATTGGGTAAAATGTGTTTGAGCATGTTTTAATTGAATTGGATGTTTAAGTATGCTTAGAACATGTTTAATTGAGATTGTGTGTGATCAATTTCGTGAAATTGGATTGGATTCAATTTTCCCCAAATTGAAGGCTTGGCCGAAAATTGCATAACCCTAATGTCTTGGTAATTTTGTTTTGTTTGATCATTGGATGACTTAAAACAATTGGTTAATGTTGTTTTGAAGTTCAATTGGATTGAATTTTGATTTAGAACATTTTTTCCCTTTTAAAGTGGCTTGGCCGAATCTTATGAACATGAAATTCTTTGTGATTTTTTGTTTTAATTCATTGGATGAATTGAATTGATTTGGGAAATTAAGATTGTGGACTCAATTGGATTGAAACCGAATCGAATTGAAAAACCCCTAATTGCCGAGACTTGATAGCATGTTAATTGGGTTTGATTTTAATTGAATTGTGTTGGACACTATTTGGTTGTCAAATTGCATGATTAATTAGGCTAATTGATGTTTTAGAAATGTTAATTGGGTAATTGATTGTGTATTACACTTAGGTTAATTAATTGTGAAATTTGGAATTTTATAAGTTAATTAATTAGGGCTTGATTTTGGAAATTGGGCTTGTTAGGTTGTAATTGGGCTTTTGGGCTTTGTTGTAACAAAGTTGGGTTTAGGCAAAATTGGTTGGATCCAATTAGGCCCAAAACCGAATCCAAAAGGTCCAATTATGACTTAATGGACCTTAATTATTTAATTGGGCCTAATGGGCCAAAATTAATTTAAAGGCTTATGGGGTAACTCCCGGATTGGATTTTGGTTGTTCGGTTTGACCCGAGTTGACCAAAAGTCCACGCCTATAGAAATTAATTAAAAGCCCATTGGACTTTAATTAAATAAAACATTAGATGTTTATCGGGCTTTGAGACCCGTTGCGATTAAATTTGGAATTTAAGTCGTAAAGGTTCGTTAATAAAAGTGTAATATTTAATTTAGAATTAAATAATGAATTAGAATTAAATACGTATTAAATTGGATTTAATTATGTAATTTAATTTAATTCGTAGAAATCGTACTTTGAGTACGTGTTCGCAATACGAGTTTGACTCGAACAAAAATCAAATCTTTGTTTGAACATTGGATGATCACTAATAATCAAGATTAATTAATTTGATTGATTGATTGATAACATGCTTGTATGAATACATGGTTGTGATGTTTGAATAATGTATATCGGATGGATATTAGCCGGGTGGGGCGATTTTGGAAATTGTAATAAATTTGATTTATTAAATTGGACCTGCGTGTCCAGCCTTATCTCCTATTTCTCTTTGTATTCTCTTCTCACATATTCCCCTCTCTATATATGAGGTTTCTTTAGAAGTGTAGTGTAACGGGTAGAAGTAGTACAAGTGCTAGCTTGAGTGAGAAAGGGAGATTTTGATCTAGGATCAATGTGTAAAGTATCCATCCGCATATCATATTATTTTATTTCATACTCGCTTTATTATGTATTTAGAATGCATGTTTAAGGGTGTATGATGATGAGACCTAACAAAGATAATTAAATTGGTAGCCAATTTGCACGCGAAAAACCCTCGTTTTATATTAAGCAAATATCCTTCCATTGAATGATTCTTGTTCAAGATCCGAAGTTGGCATTGGTTTTTATTGGCCAAAGTCAAGACCTTTGTCAATCAAGGATGTACTTGAATCATGAGAGTTTTGTTGCATATCGGTGTCTTGTCCAAATCGTGATTTTTATTGGCCAAAGTCAAGATCACTTTTTGTCCAATGACATTGATTACGAAACTTTCCTCTCGTCAATGGGTCCCGCTTAACTGGAATCATTAGGTTTGTTTTTGGCCAAAGCCAAGGCCTAGATGATTCGGAGGATAGGGTTAGGAAAATGTAATGGATACATTGACATTATACATATGTTTCGGACTTGGATGTCCACCTAACCGGATCTAGGAATTGGATGAGATCCAATTGATCATAGAGATCTACCTAAGTTAAATAGCATACTTTTTTTTGGCCAAAGTCAAGGTTGTGTGTTATTTAACGGGATCCTAGCCCACTAGGAAACGCGGTTTCCCGAGTACTCCACAGAGGGTTAGAGGCTCGACGAAAAATAGTGGGAGGCAAGTATTGAATTTGCAACATTCGTTCGAATACTCGCTAAACACGCTCATTTAAATTATTTCGTCGTTATATTAAATGTTAGTTAGACTAATATTTAAATTGTTGTTTTAATAAACAGTTGGACTGTATTATACTTGATTATATATAATTGGATTATATTAATCAATATATTTGAATTAATTAATTTCAGTTTACAGTTGATTTTATAATTGGATTATAGTAATCAATGTAATTGAGGTTAATTAATTTGGATTATATTTGATTATATAGTTGGACTATTATAATCATTATAATATATATAGTACCACTAATCGTTGGTTAAATAGTTGGACTATTGTAATCAAGATAAGAAATTGAAAAGTTGGATATTTAAAATATAATCTGGGATTAAAATATTTTAAATGATTTAATTTTCAAATTGGGAATAAATAATAGGTTACTTTATTTGATAAAATAACTCATTATACCTTAAGCCCAAAATTAAGCAATATAAGTAGAGCATAAAATCTTTGGAAGATTTATGTGATGATGACTTTAATGCTTAATTTAATATACTTGTCATAAATCTAATTTTTGATTTAAGAAGTATTAAAATTGCAATTTATAATTCTTGAAGAATTAATTGACTATTCTAGAGGAGATAAAGTCAAAGTTTGCAATTGGGGATGTAGCACGAGGTGCACATCGTTTCGATATTCTAAAAACCCAAGGCTTGGCCTAAGGTTCCTAAAATATTGAAAAGGATAATTGACATATACCAAAGTGACTGCCATTTGGATATGGAAGACACGAAGGAATTAAAGAAAGGGCGAGGCTCTGACTTTAAATATATTTGTCTAAGTTATGTTCACTACTAGTATTGAAATTAGATTTTAAATACTTAGTGTGGAACATAAAATATATATGTATTGATATTCAGAATCTGCTTTGAGCAGGATACTGACTTCAAGCTGAGATTTCTCTGCGAATCGGAAACGGGACGAAAGTCGCTGTTTCGACCGTAGATACCTAAGTTTAGGAACTACCCTTTGGGTGTGTACTTAAATTAGGAACTGTTATAATGTAACTAGTTTGACTAGAAACATTATCTCTTTATCAGTGTTTAACCCACTGCGGGTGAACCTTTATATTCTAAAACACTAAAGTGTTTTATTATATAAAGATGATACTGAGATAAATACATTAGATGTAAATAACAGAATTTATATTTTGAATATAATAAAATCTCAAACATATAAATGACAAATAAATAGCTCAAATTGATTTGATCAATAGAGACTTATTTATGGCATTGTTGTCTAGGACACAATTAAACGAGACACGTCAGTTAGACGGTGTGTCCGAACTAAAAACCGAATTTTGTTGGACATGATAAGGTTTGTCACGAGTCGCTCTGAGCTATCATTTCCTTCAAACAGGATATGTATTAACAGTGCAAAACTTATTTAGAATAAGGTTCCATATAAATCTGTTTGACAGATATCATATAGGATATGAACAGGAAAGAAACGGGGTTTCTTACTCCTAATAATTTGGGTATGCCAGGCATAACGTTTGGATGATACCAAACTAAAAACCCAAATTGGATAAGTGCCAATATAGGTTATCCTAAGGAAAGTATAGTACTTGTAAATCTCACATGAGAACAATATGATTGTTGCTCACCATGCGGTTTTCCTGAGAGGAATAACGATATGCAGTGGTCAGTGGGAGGATAGTGATACTCGATGAAAATCGGAGTAATACTATTCAAAGCACGAAGTCCTTAATGGAACACAAACAGTTCATCAATGATGAATCTGTACCATTAATCTTCAAACACACAAGAAACTTCGTAGATCGGATAGAGTCAGAAAACAACCTAGGGTATGGGTTTCTGATCTAACCTCATTAAGATGTCAATCTTATGGAGGTGTACCATCCGACTACGTTTAGAGGAAGTGATACAAGGTATCGACTCTCTGTTACGGCAAAGTGCCATGAATCCGAAATGGATTCCATGTATAACAACTATTTTGGATACTAGTTGTTGTACCATAAGGCATTGTGCCTATGGTACATTTAACGTCTTCAAAGAAGACATACATGGATGGCAACATACCAACGTACAAAGCTAGGCTTTTGACGGAAAGGTATCGTTATCAACATTGTGTTAATAACGGTTCAACCTTTTACCTGTTGCCATGGTAAATCCATTTTGAAGATGCTTGTTGATAACTGTATATTTCATTTATGAAATATGTCAGTTACAAATCAAAATCGCTTTCCTGAAAAGGAAACCTTTTGGAGAATGTTTATAACATTCTGACGATTTTGTATAACCGACAAACAAGGTTTGCGGATATTCAATCCATGTTTGGATTGAAGCAAGCATAAGGTTCTTGGAACTGACGTTTTGAAATAATCATAATGGTTTATGATTTAACTCAAAACGAAATAATTCTTGTGTATATAAGGAGGTTAGTGGGAGGGCGCACTGACAGTGAAAATTCCCATAAAACATTGGTGAAAGCTTGGCTTTCATAGAAATTCTCCGTAGAATTCTGGGGAGTAACAACCTTTATTCAAGGAATAAAGATCTACTGGGATAGATTAGAAGTTGTTAACACTCTCTGGGAAATTGTACATTTAAAATGTACTTGTATTGGTGTCTCATACGCTTCGAGCATATGGAGTCATGATCAGGTCAATCCAAGTGATAGTCACTGGATTGAAGTTGAGAACATCTGTTAGTATCTCAGAGAACTAAAGATGCTATCTTAAACTATGGAGAAAGAGAACTTGTAGTGACTGGGATCACTACTGCAAGTTTCCAAACAATTAAAATACTGCGGTACTATAAAGTTTGAATAACAGGGACAGTGAGCTGGAAATCTTCCTAGCAAGATAACTGTTGCCGAATAAACAACAAATGCGGATTATTGCTGCAGCTGAGGCAGCAATAGAAGCCATTTGGATCGATAATAAATCTAATTAGATTAGATATAGTTCTGTTAGCAGCTGAGCTAGGCGTCAGCACAGGCTAAAGAATTAAAGGTCTCATCGACGATCCAGATATATACTTCTATATCATCTGATTCGTTCGGATCATACATCGTGGCGATGTGATGATCGTGTAAATCGCGTCAGACGATAATTAAGCAAATCCGCTGACGAAAACCTTTCCTCAGCAATTTGAGCGAATTGTACATAGTTCGGGTGTTAGGCACTCGAGTGACTGGCTATGTGCCAAGTGGGAGATTGTTGGATAATATGACCCATAGCGTCACTATTTGCACAGATCATTGTGTTGTTGTAGCAAATTAACTATGTAATAAGGAAATTGCACTCTCATCATTTGTGATTAGATCACCATAGATATATAAATGAAGAGAGGTCCCTATGATTAGTTCCTGGATTGAGATGATATGAGACAGTATCAGTCCACGAAGGATTAATCATTAAATATCCCTAGCCGTAGTATTATCGAGACTGGACATCGATAATGCGGAATAGGCTAGTATTGCACTTGTGTGCGTTGTGAGGGCACAACGGCATAGTTCTCATATATATAAGTATTGGATACTTATGCAAGTGCGATAGGAGGTCGTGTTTCACCGATGGTACGGGGAAACAGCTTCGCTCTGATAGACCCCTCGGAATCCCATTGGTATTATGACTATGTGTCTATGGGAGGCCGAAATCAAGGTAGGTGTGTATAGTCTTAACCTGAGACTTGCATCGCTAATACTTACGATAATCGATAAACTTTGGTTTTGGTGGTAGGGGACTTTTAACAAGTTCTGAGTACACCACTTCTGGGTTTATCAGAGAGTCGTAGAGTATTGGGTGTGATGTCAAGACGGAAGTGTCACTTCAGTCATATTGGAGTTGATGTCACGCAGGATACGGTACTAGTGCTCTTGAGTGTTGCGCAACCAATCGGGATATTGTGACCAGGTCATGTATATCCGATTATAGAGACTATGTTACCAGACATCCGATATGTGCTTCGGACGGGGTAGACACTTATCCAGCCCCAGCCCTAGCACGTGACTATCCGATACTGGACCAATATACACAATACTACGGTATACTACGCTTGATACAGATCTATATATTCCTGTAAGAATATTTCTGGAGAATTGGGTAGGCATGGCGCTTTGCTAGAAGCCAACCTTGTCTTGTAAATCGATATAAACGTAGTACGAGGTACTTACGTGTTCGGACAGTCCGACGATCGTATTTACTGCCAACATATCCGGAGATCTCATGGGTCGCTTCCTGAAGATTCACCGATGACGTATGACTCGCACTTTGATTATTCTGGGATTAATTAGAAGAGAGAGATAGAATTAATCTGGGATTAATTCGATGAGAGAGAAAATTAATCTGGGATTATTTGCGGAGATATTTTATCTGGGATAAAATATTAATTAAAGAGAGAGAACGATTAATTTGGAATTAATCGATAAATTAATATATTCGATATATTAATCGAAATTGGATTTTGACGCGGAATTAAAATTAGATTTTAATTCGGGCGAACGAATTAATTTAGAATTAATTCGTTAGCGACGTGAATAGTGATTTCGCTAGGCGTAATCATTTAATTACGACACGACGGAAAATTCGTTAATTTGGAATTAGCGAACCCGAGCCCGAGAGTGATTGCGAGCGCATTCGCATTTCGAATTCGAGCGCGGCACGCAAGTCACATCAAGCGTCAAATCGCTAGTCGCGTCAATCGTCAAATCAATTGTCACTTTGAGTGATGTGACTTGACAACATGTCACTTTATTAAAGTGATGTGATGTGACTTAAAGTAAAAGTTGAAATGATGAAAGCTTTTTGCTTTTTGACTTTTGTATTTGGTAAATGAAAAGGCTTTTGTATTTGATTTTATTTTGGAAATAAAATATAAATATAAGTTAAAACCATTTGCCTTTTCTCTATCATCATTCACGGTTTCACGTGAAAATGCTCTCCCTCCCTTTTCTTCCTCTCTACTTCACGGTTTTGGAAACCGTCTTCTTCTCTCCTTGTTCTGTTTCTGCCGAGCAAAGTGAGAAGTAAGATAACGATTTTTGTGGCAAAAATCAAGTGCTAGCACACCTTGAGTGATACATAGGTGATAGGGAAGTGATTCTTTGAGCTTGGAAAGCTTGAAGCTTGGAGCTTCAATGGAGTCCATGCATGGCCGAAAATGGTGGAGTCCAAACCAGTCCAAACCGTGCAGCCCACTGTCAAGGAAAGCTACTGCCGAGCTCAATGGAGGATGAAAACGCAGCTTGTGTTCTTCCTAGCATCAAACCCATCAATGTGAGTATATTCCGCACCTCCTTTGTTGTGTTCATACTCGTTTTTTATGCTTGATTTGTTGATCTTGGGACTTGATTTAAAACTCCAACAGTGGTACCATACCACCGGTCCCCCCTCGAGTGACATTCCAAACATGTTCTGTACCTGTCGCTTTGTCAAACCTACAGAACTCATAACTGATACATACTGATGGAGATGAACCCTCGGATCCCCATTCCCGTTGAACTTAGCCATATCTGGCATCTTGAACTGAGCAGGCAACTATTCTTCGAAGCTCATTGCCTCATATCTAACAACTCTTCATGTTTACCCTTATTTTACAGGTAATTGTTTCAACATGATCCCGAAGCTTCTGAAATTCTGCCCGAGACCCAATCACTCTGTCTGTTGCATACTCTGCCATGTCATCATAAAAAACGGGGATATCATCCCCCAACCCATTCGGAGGGTCCTCGCGCCTCACATTCTCAGAACCCCCCAGTATGGGTACAGCCACAGCAGTAGTCAATGCTTGCAACTGTTCAGTAATTTTGGCGAGACCGTTTTCCAACTGATCTATCTGGGATACCTCGTTATCGGATGTACTCATATCTGTTACCGGTCTTTTAGTGAGTCTTCCCTCTTTCCTAACCCAACATAAATCTATGATGTCTTTTATAGACATAGAGGGTGTTAACATTTTATATGTATGCATGAGATGAATGAGATGCATGTGATACGAGGAATATATCAACTCATTAAAATTTTCACACAAATCGGCCCATCATCATTTTAGGATCTTTTGGGCCAACTGTCATAGGAGTGAACTCGTCCCAGTTTAAATGGCCCAACAAGTTCACATCTCATGGCAAGAAGTCCAACCGTATCCAAATGATAATGCTCCCAAACATAAACATATAATGGCCCATTGGTGTTTTAGAAGCTTTCGGCCCAATCATCATAAGATACGTTCTTGTCCCAGTTTAAATGGCCCAACAAGCCCATACTTCATGACAAAAGGTCCTAATGGATCCAAACGACAATGTTCCCAAACACAAGCATACAAAATTAATTTCTACAGAGTGGTCCATCAACATTTCAGAAGCTTTTGGCCCAATCATCATATACGAACTCGTCCTAGTTTAAATGGCCCAACAAGTTCGCATTTCTGACAAGAAGTCCAACTGCATCCAAATGAGGATGGTCCACAAGCACAAGGAAATAGTTGCTATAAGCCATACAATCCCGGTCTTCGTGTGGGTTTGCAGGAGTGTAGTCAAAGACTCTCGCTGGCGAAGGATTGCCCACAACTAGGTCTCCACACTCAAGGGTTCGAGCGACCAAGTGAGCGCACATTTTTTATACCTTAAGATACGTGCCAATGAGTTATAGTGTGTGACTGACTGTCAAATGGACTTCCAGTTGTAGATTCCCAGAGGGAGGGTGGAGCGAGGCTCTCTTAAGTACCCTAGCCTCTTAGACTCTTATCGCTTGGTGACAGGAATAAACAACGAGTCCTCCAAATTAGTCCATCACAATAGGCTACAAGTAAATGATTGTCTAGGTGCCTTCACAGCTTTTCCTTATAGAAAGGTAGTGAATGAAGGAAGACACCAAACCATTACCCGGCCTTAAAAGTGCCTTTGATTAAACCCTTTTTATCCCACAGTAGACACGGTTAATTAAAGCACAAATCATAATATTACCAGACATTATTTCGGGACCGATTCTCTATCCCCAGTGGAGTTGCCAGACTGTGGGACACAGAAACTGGGCGACGCATACTGTTCCGGGCTCGTGGCCCGGTTGGGAGTACGGAGTAGCCCGCGGGGGACTAAACCGGAGAATAATGGAGTCGCCACCTGGTGTGAACCGGGAAAATGAGATTTAAGGCCGCACTCACCCCTCGCAAGGGAAGACCTCAAACCGTTGGGTTCGGAATGGTCTCTTACTTATGCCACTTGTAATAAAATGATTTGTGCCATAATCTAACCAAGCCTAAGTAACATATTTCCAAGGATAATCTATTTCTAAGTTCGCATGCATAATTCAAAGGTTCATCTAAGTTCACATGTAACACATTTTAAAGTTTGCATACAACCTATTTGCATATAATCTATGTCTGAATTTGCATGCATAAAAGTAAATTGAAATGCGGCAAGCATGCAAATTCATAAGCACATTATATTCATGGATACGGAAATGCAAGCAAACAATGATCATACAAGCATGCATAAGATTGAATCAGAATGATTGCAAACGCATAATTTCACAAACACATTGCATTGATAATCATGGAAGCGCAAACATGCAATAATTATACAAGCATGCATATTAAAGAGAAGCAGTCATGTTCGTAATACAAAGGGATAACCAATAGGGGCAATTATGCATAAAATATGATGAAGAGGACTCAGTTCAGTGTATGCACATTCGTGTAGCGTTCGAATGGGGTTACAGCAGTGACCCCCAAAATACAGTAAATAAGATGGCACATACGCGAACAGATGAATGGATGACACCTAATCAATAATAACGGGCTAAGAGGCGCGGAAAATCGTTGTGGCAAAGGTAGCCCTTAGGCTTTTTATCCCTCAAGATGGAGGACCTTTAATCCAACTCGATGAGCCCGTGCGCATTGCAACATGATGCATGGTTATGCAAGAAGATGACATACATAGAAAAGCGAATAATGAAATAAAAGGCGCGGCGAATTATCGTGGTAAAGGTTCTTTAACCTCTCAAAATAGAGGACCTTTAATCTAACTTACTAAGCCCATGCGCATCACATCATAATGCATATAAAAATAAAGACAACAATATCGAACTTCGTATACCCGATTGAGCATATCTCATATTCAACCGACTATACATCATCCGGCGCGGCAAAGCATCGTGGTAAAGGATTTTAACCTCTCAAAATAGATGACTTTTAATCGCACTTACTAAGCCCATGCGCAAACAACACAAGACATATATAAAAAGTAAAGACAGCGATATCGGACTTCGTGTATCCGATTGAATATATCTCACATCCAATCGAATATACATTATCCGGCGCGGCAAAGCATCGTGGTAAATGATTTTAACCTCTCAAAATAGAGGACCTTTAATCGCACTTACTAAGCCCATGCGCTTTATCTCATCATAATGCACATAAAAATAGAAACAACGATATCGGACTTCGTATACCCGATTGAACACATCTCACATTCAACCGACTATACATCATCCGGCGTGGCAAAACATCGTGGTAAAGGATTTTAACCCCTCAAAATAGAGGACCTTTAATCGCACTTACTAAGACCATGCGCTTGACCTCATCATTACTCAAACAAATAAGATGCAGAAAATAAATGACGATAATAACAAATCAAGATAAAATAAAGTATGTGTCGTGTACTCAAGTGGTACGTGGAGTTGTATCCCGAGTATAGATCATACTACCGTCCATTCGGAATCAGCTATGAAATTTATGTCTGGGTTTCCATCCTATATACCACGAGAGGCGACATATTTTTCATTCATTCAAGGGCCACAATCATGCACTAATAAACGACTCTCATGCGACAAAGATGAATAAAAAAATTAAAAAGATAGATGGAAATAATAGGAAAAGTACCCTAAGGTCTAACCTTTTATGTCGACTCTCGGAAGTACGGTGCACGGTCGTCAAAAAAGGGGGGGAATGCTCCGCAACTCCTCTAGTTCAGGTTTTGCAGGTGTTCTCGGAGGACGAGCTTGGGAGGACGGATACTGATGCAGTCACTTGGGTATGGAGTCCACTAGTTAAAGTCAGAGAGAGAATGAGAGTCTAGTCAGGGTCAAATAAAAGTCATGTATTGGTATTTTGGTTATGTGTAGTCATTGTAAAAGTGAGTGTTACTGAGTACAGTTATTAATGTTGAGTTTGTATGTTATTTTTTTTAATCATGGGCTACGGCCCCATATTTAAGATATTTAAATAAAGAAAAGAATATTATATATGTTTATGGTTAGAGATTTAGAGGCTTATGGGATTAGTATGGTCTATCATCTGCCGGTTACATCTTCCGAATCGGGGATGTTACAAATTCTTAGCTTATGAACTGAAAATTGACTCCATTCTTTCCAAGTTGAACTGGTCTGATAATGATTGTGGCAAGAAGCGTAGAGTGGACTTGGATCTTAATCTTTAATTTCTCTTTTAAATAGTCGTAGATTCAATTGTCAATTCCACACTAACCATGTGATGTCTTCTAAACTTTGTTTTCTTCTTATTCAGACATTGAGGATAATGTCTCTATTTGGTTGGGGGGGAGGGGATAGTTGACTAGATAGTTTTTATTTAATGTTTCATTGTTGTGTTTTTCTTTCAAAAAAATATTTTCGTTTTTGTGTTGTTGTTTTATGTAAAAAAAAAAAGAAAAAGTTTTTATTATGTTGTTTTTTTTCTTGTTCTTATTTTGTGTCTAAAAAAAATTATTTTGATTTTCTTATGTGTTTAAAAAACTACACACAAACTAACAACAAATGTTTGACTAACCAAGTGAAATTGTTGTTCATATGGTAATATATGATCATGGGTTATAATTGAAAATTTTGTATTATTTAGTTCTCTAGTTTGTTGAAGGTAGCACCTAAAGACAGTGGATTTTGGGTTTTTATTCCAAAACAAAAACTAAGTATACTTTTACTTAGTAATCGAACATTTTGCCTCAGTATGCAGTGATTGTTCACGTAAAACGATAGAGCTTGAGTTTTTTTAATAAAAAAATATGTTCTTAAATAAGTTCGCTTTTATAGTCTCTTTAACTCGAGTAATTAAGTCCGTATGGGTGTTTTAACACTTAGTACCCTAAGGCCTATTGGTCTGGGAGTCACTTGCCCAAAGCTCTTTACATGGGTTAAAGAGAAAGCTTAAGGAAATCAGACACTTCTTCATTTTAATATCTGAAATCCGAGCAATTAATTCCGTAAGGGTGTTTTAACACTTAGTGCCCTAAGGCCAACTGGTATGGGAGTCACTGGCCCAAACCTAGTTACAAGGATTGAAGATGTATTTTTATTTTTATTTAAAAAAAACTATTTTTGTATATAAATAAATTACCATTGCCAAAAGTTGTGAATTCTAATATAACTTTAGGACAAAAATATTACTTTCTTTTCAATTAGACCAGTGAATATTGTGGGTGTTGGGGTTTATAGGGAATTACCGGGTTAACGTAGCGGAACGCGGAAATTCAGAATTTTCCGATTTCAAAAATTTTTCTTGGATTAATTAAATAAATTTATTTATTTAATTACCCAATACTTAAAATCTGAAATTTTAACCCAAGAAATCAAATTTCTTTTAATTGCCGAATTTACCTCATATCTTTGTATTTTAATCATTTTGGTCCTCAAATTGTCAAATACATATTTACGTGATTCCAAATCAATCCCAAAATGATTTATACATGAAAATACAAATTGCAACAAAAATTCCAAATTTTTTGTAATTGTCGAAACAGCCCAGTATTTTCCAGGATTTGCAATTTGGTCATTTTTTTTATTCAAAACATGTCAAGATCAACTCCAATCAATCCCAAATTTAATATAAATCATATATACATCATATTACATCACATATATGAAAAGCCCCAAATTTCGAAAGAGTTATTAACCCATATTTTATAATTTCTACAAATTGAAAAATTACACCAAATTGATTAAATCCAACACTTTAATTCAATCATTACCACATCAAACAAGTCTCACTACCATGAAATAACTCAAGAACAATTCTAGGTCATCAATGAGTGGCTTAGCAACTCTATAATGGCAACTTGATTACTAAATAATCAAAGGAATGCTTAATAACCATTTATAAGCATACTTAGTTAATTCACACATGCAACATCAATCCAACAAGTTTCCAATCAATTAATTTACTGAAGTAAAGAGTAGAGAAAATTCTAAGAAACACGTATTGAAGCTTAGAAAATATGTGTAACAAAAATGAAAAAAAAAACAATTTATATTCCATTTTTGCTTTGGCCGAAAATGATAAAAAAATAAATATCAAATAGTTGATTTTTTGTTTCAATTTCATTGCCTTAAGATTACTTATTGTAAAATGTAACCTTATCATAATGCAAATCAACAAGTGAACCAACCAAATGATGTCATTTCCTAATATTAATCATGACTAAGATATTTATTATTTTAATTAATTTAATTATTAAAAGTGGATCCCCTAGCCCCAACATTTGATTTTATTGTTACAGTTTAAATTAAAATTTCCAATCACTTCAAACAATCAAGCATTTTTTTCACTCGAATTATTATTTTATTTTACTAAATCTATTCCCTATAGATCGACCCCAGACTTACCGGATTACTTTATTACTTCAACACTCTTATTCTTGGGAGTAAAAGAACCACTTTGTGACCGTGTCAATCTTCATATGCTATGGAGACAAGGAATTTGAATACAGGTTATGCGACCCGAAGGAAAAGAAAGTCATCAGAATGAGGGAAGTAGTGTTTCTTGAAGACTAGACAATAGAAGATATTGAAAAGCCCAAGATGTCTTCTAATTCCAATGGTGACAAAACTTATTCAAATCCAGATACAACCTCAACACCAACACGAGTGGCCACAGATAATGATGAGGTGCATGATATGTCGGAAGCAGAACCAGATGAGGAAACAGATGGTGTTGAGCAGGGGGAGCTGCAACCCGCCCCATCAGAGGCTATATAATCATCCGCAGATCTGGACGATTATAGACCTCCAGAAACCAGTGAACCTCAAGTACCAAGATCTGAACGAGGCCGGATTCCATCAACTAAATACTCAGTATCTGACTATATTCTGCTTACTGATTATGGGTAGCCAGAAAATTCCGAGGAAGCTATATCTCATAAAGAAAAAGGAAAATGGATGCACGAAATACATGATGAAATGGAATCTTTACAGAAAAATCATACTTATGAAATAGTCAAGCTCCCACATGGCAAGAATGCACTGAGGAGTAAATGGGTGTTCAAGTTGAAGAAAGATGGCAATATAAATATGGTGAAACAAAAAGCCCAGTTAGTAGTCAAAGATTCCTAAAGAAAAAAAGAATCACCAGTTGTAAAAATGGCTTCAATCCGAGTTATCCTAATATTGGTAGCCAGTTTAAATCTAGAGCTTGAACAAATGGATGTTAAGACAATATTTCTTCATGGTGATCTATATGAAGAAATCAACATGGAGAAGCAAGAAGGTTTCAAGATTTAAGGAAAATAGAACATTATTTATAAGTTGAAGAAAATGTTGTACAGACTCAAGCAAATCCCAAGGCAGTGGTACAAGAAGTTTGACTCATTCATGGTGAGTTAAAGCTACAAAAGAACTAAAGTAGATCAATGTGTTTACATTCAAATGTTTCCGGAAGGAAATTTCGTTGCTCTTCTATTATATGTAGACGACATGTTGATCGTTGGACAAGATGTAATGAAGATCAGCCAACTGAAGTAGGAAAACAAAGACTTAGGACCAGCTTAACAGATTTTGGGAAAGAAATAGCTCGAGACAGGCAGAACAAAAGGTTATGGCATTCATAGGAGAATTATATTGATTAGGTAATCATGAGATTTCATATTAGAATGTCATATCTGTAAGTATTTCGCTAGCACACCACTTCAAATTGAGTGAGAGTTTGTATCTCTCATCCAAGAAAGAGATAGACGATATGTCAACAGTATCATATTTTTCAGTAGTTTGAAGCCTAATGTATGCTATGATATTTACCAGGCCAGATATTGCTCACGCAGTGGGTGCAGTAAACAATTTTCTCTCTTACCCAGGAAAAGAACAATGAGAGGCCGTCAAATGGATTCTCAGTACCTCAAGGGTACATCGAAGTTATGTCTATGCTACGAGGGAGCTGATCCTAACTTGGAAGGATATACAGATTAAGATATGGCAGAAGATCTTAATGGTAGAAAATATACATCAGGTTTTCTCTATATTTTAGCAGGGGAGATGTGTCATGGTAGTCAAGATTGTAGAGGTGTATTGCATTATCCACAAACAAAAGCTGAGTATATTACAGCAGCAGAAGCAGGAAAGGAAATGTTGTGGTTAAAGAATTTCCTCTAAGAATTACGGATCAAGCAGACAGAATACAAGATACATTGTGATAGTCAGAGTGCTCTGGACTTTAGCAAAAACTCAATATATCATTCCCGGATGAAACACATTGATATTCGCTATCATTGGATACACGAGGTGATGGATCAACAACTGCTGAGACTAGTGAAGATCCATACAGATGAGAATCCAGCTGACATATTAACAAATGTGATTACTCGAGACAAGCTAGAGATGTGCAGAGACATAGCCGGGATAGTTGTCAGATGACAATCGTTTCGGATGTAGTTTGAGAGAGAGAATTGAATAATCCAGCTGCCTTCCATCTTTACCCACCTTTGTTAAAGATTGATTCTAACCATTGCCACCATTTTCAAAGTTTTGGTGCAACCATAAAAAATGACCAAAATAACTTTAGTTGGGAATTATTCTTTTGTTGACATTTTGAGCCAGAATTTTACTATAATAGGTGTAGTATCCCGAATTTTTCAGAACAATTCTGAAAGGTTTCTGAATTAAAGTTTAGAATTTGGAACTAAATGTTATTCGAAAATACGAGTTTATATGTTGGAAAATAGGTCGGAATGTTTTAAAGTGAAGCTTGATTGTGTTGGAAAACGCATGATTTCGAATAGCACAACCATTCAAATTCAAGCACCATACGAGACCTCATAATATTCTTTCTTTCTTTTCAGGGATCACTTGAGCTCTTGGGTCGCTTCCCGAAGATTCACCGATGACGTATGATCCGAACTTAATTAATCTGTGATTAATTACGGAGACACTTTATCTTGGATAAAGTACTATTTGAAGAGAGAGAAAGATTAATTTGGAATTAATCGACAAAATAATATATTCGATATATTAAAAAAAATTGGATTTCGACGCGGAATTGAAATTAGATTTTAATTCGGGAAAACGAGTTAATTTAGAATTAATTCGTTAGCGACGTGAATAGTACCTTTATTAGGCATAATTGTTTAATTACGTCGCGACAGAAGTTCGTTAATTCGGAATTAGCGAAACCGAGCCCGGAAGTGTTTGCGGGGCCACTCGCATTTCAAATTCGAGTGGGGCCCACAAGTCACATCGCGAGTCACATCACTTGTCATTTATTTATGATAGATGTCAAAAGTCACTCACCAAAAGTGAAACATGTCACTCACCAAAAGTGACTTTTGACATTTATCACAAATGAATGACAAGTGATGTGACTCGCGATGTGACTTGTGGGCCCCACTTGAATTCGAAATGCGAGTGGCCCCCAAACACTTCCGGGCTCGGTTTCGTTAATTCCGAATTAACGAACTTCCGTCGCGACGTAATTAAATAATTATGCCTAGCGAAATTATTATTCACGTCGCTAACAAATTAATTCTAAATTAACTCGTTTGCCCGAATTAAAATCTAATTTCAATTCCGGGTCGAAATCCAATTTCGTTTAATATATCGAATATATTATTTTGTCGATTAATTCCAAATTAATCTTTCTCTCTTTTCAAATAGTACTTTATCCAAGATAAAATGTCTCCGCAATTAATCCCAGATTAATTAAGTTCGGATCATACGTCATCGGTGAATCTTTGGGAAGCAACCCAAGAGATCCCTGGATATATTGGAAGTAAATACGGTCGTCGGACTATCCAACACGTGCCTACCTCGTACTACGTTTTACCGATTTACGAGACAAGGTTGGCTTTTAGCAAAGCGTCATGCCTACCCAATTCTCCAGAAATATTCTTACTGGAATATACGATCTATGACAGGCGTAGTATACCGTAGTATTGTGTATTGCGATCCAGTATCAAATGTCAAGTGCAAGGCCTGGGGCTGGAATAGTGTCTGCCCCGTACGAAACACATATCGGATATCAAACAACTAGTCTCTTTGAATTGGATAATCATTACCTGTCATATTATCCCGATGGTTGCAACACAATTGAGAACCAGTTCTGAATCCCTGCGTGATCATCATCTCCATATGTCTGAAGTGATACTTCCATCTTGACATCACATCCAATACACTACGATTCTCAATAAACCCAGAAGAGGCGTACACAGAACCTGTTAAAGCCCTGGACGACCGAAACCAAAGTTTGCCGATTGTCGCAAGTACTAGCGATGCAAGTCTAAAGTTAAGGCCAAATACACCTACCCTGAAGCGGACTCCCATAGACACATATACATACTACCAATGGGATTCCGCGGGGTCTATCCAGAGCGAAGCTGTTTTCCGTACCATCGGTAAAACACAACCTTCTATCACACTTGCATAAGTATCCAATACTTAAATATATGAGAACTATGCCGTTATGCCCTCACAACGTGCACAAGTGCAATACTAGTCTATTCCGCATTATCGATGTCCAATCTTGACAATACTACGACTAGGGATATTTAATGATTAAACCTTTAAAGATTGATACTGTCTCATATCATCTCAATCCGAAATTAATCATAAGGACTTCTACCATTTATATATCAAAGTAAATAAATTACAAAACGGTAAAAGGCAATTTCATTACAACATAGTTAATTTTGTACAAAAAACAAAATGTCTTTTACAAACAGTGACGCTGTGGGTCATAACTGTCCAACATTAACGTCCAACGTTTATTTAATTAATGTCCAATGGGCTTTTAATTAATTTCTTAAGGCATGGACTTTTGGTCAACTTGGGTCAAACCCAATAACCAAAGCCCAATCAAGGAGTAACCCCATAAGCCTAGCAATCAATTTAGGCCCATTAGGCCCAATTAAACTCTAATGTCCATTAGTCGCATTTGGGCTTTATGGAAGCAGTTTTGGGCCCAATTGGATCCAACCAATTTAGCCTAAACCTAACTTGGTACAACCAAGCCCAATTAGCCCATTTACAACATTTCAAGCCCAAATCCAATTTAAGCCCATTATAATTAAATTACAAAAATCCAATTTCATAATTTAATTACATAAAGTGTATAGCATAATTAATTACATAAATCAACATTTCCAAATCATCAATTTACACAACTAATCATGCTCTTTTACATCAAATAATGTCCAACACAATTTAATCAAAAATCAAACCCAATATTCATGCTCAAAGTCTCGGCAATGGGGATTTTTCAAATTAATTCAGAATTCAATCCAATTAAATCCAAATTAACATTAAATCCACATTCCCAATTGTTTCCAACTCATCCAATGAATAAAAAAACAAAAATCCAAGACATTTAGGGTTCATGTAGGATTCAGCCAACCCTTCCATTTTAGGGAAAAATGTTCCAAACACAATTTCTTGAAATTGATCCAATCAATTTCAATTAAACATCATTTAAACATATTCAATCAAACAATTTAACTAAATCATGCTCAAAATCAATTTACCCAAATTTTAACCATTGTTGGAGTTCTATGGTCCCGAGGATCGAATAATCAAGCATATAACACATGTGAATACAATCGAGGAAGTTGCGGAATACTTAAATCGAGCGGTTGAGCGACGCGGTGATGAAAAAAACTTCATTTTCTGCTCCTCCAAGGCTCGGCAGTGGCAGTGAGTTTGCTCCTCCATTTTCGGCTTTGGCATTATCCATGAAGCTCCAAGCTTTGTTTGGTCATTCCTAGCTCACGAAGTGATTTCCCTATCACCTTAGTATGTCCCTTTGAGTGCTAGCTCTAGTGTATTTTGCAACAAAATACTCACTTTTCATCTTCTTGTTTCTCACGGTGAAAACCAGAAAAGAGAAGGCAATGAACTGCCCCCTGGGTGTGAGATGAATAGAAGAAAGAGAAGAGAGAGAGTTGTGGTTGGTTGGAGGAAAAATGTATCTAATACACATTTAATTAATTTTCAAAAATCAATTAAATGATTTACCAATTTTCTTTCCAAAAGTCAAATGGCAATTAATTGCTTCCAACAACCCACATAAACTATTCACATCACTCAATCAATCAATGTGACAAGTTGTCACATCACTCAAAGTGACTAATGATTTGACGCTTGATGCGACTAGCGATTTGACGCTTGATGTGACTTGCGTGCCGCACTCAAATTCGAAACGCGAATGCGCTCGCAAACAATCCTGGGCTCGAGTTCACTAATTCCAAATCAACGAATTTTCCGTTGCGACGTAATTAAATGATTATGCCTAGCGAAATCACTATTCACATCTCTAACAAATTAATTCTAAATAATTCGTTCACCCGAATTAAAATCTAATTTCAATTCCGCGTCGAAATCCAATTTCGTATAATATATCAAATATATTATTTTATCGATTAATTCCAAATTAATCGTTCTCTCTCTTTAAATGATATTTTATCCTAGATAAAATATCTCTGCAATTAATCCCAGATTAATTATCTCTCTCATCAAATTAATCCCAGATTAATCAAGTACGAGTCATACGTCATCGGTGAATCTTCGGGAAGCGACCCATGAGATCCCCGGATATCTTGGCAGTAAATACGGTCGTCGGACTATCCGAACACGTAAGTACCTAGTACTACGTTTGTACCGATTTACAAGACAATGTTGGCTTCTAGCAAAACGCCATGCCTACCCAATTCTCCAGAAATATCCTTACATGAATATAATGATCTATATCAGGCATAGTGTACGAAGTATTGCGTATTTCGATCCAGTATTGGATGATCACATGCAAGGCCTGGGGCTGGTACAGTGTCTGCCTCGTACGAAGCATATATCAGATTACTAGCAACTAGTCTCTTTATTATCGGATAATCATGACCAAGTCATATTATCCCGATGGTTGCAACCATTTAGAGAACCAGTTCTGTATCCCTGCGCAATCATCATCTCCATATGACTGGAGTGACACTTCCGTCTTGACATCACACCCAACACACTACGATTCTCAATATACCCAGCAGAGGCGTATAAAGAACTTGTTAAAGCCCTGGACGACCAAAACCAAAGTATATTGATTGTCAAAAGTATTAGCGGTGCAAGTCTCAGGTTAAGACCAAATACACCTACCCTGATTTCGGACTTCCATAGACACATAGTCATACTACCAATTGAATTCCGAGGGGGTCTATCCAGAGCGAAGCTGTTTCCCATACCATCGGTAAAACACAACCTCCTATTACACTTGCATGAGTATCCTATACCCAATATATGAGAACTATGCCGTTATGCCTCATAACGTGCACAAGTGTAATACTAGTCTTTTACGCATTATCGATGTCCAATCTCGATAATACTCTGACTAAGGATATTTAATGATTTATCCTTCGGGGATTCATACTGTCTCATATCTTCTCAATCCAGGAACAAATAACAGGGACCTCCTATCATTTATACATCATGGTGATCTAATCACAAATGATAAGAGAGCAATCTCCTTTGTCACATAGTTAATTTGTACAACAATACTATGATCTGTACAAATAGTGACGCTATGGGTCATAATTGTCCAACAGTTCCAAGAGTGTATTTGTGTCCCAACATAATTTATATTATGCTATCTTCGTCCGTAATACCACAGTACTACAACGTAACAGTAGTAGAGACTACTGGTCGTTACAGAGTTGATCAATTAATTCATCAGTTGTTCTTACAGTAAGGGCGATATCTTTTACCGGTTTCGAAATGAACCCAAGTCTTTTGACATCCGTAAGAAATACTAAAAGAAAATAAAAAAAAAATTATAAATATTAAGTAGTCCAATGTGTTTTTGGTGAATGTTCAAGTTCGCCCATGAGGCCAATGTGAATATTTCCTCCAGTGTGTCTAGCCCACCTAGCAAAGCAATAAAACTGTCAGCATGATTAATCATTTCAGTAATTCTTTCAGACATCAATGAGACAATGCATTCTTTTCCATTTGATTTTCCGATGAGGTTTCCATCTACCAAAGGTTTTGGAATGATCCCTAAAACTTGACCACCACCTTCTTGCACGGCCTTTGAAACATATCCCATCAATCCAAGATTGCCACCGCCATATACTAAGTGCATGTTTCTTTCCGCCATAATTCTACGAAATTCTTTTACAGCTTCAACAAATTCTGGTTTAGTTTTAGAGCTAGTTCCAAAAAACACATAGATATTAGTGACTTGTCGTCTTGAAGTTTTCTCCATTTTTGATATCTCTCTTATCTAGATGTGTCGAAGAGAGAAATGACGAGCTAAATTTATAGATCCTGAAAAGGGGTGAGTAATAAATGCACTAGTACCTGTAAAATGACAATTATCAGATGAATAATAAAATAGATTGTGAAATTCAAAAAGTTTAGATACTGTTGGAAAAAGTACAAGAAATCAAATCAATAAATTAAAGTAAATTAAAACAGTAATTTAAAGTAAAGGAAATCAGAGCAATAAATAAAAATATGTACTGGTAGTTGTGATTGTGGCTCACATCTTCCTTTGGTTTTACATCCAGTAACGGCTAGAATGCCCTATATGGGTAGAGGATATGGTTCCCATCCAATTTTCTTATAAATTGGCAAACATGGTATTTTAAAGTCAGATTCCCAATACTGTATTATTGTCTTTCTTTTTAAAATTATGTATGCAAATTACGAATTACTCGATGAACATGTCCACTAGGATGTGTCTCAATAGTCATTGATATATCATTTAAAGACTCCTTACTCAAGCCATCTCTAATGGATTGAATTTTATCTTTGTGATTGTCAGACACCGTTCCTAAAGAACGACAACGAGTGTTGCACGTCCATCATGCACATTTATAACAAACACCTAATTGTTTAGCTCTTCATTTTTTAGCATGGGTGTTTTCCCTAAACCAGACATGTAAGAAATGAAAGTGTCAAATGACTCACCTGCCAAGCGAACCATTGCTTCAATTACCAAACGAATATCACTAAGAATACCATCGATCATAAGAAGCCTCATTCTTTCGGTATGTATTTTGTAAATTTTCATCAGAGCATTTAAGAGGAGGGAAGGAAAGTGATTGTAGAGTTTTACCTTATGTGCCTTGATGGCTCTAATCTGGAGGTATTTTTCCTTCTTGATTGCTTGTGAAAGAGGAATTATTTCCACAAGATACGTTTGTTCATCTTCAAGAAATGCATACTTCAATCATTCTAGCAAAGTCTTCAATTCCAAATTGGGCGCTTCCTCATGTTTTTCTTCTTCAAAATTTTAGTTCTCTCCATCATCTTCCAGTACATGTATAGAATCAAGTAAAAAATCATTAGGATATCTTATTCTAATTATGTACTTGATTTAAGAAAATTAGTTGTATAAATTTTTGTAGGATCAGATAAACTCCCCTGAATATATTCCCCATAATTGGTTCAATTAAGTCCATGCTCTCGTCTTCACTGTCCTCATCGTCATATTGCCAAAAGACAAATTCATGATTCTGTTCTTGCAATTAATTAAGGCGTTAGCTGTTGTTAAAAATGGACGACCAAATATTACAGGAATTGGCTTATACCTGTCTGCTACAGGTTGTGTTTCCAAGATAATGAAATTCATATGATATATGAATTTATCAACTTGTAATAACACGTCTTCAATAATTCATTTTGGTACCTTGACTGACCTATCGACAAGTAAAAGAGTAGTTGAGGTTGGTTTTAACTCGCCAATATTAAGTTGTTGGTAAACCAAAAATGGAAGCAAATTGACACTAGCTCAAAGATCAAGCAAAACATGTTCAATTTTTTAATTTCCAATCATACATGAAATAGTTGGACAACCAGGGTCCTTGTATTTTAATGTTTGGGAGTATAGGTTTGGATTTGGTCTCTTGAAGATGTTTTTATGCAACTGACTTGGTTATAGAGACATTCATACATGCTGGTAAGGTTGGGCAAACTTGTATGATATGTTCATTTTAATTACATATTTGACATATGACTTCTTGAATTGACTTGACATGATCACTATTTCTCATTTCTAATGCCTTGACTTTTTTAACTAGAGATGCATATTAGCAGAAAGGTCATGATCTTCCCTAAGGTTAAACATACATCTACCAGATGATTTTGGTTTTACAAATGAATCATAAGTTCCAACTATGTCCCATTATTGTGCATTCTCTGCTATTTATTCTAGGTAATATATTGCATCTTCGGGGGTTTTTGTCCCTAAATTCACCATTAAACATCATTTCCACTACTTGTCTACCTTGGGGTGTTAAACCCTCATAGAAGTAGGCAACCAGCTGTAGGGGTTATTTAGGGGGTGAGTCCGGTAACGCAGCGGAAGCGGTGAAAATCCGATTTTCAGATTTCAAAACTTTTTCTCGGATTAATTAAATAAACATATTTATTTAACATTCCAATAATCAAATTATGAAAATAAATTCAATAAAACATTTTTAGGTGAATTTACCGAAATACCCTTGCTTTGTATTTTTGTCCATTTTAGTCCGAAATTGATCTAATCAATTTTGAATGATTCTAAATCATTTCCAAGATGAACTTATGATGTTCAAAACATCAAAACACCAAAGCAACCAAAATCCCCAAATTCTCTCTCAAAGCCGAGAGCACTCATTAGTGTCCAATTTGTGCATTTTGCACTTTCATGCTTCAAGACACATCCAAATGATATCCAATCAACATGAAACTTTATATGCATCATATACACACATAAATACACACATATATGAAAACCCCCAAATTTGGAATTAGTTAAAAACCCTAATTTTTCAATTCCCAAATTGGACAAATTAGACCAAATACATTAAATCAATTACTTCAATCATCATTCTTCCATCCAATCCAAGTCTCAACACAATGAAACAACTCAAGATCAAATCTAGGTCATTTAAGAGTCGGTCAATAACTCTAGATTAGCAACATGGTTTCAAAAAACCTAAAAGAATGTTTATAACTACAATAGTTACAAGCTTTCTTCATTACACCTGCTCAACACTTTCAACCAAATTTCCATCATCAAAAACACAAGAAATAATGAAAAGAATAACTTAAGAACATCACAAGATGTTGCCTAGATCCTAAGGAACAAATTCCTTTCTAATAGTAAGTTTGGAAAAACTTACAAAATCCAAGCTTTTCTTTAAGTTTTTCCTTTTCTCCTTCACTTGCTTTCTTTGTTTTCTTTAATGGTGTTTCTTGTAAAGTGTATTAGGTTAACTTGAAATGAAAAAATGAAAACAATATATACTTGTGCACAAAATGGCCTTTGGCCGAAATTCACAACATATATCAATAATTTTCATTTCAATTTCATTTCAAAAATATGTTAACAACTTGCATAAATATCTAATAACACTTTAATGATATTTATATAAAGTCAACAAAGGCAACATAATCATTTACTTTAAATATCCTAATGTAAGATATTTATATTTTAATTAATTTAATCATTTAACAATTAAACAATTAATTAATTAATCAAATACAAATATATTAAATATATGTATAATATTTACATTAAATATTAAAAATATATATTCATTTAGGATATAAGTCAAGTAACTCATTTTGACTATTAATTAATGTGTATTTAAATTAATCAAGTATTAAATGTAAATACACAATAATTAAGTAAATGACTATCGGGTCCCTTTAGCACGTATCTTGCGTTTAACCTTTAAACGAATTTGTAAAATAATCAATATTATTTATTAATGTTGCTCTAGTGCTCTACGAGTATGTTTCACTATTGAGACTCTCTAGATTCAGGTATATCCGTCATGAAATCAAATTTCATGTCCATAATCTATCCACCCGTAGATTATGACGATCACGGATAATCTCGCTGAACCATACAGGTCGAGGTCATGGCAAATGTATAATTCCTCCGTGACAGGTATCCGGATAAATCCCAGAGATATAGATGTAAACGTCAAATCTCTATCGAGACTATCCAGTCGACTATTCCATTAGCAATCTAAAAAGAATGTTTAGAACTAGCTTCTAAACTTTACCACGGACCCATGGATTTATCTGATTGCTAATCATATGGACTACCTATGCTCTGATACACAGAACTGACGGATCCTATCTTGATGCACATAGGACACCCTGAGGATCTGTCTACAACCAACGAACAGGCGGAGGTCTGATCTAAATAGATCTGACGTGATGCCGTGACTGCCGTCTAAGTGTAGAAGATGTCTCATGTGCCCACAATGGCATCTCAAGTCTAAGAATCACAAGTGCTACTCAACCCAAGAAGATTCTTATTGACGCTGGTGTACCATCCATTAAGAATCTTCGGTGAGTCGTTCAGTGTTTATCCGCTATAAACACCTACACGTCTATACTAGTCTCCAAGACTAATGGTTCATTGAGAAACCATCGGAATCATATATTCCAGTATACGACATGTACCGGTCTCAACGGGTTTACTATACTGACCAAGTAGTGTAAACCTTGACCAGGAACTGTCTGAGAATGACAACGTCATGATACTTCTCAATGTCCGTTGCGACGCTTTTACAACTGTATCATGACTAATCATTATCGGGTCATTACGTCTTTACCATATAGAAATATAGATTATATTATAGAAACTGCATATATTATTCATAATAATAATGTTTTACAGAAGTATTTAACAGAAATACAACCGGGAATTGGCGCTCTGAGCACCAACCCCAACAAATCTCCCACTTGCTCTAGTGCCATATCGATTGTATCTAATACACATCGACTCCACGTGTTTATCAAACAGCTTCGGAGGTATGGCCTTCGTCAGCGGGTCTGCTACATTATCTTCACTCGGTACCTTGCACACGACAATATCCCCTCGCGACGCGATCTCTCGAATGATGTGTGGTACTTGCGTTCCACATGCTTCGACTTCTGATGCGCCCTCGGTTCCTTGGCTTGTGCAATGGCTCCAGTATTATCACAGTATAACGGAATCGCATTCTCGATACTTGGGACAACTCCCAATTCTGTGATAAAGTTCTTTATCCACACAGCCTCTTTTGCAGCTTCAGAAGCTGCAATATATTCCGCCTCAGTGGTGGAATCAGCTGTCGATCCCTGTTTGGAACTCTTCCAACAAACTGCACCTCCGTTAAGGGTAAAGACAAATCCAGATGTAGACTTTCTATCATCGGGATCCGATTGGAAATCGGAGTCTGTATACCCATTAACCTGCAGTTCGTTTCCTCCATATATAATCAACTTATCCTTAATACCTTTAAGATACTTTAGGATATGTTTAATGGCCATCCAATGGTCATTACCTGGATTGGACTGATATCGACTAGTTACGCTAACAGCGAAACTGATATCAGGCCTCGTACATAACATGGCATACATTATGCTACCCAAACACGAAGTATAAGGTTTTAGACATTCTAACCTTCTCATCTTCTGTTTGTGGACACATCTTCTTGGAAAGATGAATCCCATGTCTGAACGGTATGTTTGCTGTCTTACAGTTACCAAAGCTATACCGTTCCAAGATCTTATCTATGTACGTTGATTGGGATAACCCAATCAGCCTCCTTTGTCTATCTCTATAGATTTTTATCCCTAAAACATAGGAAGCTTCTCCCAGGTCCTTCATGGAGAAATTCTTACAGAGGTACGCTTTGACGCTTTGCAACATTCCTAAATCATTCCCAATGATTAGGATGTCATCAACATATAGGACTAAAAATACGACCATGCTCCCACTGGCCTTCTGATACACACAGGATTCTTCCGAATTCTTGAGAAAACAGACGATCTAATAATCTCATCGAATCGAAGATTCCAACTTCGTGAAGCTTGTTTAAGTCCATAAATGGACTTTTTAAGCTTACATACCATACCCGAGGTTTCGCTGGATGTGAAACCTTCCGGCTGTTCCATATAGATTTCTTCATCAAGAAATCCATTTAGAAAAGCCGTTTTGACATCCATTTGCCAAATCTCGTAGTCATGATACGCAGCTATAGAAAGCAAAATCCGGATAGACTTAAGCATTGCTACCGGCGAAAAAGTTTCATCGTAGTCGACGCCAGGTCGCTGCGTGTAAATTTTGCTACCAGTCGGGCCTTGTAAGTTTCAACCTTACCGTCAGGCTCGTGCTTCCTCTTGTAAACCCATTTACAACCGATAGGAACAATTCCTTCGGGAAGCGGAATCAAGTCCCAAACTTGATTTTCATGCATTGAGTCTATCTCGGATTTCATGGCACTTTGCCATTTCACGGAGTCGATGTCCAACATCGATTCTCTATAGGTGAAAGGATCTGTCTCTTCAACTAAGAGAACATCCAGACTCTTTTCTTGTATCAAATACAAGCGTTCAGGAGGTCTAGATACCCTTTCCGACCTACGGAGCGTGTGTGTTGAAGGTCCTTCATCTACTTGAACTTCAGGTTCCTCCGTTGTTCGTTGTTTTTAGGTTGGACTTCATCAAGCTCAACCTGTCTATGATCACCACCTTCTGACAAAAATTCTACTTCTAGAATTTTGCGAAGCGAGCTACGAACACATTTCGATGCTCGGTATCATAGAACAGATATCCCCTCGTGTTCGAGGGATATCCAACAAACCTAAACTTTTGCCCTCGAGGCGAAAGCTTACTTTGCTGAGTTACCCTGACATAGGCAGGACAACCCCAAACCTTAATATAATTAAGATTTTGGTCTCCTACCGAACCATATCTGATACGGTGTCGTAGGTGTAGGGGTTGGTGCTCAGAGCGCCAATTCCCGGTTGTATTTTTGTTAAATACTTCTGTAAAACGTTATTATCAGTAATAATATATGCAGTTTCTATAATATAATCTAATCTTTTATATGGTAAAGACGTAATGACCTTAGAATGATTAGTCATGGTACAGTTGCAAAAGCGTCGCAACGGACATTGAGTCGTATCATGACGTTGTCATTCTCAGACAGTTCCTGGTCAAGGTTTACACTACTTGGTCAGTATAGTAAACCCGTTGAGACCGGTACATGTCGTATACTGGAATATATGATTCCAATGGTTTCTCAATGAACCATAAGTCTTGGAGACTATTATAGACGTGTAGGTGTTTATAGCGGATAAACACTGAACGAATCACCGAAGATTCTTAATGGATGGTACACCAGCGTCAATAAGAATCTTCTTGGGTTGAGTAGCACTTGTGATTCTTAGAGTTGAGATGCCATTGTGGGCACATGAGACATCTTCTACACTTAGACGGCAGTCACGTCACCGATCTATTTAGATCAGACCTCCGCCTGTTCGTTGGGTGTAGATAGATCCTCAGGGTGTCCTATGTGTATCAAGATAGGATCCGTCAGTTCTGTGTACCAGAGCATAGGTAGTCCATATGATTAGCAATCAGATAAATCCATGGGCCTGTGGTAAGTTTAGAAGTTAGTTCTAAACATTCTTTTTGAGATTGCTAATAGAATAGTCGACTGGATAATCCCGATAGAGATTTGACGTTTACATCTATATCTCTGGGATTTATCCGGATACCTGTGACGGAGGAATTATACATCTGCGATGACCTCGACCTATATGGTTCAGCGAGATTATCTGTGATCGTCATAATCTACGGGTGGATAGATTATGGATACGAAATTAGATTTTGTGACGGATATACCTGAACCTAGAGAGTCTCAATAATGAAACATACTCGTTGAGCACTAGAGCAACATAAATAAATAATATTGATTATTTATAAAGTCGTTTAATGGTTAAACGCAAGATACATGCTAATGAGACTAGATAGTCATTTCCTTAATTATTGTGTATTTACATTTAATACTTGATTAATTTAAATACACATTAATTAATAGTCAAAATGAGTTATTTGACTTATTTCCTAAATGAATATATGTTTTTAATATTTAATGTAAATATTATACATATATTAATATTTGTATTTGATTAATTAATTGATTATTTAATTGTTAAATGATTAAATTAATTAAAATATAAATATCTTATGTTAGGATATTTAAGGTTAATGATGTTAGTTGCATTTGTTGACCAAAATAAATATCCATAAAGTTTTTAGATATTTATAAAGTTGACTAAATGCATTTGAAATGAAATTGAAATGAAAATTTGGTGTATATGCTTGTGTATAATTTCGGCCAAGGCATTCTTTCACAAGTATATATTGTTTTCATTTGCTTTTCATTTAACAAAAACCTAATACACATTTCACAAAAGCAAAACACCATTGAAGGAACTTAAAGAAAGCTTGAGAAAGAAAGAAAATCCAAAGGAAGCTTGATTTTAGTAAGTTTTTTCCAACTTACTATTAGTAAGGAAATTGTTCCTTAGGATCTAGGCTTCAATATATGATATCTTTAGGTTATTTCTTTCTTTGTTCTTTGTGGTTTTTGTTGATGGAAGCTTTGGTGAAATTGTAAAGCATGTATGATGATGGAAGTTTGTAACTAGTGTAGTTGTAAACATTCTTTCAAGTTTTTGAAACCATGTTGCTATTCTAGAGTTGTTGACCCACTCTTAAATGACCTAGATTTGATCTTGAGTTGTTTCATTGTGTTGAGACTTGAATTGGATGGAAGAATGATGATTGAAGTAATTGATTAATGTATTTGGTCTAATTTGTCCAATTTGAGGAAATTGAAAAATTAGGGTTTTTAACTAATTCCAAATTTGGGGGTTTTCATATATGTTGTGTATTTATGTGTGTATATGATGCATATAAAGTTTCATGTTGATTGGATATCATTTGGATGTGTCTTGAAGCATGAAAGTGCAAAATGCACAAATTGGACACCAAATGGTGCTCACGGCTTTTGAGTAAGAAATTGGGGATTTTGGTTGCTTTGGTGTTTTGATGTTTTCAACATCATAAGTTCATCTTAGAAATGATTTAGAATCATTCAAAATTGATTGGATCAATTTCGGACTAAAACGGACAAAAATACAAAGCAAGGGTAATTTGGTAAATTCACTTAAAATTGTTTTATTGAATTTATTTTTCATAATTTGATTATTGGAATATTAAATAAATATGTTTATTTAATTAATCCGAGAAAAAGTTTTGAAATCTGAAAATCGGATTTTCACCGCTTCCGCTGCGTTACCGGATTCACCCCTAAATAACCCCTTCAGTAGGAATAGCCTTTGAAGGAATCTTATTCAAAAGATGTGCGGCTGTTAAGAGACAGTAGCCCCATAAGTAATAGGGCAAATCTGTGAAACTCAACATCGATCGGACCATATCCAATAAAGTCCGATTTCTCCTTTCAGATACACCATTGTGCTGTGGTGTACCTGGAGGAGTATATTGAGCGAGAATCCCATTCTCCTTCATATAATCCATGAACTCACCACTCATATATTCACCGCCTCGATCTGATCGAAGGCATTTAATATATTTACCAGTTTGTTTTTCTACTTCATTTCGGAACTCTTTGAACTTTTCAAAGGTTTCCGATTATGTCGCATCAAATACACATAACCGTACCGTGATAAATCATCGGTAAAGGTAACGAAGTACGAATAACCACTGTGAGCAGTTTGACTTAGTGGACCACATACATCAGAATGTACGAGTTCCAGTAAGTTAGTGGCACGGTGTCCAACACCAGAAAATGGGGCTTTGGTCATCTTACCCTGAATACAGGATTCACAAGTTGGATAGAATTCAATGGTAAGATCTGATATCAAACCATTCCTAACTAATTGGGTAAGGCGTTTAACGCCAATGTGACCAAGTCTCATATGCCAAAGTTCACTACTATTAATTACAGGTAAACTACGTTTATTAACTCCAGTATTTAATATATCTTTTGAAGCTTGCAATGTATAATGACCATGCTAGTTTGGACAACAAAGGATCTGAATATTATTTTTATCATATAAATACAAAGAACTATTCTTAATATTAATACAAAAGCCTTCTGTATCTAATACAAAAAGTGATATAATATTAGCGACACATCCCGGTACAAAATGACAGTCATATAACAAAAGTGTCCCATTCGGCAATGAGATCTCGCATACTCCCACTGCAACTGCATCCAAAGAGTCTCCACTCCCGAACCGCAACTGCATCTCTCCAGGCTTCAGTTTCCTACTTTTCTTCAGCACCTGCAACGAATTGCAAATGTGAATGGGACAAGCAGAATCTAAAATCCAGCTGGATGTAACGGCTTCACAAGCCAAAGATAAATCAATAACTGGAAAAATAAAAGTACCTGATGTAGAAGCTCTATCTCTCCTCACTTGGGCAATGTAATCAGGACAGTTCCTTTTCCAGTGCCCAACTTTGCCGCAGTGGTGGCATTTTCTTCAGAAGCCCTTTTGGGCTTAGCAATCTTCGCCTGTTGTTGAGGACCAAAAGCCTTCTTCTTCTTCTTGCCTTTCTTGTTCTTTCCCTTGGACCATCCTTGGGAAGAAGCCGAAAGAGAAGTAGTTCTAGGAGGGCGAGTCGGTACTCCCTTCTTAAGGTCCTCTTCTGCCGTGAGCAACATCCTATGTAGCTCCTGGTAGGTACAGACAGTCTCGTGCATGTTGAAGTACATCACGAACTGGCGAAATGAAGCTGGCAGTGAACCAAGAATGACACTCCTACCGAGAATGTCATTCAAGATGAGATTATGTTGCCTCAATTGATCGATCAAATCGATCATCTGAAAAACATGTGGGCTGACACTCTGCCCCTCATCCAGACGCGCATGGAACAGTTCCATGGCGACTTTGTGAACAATCACTTGTTCTTGGTTCTCAAACGATTGTCTCAATCGCGTCATCATACTATAGGAATCTAACATACCATAGTACTGTTGCTTGAGTTTCGTAGACAGTGAACTAAGGATGTATGATTTAACCCTTAAATCATCATCCTTCCAAGTTTCAAAAACTTGGCGTTCCTCCTCCGAAGCATCCGCACCCACTGCAAGGGGCAACGGACCCTCAAGAACATAACCCAGCTTTTCGGAATCGAGGACAATCCTCAAATCCAATTCCCAGTCTGCAAAGTTCTCAGCGCCTTTCAGTTTGTTCGCATCAAGCATACGCGCAAACTGATTTGTGGATTGTGCCGCCATCGCCAATCTATCATATAGATCACGAAAAACGGTTAGCAGAAATAAAGCAGTTTCATATAATATCATAAGCATAAACTAGATCATGGATTTTTAATCTAATATGCCCCTCCCACTAAATCATGCAATACTGTAATCCCAAAACAGAATACAAATATTTAATAATTAAATTAAATACTAATAGTGAAAAGTGGATCCCGTAAATATATTTCGGCTCACAGCAGAGGCACGGTCTCGCCTACGTATATTCATCAGGTAGACAACTCATTTGTCAATCATTCACTAATGACTCCTAAGTATCCGGTCCTGGCTGTTTCTCGTTGTCGCTACGAAGGCAGGCCCACAAGGAGACGTAACAAGGTTAAACTCGTCAATAGTAAACTCAAGTTACTTACGTAATCCTGACAGCTAGGGCACGTTCAGAATTCCGCTTTTACTTGAATTTACCTAGTATCTGTTATACATCCGGTATAAATAAATCTTTATCGGCTACATCCTCACAGCAGAGGCACGGTCTCGGATGTAGTCACAAAGAAGTATTCATAAACCGTATTGACGAGACGGACCATATAACATGCATCAAATACATAATTACATTCAAACCTTATTAATTAGGGATTTTCCGCTAAGTGTCATACACCCTAAATCTAACCAATTTAGATCCTAATAAGCATGCATAAAGTCTAGAAAACATGATTAAACATTGATTCAATGAAGGCTAATCATATTAGGTGGCCTAGAATCAGACTCGCTCTGATACCATTTTGTAGGGGTTATTTAGGGGGTGAGTCCGGTAACGCAGCGGAAGCGGTGAAAATCCGATTTTCAGATTTCAAAACTTTTTCTCGGATTAATTAAATAAACATATTTATTTAACATTCCAATAATCAAATTATGAAAATAAATTCAATAAAACATTTTTAGGTGAATTTACCGAAATACCCTTGCTTTGTATTTTTGTCCATTTTAGTCCGAAATTGATCTAATCAATTTTGAATGATTCTAAATCATTTCCAAGATGAACTTATGATGTTCAAAACATCAAAACACCAAAGCAACCAAAATCCCTAAATTCTCTCTCAAAGCCGAGAGCATTCATTAGTGTCCAATTTGTGCATTTTGCACTTTCATGCTTCAAGACACATCCAAATGATATCCAATCAACATGAAACTTTATATGCATCATATACACACATAAATACACAAAATATATGAAAACCCCCAAATTTGGAATTAGTTAAAAACCCTAATTTTTCAATTTCCTCAAATTGGACAAATTAGACCAAATACATTAAATCAATTACTTCAATCATCATTCTTCCATCCAATCCAAGTCTCAACACAATGAAACAACTCAAGATCAAATCTAGGTCATTTAAGAGTGGGTCAATAACTCTAGATTAGCAACATGGTTTCAAAAACCTAAAAAGAATGTTTATAACTACAATAGTTACAAGCTTTCTTCATTACACATGCTCAACACTTTCAACCAAATTTCCATCATCAAAAACACAAGAAATAATGAAAAGAATAACTTAAGAACATCACAAGATGTTGCCTAGATCGTAAGGAACAAATTCCTTTCTAATAGTAAGTTTGAAAAACTTACAAAATCCAAGCTTTTCTTTAAGTTTTTCCTTTTCTCCTTCACTTGCTTTCTTTGTTTTCTTTAATGGTGTTTCTTGTAAAGTGTATTAGGTTAACTTGAAATGAAAAAATTAAAACAATATATACTTGTGCACAAAATGGCCTTTGGCCGAAATTCACAAACATATATCAATAATTTTCATTTCAATTTCATTTCAAAAATATGTTAACAACTTGCATAAATATCTAATAACACTTTAATGATATTTATATAAAGTCAACAAAGGCAACATAATCATTTACTTTAAATATCCTAATGTAAGATATTTATATTTTAATTAATTTAATCATTTAACAATTAAACAATTAATTAATTAATCAAATACAAATATATTAAATATATGTATAATATTTACATTAAATATTAAAAATATATTCATTTAGGATATAAGTCAAGTAACTCATTTTGACTATTAATTAATGTGTATTTAAATTAATCAAGTATTAAATGTAAATACACAATAATTAGGTAAATGACTATCGGGTCCCTTTAGCACGGATCTTGCGTTTAACCTTTAAACGACTTTGTAAATAATCAATATTATTTATTAATGTTGCTCTAGTGCTATACGAGTATGTTTCACTATTGAGACTCTCTAGATTCAGGTATATCCGTCATGAAATCAAATTTCATGTCCATAATCTATCCACCCGTAGATTATGACGATCACAGATAATCTCGTTGAACCATACAGGTCGAGGTCATGGCAAATGTATAATTCCTCCGTCACAGGTATCCGGATAAATCCCAGAGATATAGATGTAAACGTCAAATCTCTATCGGGACTATCCAGTCGACTATTCCATTAGCAATCTAAAAAGAATGTTTAGAACTAGCTTCTAAACTTTACCACGGGCCCATGGATTTATCTGATTGCTAATCATATGGACTACCTATGCTCTGATACACAGAACTGACGGATCCTATCTTGATGCACATAGGACACCTGAGGATCTGTCTACACCCAACGAACAGGCGGAGGTCTGATCTAAATAGATCGGTGACGTGACTGCCGTCTAAGTGTAGAAGATGTCTCATGTGCCCACAATGGCATCTCAAGTCTAAGAATCGTAAGTGCTACTCAACCCAAGAAGATTCTATTGACGCTGGTGTACCATCCATTAAGAATCTTCGGTGAGTCGTTCAGTGTTTATCCGCTATAAACACCTACACGTCTATACTAGTCTCCAAGACTAATGGTTCATTGAGAGAAACCATCGGAATCATATATTCCAGTATACGACATGTACCGGTCTCAACGGGTTTACTATACTGACCAAGTAGTGTAAACTTGACCAGGAACTGTCTGAGAATGACAACGTCATGATACTTCTCAATGTCCGTTGCGACGCTTTTGCAACTGTATCATAACTAATCATTCTCGGGTCATTACGTCTTTACCATATAGAAATATAGATTATATTATAGAAACTGCATATATTATTCATAATAATAATGTTTTACATAAGTATTTAACAGAAATACAACCGGGAATTGGCGCTCTGAGCACCAACCCCAACACCAGCCTCCATGTTTCAAACCCGTGACGTGGACAAACATTCAATATCTCTTTAAATCTCTCACAACATTGGTAAAGTGTTTCCCCCTAATCTTGTGTAAAAGTTGTGATTCTCCTCTTAAAGGAGTTTGTCATGTGAATGGAATTTTTTTTTTCAAAAACTGTTCTTGCAAATCATCCTATGTTCTGATGGACACTGAACTAAGGTTCTGTAGCCAAATTTTAGCTTTATCCTTTAAAGAAAAGGGAAAAAACTTTAATCAAATTATACTCATGCTGCAATTTTGGTTTGTGCAAGTGTTACATACCTCTTCAAATTCCCTTAAGTGCTGATAAGGATTTTTTGATTCTAGACCGTGGAATGTGGGTAGAAGTTGTATGACACCTGGCTTAAAATTGAAACGTGATGCATATGGGGAAAAAATGTAAGATGGTGATCCTGTCCTAGTGGGATTCATGAATTATCGGAGTGTCCTAGGATGATTAAGTTTGCAATGCTTAGACTTTTTTTCTTCCTGATTAACTCGATTTTCATTTTGTAACGTCCAGCAATCTCGACTATTGTTACATTGTGGGATGAGTGTTACTTAATATAAATTACGTTTGGACACATATACACTCATGAAATGACTTTGGGGAAAATTGGTAAAATTATTCGAAATTTCGATACGAAATGGTATGATGATCCACTCCGGACAGTCCATGGTATTTAGGCAATAACTTTTTCATACAATCTCTGATTTTTATGAACTTTATATCTTTGGAAAGCTAAGATCGAGACTACAACTTCCGCATTGAACATCTTTCCAAATTCGAACCAGAAACTAGACGAAAATGCAACTCAAAATTTCAGATGAATAGTGCTCGTGGACCCATCTAGAGAATTCTCAAACTATCTCAAAAATTCTAACTTTACCATTTTAAAAGTTCGTAAAATTAGCCAAATAGCCCCATTATATATAAGGGACACTATTTATTAATCCCCAATATTTTGAGAGAAACAGAGAGAGACGTGAGGAAAAAGAAGAAAAAATAAGGAAAGAAGGTGGAAACAAACTTCTACCTTTCCATAACATGTTAAGAAGAAGGAAAGCAACCATGGAAGACTTGAGGGATGAGGAAAATCAAATGAAATGAGGTAAGAGCAATTTGACCCAAATCTTGAATTGAGGAATTTTGATGATATGATGCTATATTAATATTAGTGACCTCCTAAGGATTGCATTTGGTGGCATAATGAGCATGTAAATGATTATAAGAAAGGTCTAAATTTTTAGAAATCCTAAGGTTGAACTAAGATAAAGTACCAATTAAAGTGTTAAATTGATAAAGGAGTGTTGTTTTAGCATGCTTGAATATTGAAGTTAAAGAATTATTTATGTATAATTGTAGTGTGTGTTAGACAATTATGACCCATAGCGTCACTATTTGTAAAAGACATTGTGGTTTGTGTACAAATTAACTATGTAGCAATGAAATTGCATTTTATCATTTTGTAATTTGATTACTTAAATATATAAATGATAAAAGTCCTTATGATTAGTTCCGATTATAAGATATGAGACAATATCAATCATAAAGGTTTAATCATTAAATATCCCTAGTCGTAGTATTATCGAGATTGGACATCGATAATGCGGAATAGACTAATATTACAATTGTGCGTGTTATGGAAGCGTAACAACATAGTTATCATATATTTAAGTATTGGATACTTATGCAAGTGTGATAGGAGGTTGTGTTTACCGATGGTACGGAAACAGCTTCGCTCTGGATAGACCCCGCGGAATACCTTTGGTAGTACGACTATGTGTCTATGGGAATCCGCTTCAGGGTAGGTGTATTTGGTCTTAACCTGAGACTTGCATTGCTAGTACTTGCGACAATCAATACGCTTTGGTTTTGGTCGTCCAGGACTTTAACAGGTTTTGTGTACGCCTCTTCTGGGTTTATTGAGAATCATAGTGTATTGGGTGTGATGTCAAGATGGAAGTATCAATTCAGTCATATGGAGATGATGATCACGCAGGGATACATAATTGGTAATCTAATTGGTTGTAACAATTTGGATAATATGACATGGTCATGATTATTCGATTAAAGAGACTAGTTGCTTGTAATCCGATATATGCTTCGTATGGGGCAGTCACTATTCCAGCCCCAGGCCTTGCATGTGACATCTGTTACTGGATCGCAATACGCAATACTACGTATACTACGCCTGAACATTGGATGATCATTTTATTCAAGATTAATTAATTAGATTAGATTGATTGAATAACATGCTTTGTGTGAATACATGGATGTGTTGAATGAATAATGTATATCAGATGGATATTAGAAGGGAAATGGCAATTTTGGAAATTATTGTAAATTTAGAATTTATTAAATTGGACCTGTGTGTCCAGCCTTATCTCTCTTGATTCTTTGTAATTCTCTTCTCACCTAATTCCCCTCAATGTTAATGAGGTTCTTTCATTGTATTATGTAATTGGGTAGAAGTAATAATAGTGCTAGCCGGGGAGAGGAAAGTGAGTGATTTGTTCTAGGAACAATCTGTGAGATATCCATCCGCATATCGCTATTAATTTATTTTTCGCGCCTTATTATACATTTAGAATGCATACTTAATGATGTCTGATGAGACCTAACAAAGATAATAAATTGGTTGCCAATTTACGCGAAAAAACCCTCAACAAATACTAAGTGTTTTCCTTCCATTGAGTGATTCTTACTCAAGATCCAAGATTGGCACTGGTTTGTTGGCCAAAGTCAAGACCTTTGTCCATCGCGGATGTGTTTGAATCATGAAGGCTTTGTTCCATATCGTATGTCTTGTCCAAGTTGTGATTTGATGGCCAAAGTCAAGATCACTTCTTGTCCATCGACATCGATTACGAAGCTTTCCAAAGTCAATGGGTTCCGCTTAACTGGAATCATTAAGCTTGTTGTGCCAAAGCCAAGGCTTAGTTGATTCCGAGGAAAAAGGTTAGGAAAATATATTGGATATATTGTACATATGTTTCGGACTTGGAGGTCCACCTACCGGATCTAGGAATTGGATGAGATCCAATTGATCTTAGAGATTTACCTAGTTAAATATCATACAGCTTGTTGGCCAAAGTCAAAGTTGTGTGTTATTTAACGGGATCCTGGCCCACTAGGAAACTAGGTTTCCCGAGTACTCAACAGAGGGTTAGAGGCTCGCCAAAAAATAGTGGGAGGCTAGTATTTAATTTGGAATTTCGTTCAAATACTTAGCTTTATACGCTTTCAAACATTTCGTCAATTATTTTATTAGTTGGACTAATATATTATTATTTTTCTTGTAACTGTTAGACTGTACCCATACATCGTTAATCGAATAGTTGGACTATTGCGGTTAAGATAACAGGAAAGTTAAGCATTAGGGATATTGTCATGGGCGACAATGTCTTTAATGACACAAACTTTCAAGATTGGGATATGAATCTCAGAATTGTTCTGGGATCCGAGAAGTTGCTCTACACTATAGAGAGACCTCTTGGACCTAAGCTCCGACCTGATCAGTTGCTTGAGCTAGAGCTTTGGAAGACTCATAGCGTGACAACGTGACTTCTCAATCGGTAATGCTTGCTGCTATGACTCCGCAATTGCGTCGTCAAAACAAGGGATTGGATCCCTATGAGATGATGGCAAAGTTGCATGATCTTCACCGATCTAATCTTAGATCGCAAAGATATGAGTTGCAGAAGAAGCTCTTCCGCGATCGCATGTCAGAGGGTACGTCTGTTGAGCACCATGTGTCACAGATGATTGCTGACATTGAGAAACTCGGACAGATGGGCATCATCTTCGAGGCTGAGACTTCAGTAGATTTGATCCTACAGTCTCTCCCCGACACTTGGAGTGGGTTCATCATGAACTATAATATGTTGAACCAAGACCAAACTCTTAGAGAGTTGATATCCACTCTGTCTGAAGCAAAAAAAGAGCTCCTTAAGGGCAAGAAGCGCGAGGCGCACTTTGCTTCAACATCTCAGACTCCAAGGGCTTGGCCCAAGGTGAGTGGAGGTGTTAAGAAGAAAAAGCATAAGAAGAATGGCAAGGCCAAATCGCCAAAGGGTTCTGGGAAACCTAAGGACAAATCCCAAGATGTATGTCTGCAGTACGGCAAGCGGGGTCACTGGAAGCGTGACTGCCGCGAGTACAAGGCACACATGAAGGAAATTAAAGCAGGCAAGGCACCAGCTTCAGGTATGTTTGTTATAAAAATAAACATGTCTACTTCTAGTTTTAAAAATTGGATTTTTGATTCTGGTTGTGGAACTCATATATGTACTGATGTGCAGGATCTGCAGATTAGCAGGAGACTGGCCTCAGGAGAGATTGACCTTCGCGTTGGAAATGGGACACGAGTCGCCATTTTGGCCGTTGGCACTTTTGTTTTGGAACTGCCCTCGGGGCATGTACTTAAACTATCAGACTATTATTATGTATCTAGTTTGACTAGGAATATTATTTCTGTATCTATGTTAGCCCAATGTGGGTATACTTTTGTATTTAGAAACATTGGGTGTTTTATGTATAAAATTGATATGGAATTTGCACTGCTGATGTAAATAATGGTATATATATTTTGAATATGAATCAATATCAAACATATTCTGTAACAAACAAAAGGCTTAAAGTAAGTAACAAAGATGAAACTTATATGTGGCATTGTCGTCTGGGACACATAAACAATACACGTATATCTACACTTTCGAAGAGTGGGTATTTGGACGGATTTGATCCAAATTCATATGACGTCTGCGAATCTTGTTTATTAGGCAAGATGCCTAAATCACCTTTTAGCGGTAAAGATGCACGTGCCACAGAACTGTTAGCCCTTGTTCATAGTGATATTTGTGGGCCCATGTCTAGCCGGGCTAGAGGTGGATATGAATACTTCGTAACCTTTATGGATGATGCATCCCGTTATGGTTATGTGTATCTTATGAGACACAAGTCGGAAACCTTTGAGAAATTCAAAGAGTTTCGACATGAAGTAGAAAACCAGACGGGCAAAAGTATTAAGACATTATGGTCGGACCGTGGTGGCGAATACTTGAGCAATGAGTTTCTTGATTACTTGAAAGAATATGGTATTCTTTCACAGTGGACTCCTCCCAGAACACCGCAATTAAACGGTGTGTCCGAAAGGAGAAACCGAACTTTTTTAGACATGGTAAGGTCTATGATGAGTCGCACAGAGCTAACTATTTCCTTCTGGGGATATGCATTGAACAGTGCAATACTTATTTTGAATAAGGTTCCGTCAAAGTTTGTTCAACAGACTCCGTATGAGATATGGACAGGAAAGAAACCAGGTTTCTCATTCCTGAAGATTTAGGGTTGCTGGGCATACGTCAAATGTTTGGAAGGTACCAAACTAGAACCCAAATCGGATAAATGCCTATTTGTAGGATATCATAGGGAAACCAAAGGATATTACTTCTATCACCCACAAGAGAACAAAATATGTGTTGCTCTACATGCAGTTTTCCTTGAGAAGGAATTCCTAAATGTAGTGATAAGTGGGAGGAAAGTAGAACTCGATGAAAATCAGAGTGATACTGTTCCTGGCATAGAATCTTTAACAGAACATGAACAGTCCATCAGGGATGAGTCTGTACCACAATCTTCGAATACACAAGGACCGCGTAGGTCGGAGAGAGTCAGAAAACAACCTGAGAGGTATGGATTTCTGATCACACCTCATGTGGATATTAATCTTATTGAGGAAGATGAGCCGGCTACATATTAGGAAATGATACAAGGTATCGACTTCGGTTTATGGCAATATGCCATGAATTCCGAAATGGATTCCATGTACACCAACCAAGTTTGGACACTGGTTGATGCACCAGAAGGCGTAAAGCCTATTGGTTGGAAATGGGTCTTCAAGAAAAAGACTGACATGGATGGCAACGTACAAACGTATAAAGTTAGGCTTGTAGCGAAAGGGTATCGTCAACGACATGGTGTCGATTACAACGAAACTTTTTCACCCGTTGCCATGATTAAATCCATTAGGATAATGCTTGCTAGTGCTGCATATTTCAATTACGATATATGGAAGATGGACGTCAAAACTGATTTCCTTAACGGAAACCTTTTGGAGGATGTTTATATGCAATAGCCTGATAGTTTTGTCGTACCAAGGCTTGCAAACAAGGTTTGTAAGTTAAATCGATCCATTTATGGATTGAAGCAATCATCGCGTTCTTGGAACCAACGTTTTGATGAGATCATAAAAGAATATGATTTCGTTCAAAACGAGGTTGATCTTTGTGTATATAAGAAGGTTAGTGGGCGCACTGACATTCATTGTCCTTTACGTTGATGATTTATTACTTATTGGCAATGACATTCCCATGTTAACGTCGGTGAAAGCTTGACTTTCGTTAAAATTCTCCATGAAGGATCTGGGAGAAGCAACCTTTATTCTAGGAATAAAGATCTACCGAGATAGATCTAGAAAGCTGGTTGGACTCTCCCAGAGCATGTACATTAACAAAGTGTTGAAGAGATTCAACATGGATCAGTCTAAGAGGGGACTGTTGCCAATGTCACATGGCGTCACTCTATCTAAGGACTTGTGTCCTAAAATTCAAGATGAGAGAGACAGCATTAGTCGGATACCGTTCGCCTCAGCAGTCGGATCGATCATGTATGCCAAGATATGTACGCGACTTGATGTCTCGTATGCTTTGAGCATGTGTAGTCGCTATCAGGCCGATCCAGGTGATGGTCACTGGATGGCGTTTAAGAATATCCTTAAGTATCTTAGACGAACTAAGGATGCTTTCTTAATCTATGGAGATAGAGAACTTGAGGTAACTGGTATACTGACGCAAGTTTCCAAACCGATAAAGATGACTGCAAGTGACAATCCGAGATTATATTTTGTTTGAATAACGGAGTAGTAAGCTAGAAATCTTCCAAGCAAGTGACTGTTGCCGATTCAACAACAGAAGCGGAGTATATTGCTGCAGCTGAAGCAGCAAAAGAGGCAGTTTGGATCCGTAAATTCCTAATTCGATTAGGAGTAGTTTCGTTAGCAGCTGAGCCAATTCCATTGTATTGCGACAATAACGGGGCTATAGTGCAGGTTAAGGAACCGCGGTCTCATCAACGATCCAAGCATGTTCTTCGACATTTCCATCTGATTCGTGAGATCATACATCGTGGTGATGTGAAGATCGAGAAGGTGTGTTTGTCTCAATTACCGAAAATTGTCACTCTCCCTCTATGTAATCCTCTTCAGGGTAGGTGTATTTGGTCTTAACCTGAGACTTGCATCGCTAGTACTTGCGACAATCAATACGCTTTGGTTTTGGTCGTCTAGGACTTTAATAGGTTTTATGTACGCCTCTTCTGGGTTTATTGAGAATCGTAGTGTATTGGGTGTGATGTCAAGATGGAAGTATCACTTCATTCATATGGAAATGATGATCACGCAGGGATATAAAATTGGTACTCTAATTGGTTGCAACCTTTGGGATAATATGACATGGTCATGATTATCTGATTAAAGAGACTAGTTGCTTGTAATCCGATAAATGCTTCGTACGAGGCAAACACTACTCCAGCCTCAGGCCTTGCATGTGACATCCAATACTGGATTGCAATACGCAATACTACGTATACTACACATGACAAAGATTATATATTCCATTAAGAATATTTCTGGAGAATTGGGTAGGCACGGTGCTTTGCTAGAAGCCAACCATGTCTCTTAAATCGGTAAAACGTAGTACAAGGTACATACGTGTTCGGATAGTCTGACGACCGGATTTACTGCCAACATATCCAGGGATCTCTTGGGTCGCTTCCTGAAGATTCACCAATGACGTATGATTCGAGCACAATTAATCTGGATTAATTACGGAGATATTTTATCTAGGATAAAATACTATTTAAAGAGATAGAACGATTAATTTGGAATTAATCGATAAAATAATATATTCGATATATTAAACGAAATTAGATTTCGACGCGGAATTAAAATTGGATTTTAATTCATGCAAACGAATTAATTTAGAATTAATTCGCGAGCGACGTGAATAGTAATTTTGCTTGGCATAATTATTTAATTAAATTTGATTTAATTACGTCGCAACGGAAAATTCTTTAATTCGAAATTAGCGAACCCGAGCCCAGGATATATTGCGGGCCCACTCAGATTTTGAATCAAGTGGGGCCCACATCTCACATCACTTGTCACTCTAATTACTTTTTGGTGATGAGTTTTGGTGAAAGGAATGGTGAGACTTTTACCAAATTTTGAGATTTGGTATATGATATTTTATTTTTTTAAAACAAAACACACAAGTCATTTTCATCTCCCTCTCTTCTCTCAATTACCGAAAATTGGCACTCTCCCTCTCAAAATTTGGCTTGGCCGAAACTTGAAGAAAGAAGAAGATGTTTTGTTGCAAAATTTCTAAAGTGCTAGCACACACAAGGAATCATCCAAGGTGATAAGGAAACCATCCAAAAACTTATAATCAACTCAAAAGCTTGGAGCTTGGATCTCATTCCCCAAAGTGGAGTTTGGCCGAAAACTTGGAGGAATAATTTTTGTTTTTGATTCATCCTAAATCCGTTCAATGTAAGTATGATTCCGCCATACTTTACTTTTATATTCAAAAAATTTCATTGCTTATATTGATCTTGGATTGTCTTAGAGACTAACAGTGTGAGGGTGTTAAGATACATATTGGTAAGATAGACATTGGAAGCAAGTTTTTGGATCCTAAAAATAGGCTAGCGTCGCAACGCCCAAAGGACAGCGTCGCGACGCATACTGAGAAATTTTCACAGATTTGGTTCTGGAATGTGCGTTTCGCGACGCCCAGGGACTTGCGTCACGACGCGGAAATAAATGATATTCACTAGTTTTTTCAACATGTGTGGGTGTCGCGATGCCCAAGGGTAACATCGCGACGAGTGATCAGAATTTCCCCAAACCAATTTTAGTTCATTCCAGTTTCACCCTAGCATGATAGAGGCCACCCTAAGGGTCCCGTATCAGCTCGCATACATAAACTACATCATGATATAAGTATGATACGCTTTGAAGTGGTAGCAAGTACATGAGTAGATAAAATTAGCTCATTCTATAATATATTCTTGGTCCATTTTCTAATCAAGATTATCGATTATAGATCATCACAGGAACCGTAATTCCTTTCAGCAAAATGAGTAATGCCAGCTAGATTCCAAATCTTTGAGCGAATTCTTTTTCTAAAGTTGATTTTCATTATAATATTTTTAATATCAGACTTACTTTTTGCATTCAGGGCATTAGCCGAGTTTACTTTCAGATATGTTTTGATAAAGAATGTTGTGAGAAATGGTTTATAAGAAAGGTGTTTTCAAAGTATGATTTTATGATTTTTGGAGGCATGGAGGAAAAATCCACCTCAGTATGTAACTAGACTCATATATGGAATTGACAGATTCAGATATCATGTGCACAGGCAGTTCAGGACTAGGGATGACAGATGCCCATAGATCCTAAATTCAGAGTCTGAAGGGTAGCATAGATACGCATCCCGGCTCCAGATTTGTGGCTTGGGGGAGGGTGATACCACCCCAAGACAACCAGATTTCAGGGCTAAGGGAACGATGATAAGTAATGCCCCTAGACCCTAGTTTCAGGGACAAATAGTGGCATGCCTTGGGGGACAGCGATACGTAACGCCCAACTGTCATGGATTTGCACTTCTGGCACTATTTAGGCGTATGGGGGGACGGCGATACGTAACGCCCATATGTGTCAGGTTTTCAGCAGACTTTCGGATAAAGATTTTTAGAAACAGATGTTCAGAGACAGTCTTACAAAAAAGTTGATTTCAAGAAAGAGTTTTCATAAGAAACTATTTTATAAGAGTTTCGGAAATTTCATTCCAGAAGTAGTTTTTGGAAAAGATTTCCAGAAAGAAAGTTGTTTCAAATAAGGAAAGAGATTATTTGAGATAAACTTGGTTTTAGAACACGAATCTTTTAAAAAGTATTTGGGTTCCCATTTTATTTTAACTGTCCACTCATTTAGATCGTTCAAATGATCTAACCCCCACTCCCAGTCTCTTTGTTTTGTAGGTTTATCCGGAGGACGAGCTCGGGAGGATGGATACTAATAGGAGTCACTAGGGAGTTGGTCTACCAGGTCAAGTCAGAGACAAAATTCTTGATTGTTTGAAATGATTGGAAATTTTAATTTAAATTGCAACAATAAAATAAAAAGGTTGGGGCTAGGGGACCCACTTTTAATATTTCAAATTTAGAAATCTCACTATTTATGATATATAAATTGTCATTATTACCCAATTAATTATGCCAAAACAAATAAAACTAGCCATAATGGCAGTGATAACTTTGTCTATAACAAGTCAAGTGCGGTACTCAATTATGCAAAATAAATAAAATCAGCCATATCAGTGGTACCAAAATTTGTCAATAATTCTTCCATATTTAAATTATGTATTAGTAATTAGATTTTAATTTATATATGATAATATAAGTGAGATTAATCTATATTTTCATATTAAAAGCTTCACCATAGCAAAAATAAATTAGCTACTCATAATTTGAATAAAAACACATTTAATTTTATTACTAAAAGAAAAATAAATTATAAGAAATCTTTTAAAAAAAACACACACACAAGAGCCAGAAATCCACAAATTTTCAGAGAAAACTATCGAATTCCGACTACAGAAATGAGGTACAGAGCACATTTTGCAAAATCAATTGTAAAAGTAATTGATTTTGATTCCACCAAACATGCAAGCATATATATTGCGATTTGACTTTAATAATTACATAAAATACACTTTGGATCTTTCATCAATTTCGACCTTGAAAACTTCAGAATTAGGAACTCTTGTTTCATCTGGAACTAGAATCGCTTCAATCTAATATCAGAAAAAAAAAAGGTATGGTCAAAATACAAATATTACGCAGGGTTGGAATTTATGAAGTTGTGTATTATTAAAACGCCTTATTAAGTTTCCGGCCGCCAAAATCCAATATGAAGTCCATTTTTCTAGATATGTATCCAAAGTATTATTTCACCTACATAAAATATAAAAAATCACAATAAACATAAATATAATTATTATTTAGCAAATGTGCTAAATTAAGGGGATTAATGAAACTATAAATGTAAAATGATTAATTTTTCTTTTAATAAATGTGCATATTTTAATGTTCATCAAAGATACATGGAGTAGTCATTGCATCGAGCTTTTACTTTAGCTCATTGGATACGTGTGCAAAAGTTAAACAGCGGAATGTTCTAGGTGAGAATATGAGGGATGCTTACCAGACCCTAATTTATATGGAATCTCAAAATTCAACGATAGAGATGGTGATCTGTTGATCAGATAACATACGGTACAAATAGCTTCTCCCCAGAATGGCTTTGGTAGCTTAGCCATGCTGATCATACTTCTTACTTTCTCCATAATAGGACGACATATTCCCTACCGGTAGTATCTCCGGATTGGGGACGTTACACATTTTGGGCAGGTGGATTTTCATTTTCGTTCTCGGTCATTTTGACTGAGGATGAAGCTGATGAAGACTTTCTATTTAATCTATCGCTAGATGATCGAGACCAATGTCTCATGCAACCTAAAAACAAACTATATGCTAAAATTTAAAAATACAATACTTACAAAAAAAATAATAATAATAAAAACAAGTGGGACAAAAAAAGAAAAAGAAAATAAAATGACAAAAGAAAAGAAAAACTAGGAAATAAAATACAAATGTAGTGATTAGATCTAATGAGATACAGAAAATACAAACAAAAGAACTACAAAATAAAAATAAAAAAAATAAAAATAAAAGAAAATATATACAAGGATGTTAAATTATTATTCTATCTACTAAATTATACTTCTCGACAATGACACCAAAAACTTAACACGCTCAAAAGTGGTTCTTTTACTCCCAAGTATAAGATTGTCGAAGTAATAAAATAACCTGGTAAGTCCGAGATCGATCCACAGAGAATAGATTTAGTAAAATAAAATAATAATTCGAGTGAAAAATAAAAATGCTTGATTGTTTGAAATGATTGAAATTTTAATTTAAATTGCAACAATAAAATAAAAAGGTTGGGGCTAGGGGATCCACTTTTAATATTTCAAATTTAGAAATCTCACTATTTATGATATATAAATTGTCATTATTACCCAATAATTTATTTCAGAAATTAATTATGCCAAAACAAATAAAAACAGCCATAATGGCAGTGATAACTTTGTCTATAACAAGTCCAGTGAGGTACTCATTATGCAAAATAAATAAAATCAGCCATATTAGTGGTAACAAAATTTGTCAATAATTCATCCAGATTTAAATTAAGTATTAGTAATTAGATTTTAATTTATATATGATAATATAAGTGAGATTAATCTATATTTTCATATTAAAAGCTTCACCATTTACCATAGCAAAAAGAAATTAGCTACTCATAATTTGAATAAAAACACATATAATTTTATTACCGAAAGAAAAAGAAATTATAAGAAAGCTTTTAAAAAAAACACACACACAAAAGCTAGAAATCCACAAATTTTCAGAGATAACTATCGAATTCCGACTACAGAAATGAGGTACAGAGCACATTTTGCAAAATCAATTGTAAAAGTAATTGATTTTGATTCCACCAAACATGCAAGCATGTTTGGTGGCAATCCACTTTCGGTGGATTGCCATCAAACATATATATATTATATATATATTGCGATTTGACTTTAATAATTACATAAAATACATTTTGGGTCTTTCATCAATTTCGACCTTGAAAACTTCAGAATTGGGAACTATTGTCAACAACAAAGTACTAGCTATTTGAGTCTTCTTTCATATGGAACTAGAATCGCTTCAATCTGATATCAGAATAAAAAGGTATGGTCAAAATAAAAATATTATGTGGGGTTGGAATTTCCGAAGTTGTGCACTATTAAAACGCCTTATTAAGTTTTCGGCCACCAAAATCCAAATATGAAGTCAATTTTTCTAGATATGCATCCAAAGTATTATTTCACCTACATAAAATATAAAAATCACAATAAACATAAATATAATTATTATTTAACAAATGTGCTAAATTAAGCGGATTAATGAAACTATAAATGAAAAATGATTAATTTTTCTTTTAATAAATGTGCATATTTTAATGTTCATCAAAGATACATGGAGTAGTCCTTGAATCGAGCTTCTGCTTCAGCTTATTGGATACGTGTGCAAAGCCTAAACAATAGAATTTTCTAAGGTGAGAATATGAGGGATGCTTACCAGACCCTAATTTATATGGAATCTCAAAATTCAATGATAGAGATGGTGATCTGTTGATCAGATAACATACGGCACAAATAGCTTCTCCTCAGAATGGCTTTGGCAGCTTAGCCTTGCTGATCATGCTTCTTACATTCTCCATAATAGTGCGATTCATTCTTTCAGCAACACCATTATACTGTGGGGTGTGTGGAACGTCATTTTAGGTCGAATGTCGTGTCTTTCATAGTAGGCATCGAACACTCTGGAAGTGTACTCCCCTCCATTATTTGTGCAAATGCACTTCAGTTTCTTCAATGTTTCATGCTCTACCATGGCATGGATCAGTTTGAAATAATCCAGAACCTGATTCGTTGGTTTCAGGAAATACATCGACATTTTTCGAGAAGCATCGTCAACGAAAGTCAGAAAGTATTTATTACCGCGTAATGAATTAATCTCCAATGGACCACAAATATAAGAGTGTACCAGACTGAGCAACTTTGATCTTCTCGTAGAAGAGAAATTAAAAGAGACTCAATTATGCTAACTAGATAGATAATGATTGCAAGGATCTAGAGTAGCATTCTTAAAGATAGTGATTAGATCATTCTTTGCCAAGGTAGACAACCATTTCTCACTCATGTGACCAAGTCTCTAGTGCCACAGATTTTGAGAAACCTTCCTTTCAACTACATTGAGGCTCTATGCACATATCTTCACATGAGACTTGTATAAAGTGCCACAAATAAGTCATCGGGCGACGACCATGGCATATTTTATCATTCTCCATGTGCCTTTGCTAAAATGGCTAGCATAGCCTTGTTTACCAATGGCTACCCCCGAGAGTAGATTGAGATGAAGTTCAGAAATATGTCTAACATCGTTTAGGATTATTATATATCTTGCATTTGTCTGGATCTGAATATCATCAATTCCCACTATATTAAAGGAACTGGTATTTCCATCTTCATTGTACCAAAGTGATGAGTGGTATTTATATCACTTATTCCCACTCATTTGACCTAATATTTTGTATAGTTTCTTGAGTTTTGCGAACGTTTTGATGTATTTTGTGTTATTTTGTAGATAAAATAAAGTTTGGAAAGCATTGGAGGTAATTTGGGGCAAAACAGACAAAAATCCTTCAACAGGGATATTTTGGTCTTTAGTGCGTCGCGACGCCCAGACTTCCGCGTCGCGACGTCTAAAATGCGCTGAACAGTGCTAACGTGCGCCGGGTCCACAAATCAGAATCTGAGAAAAGTTTGACTTTGCTAAAATGCGTCGTGCCACATGTCACCATCACAGCCGATCTGCTAACATGCGCCGTGCCACGTGTCAGCATCCTACGGTGCCGACAGTCATCATCGCCACGTGTCGCCACGTCGTCGCCATGTCACCGCCATGTCATCAGCCACGTCAGCAAGTCAACAAGTCAACATTGCCACCTCACCGCCACGTCATCATCAGCCAATCAGGAAGCGACACGTGTCGCAAATCTATGGTGCCGACAGTCTCTTTCCCACGTGTCGCCATGTCGTCGCCACGTCACCGCCATGTCAGCGCCACGTCAGCATCAATAATTGAGTATCCTATCCTTATCTGACACGTGGCGGATAAGAATCTCAGCGACCAATCAGAAGACGCCACGTGTCACAATAATTGAAGCCCAACCACTCTGCCACGTGTCACCTTATCATCTTATCCAGAATCTTCAAACCAGCGAACCAGAGCGTGCCACGTTGACAAATCCGGCGTCGCGACGCTGAGGACCTGGCGTCGCGACGCTGGATCCTACCGAGGCCTATAAATTGAGCTCGAGATTTCAGAATTCATTGCACCTTCCTCTCTCTTCAATTCCTTCTAAAGAGAGAGCTTCTCTCTCTAGATTCTTTAGTTTTTTTAGTTTTTTTTATTTTTAGTTTTTATTTTTGTAAATAATTTTAATTACGTTTTGTTAATATAGTAATTTAATTTTTACTTTTTACTTTTTACTTTTTACAGTTTTTATTATTTACCATGAGGAGGTAACTCCCCCAGCTAGGGTGAAAGGTAATTCTTTTACTGTTACTATTTAGATTAATCTCCCTTAAAAATAATATATTCACTATTTAAAATATTGACTTAAAAAGGATACCGCCAGATTGGTCGGTTGGTAATTCATTTTAATCTGGTTTAAACCTGACTAATAAAGGATACCGCCAGATTGGTCGGTTGGCAATTTAATTTTGGTTCCGCCTTTATGGCTGGTTGGACTTAATTTGACTTAATCAGGATACCGCCTATATGGTCGGTTGGTATTATTATCACAAGTTTATATATTATTTTATGGAGATATCTAAATTAGTAGTAGTAAAAGTAATTCCTTTTACCTTAGCATTTTATTTTATTTTACTTTTCAGTTTTACTTTATGTCTTTTACTTTTCAGTATTTTTACTTTATGTCTTTTACTTTTAAGTTGTTACTAGCCCTAGTTATGTGTTAGTTATCTGGGGTTGTGATGAATTCTAATATCACCGGTTTATAAGAGGTTATTTTATAGTTTGGGTAATTAAAAGGTTTACTTATTAAGTCTTAAGCTTAATGCTTCTTGTTGTCTGATCACCAATAAGATTGATGTGGTAAATCTAAAATGAATTAGACATAGGGATTTTAGGTTTCAGCCTTAGACTTAATAGCCCACGATCTTCCTTGAGGATAGATAACCCTTTAATAGATTTCCTTACAGGATAGGAATATACCTGTCGGGCGGGGGTAGCAATAATTGGAACTTAAACTTAATGAATCCAATAATTTGGTTGACATAGACATATGGTTCAATTGGGTTAAACTGGGTATTTGCGTCTGACCATCGACAGAGGCTTTTGCATAATTTAGTGTTCCAGGTTAGTAAACTGATTTATTACACAAACATAAAATAACCACTTCATCTTTTAAATGATATTAGAATGATTCACGACCCTAGATCTTTGTGTTTTTTTGTTATTTTCCTTAGTATTTTCTTTTGTCTTTTTATTTATTTATTTTGTAAAACCACATTCAACCAATCAAACAATCATTCTCTTCACCTTCTCAATTAGATATTTGTAAATAAATAGATTCAATATTAATAACAACAGTAGGAATTAAGTCCTCGTGGGATCGATATTTTTATACTACTTGAACGATACGTGCGCTTGCGTTATACGTGTGTGTTTACGCCGGTTAAGTTTTTGGCGCCGTTGCCGGGGACTTATATTTCTTGAGTTGTTAATTTGAAGCTATCTAATTTACTTGTATCTAATTTTCTTTATTTTTTATCTGTAATTTTTATTTCTTTCTTCTGTTTTCAGGTGATTGAAAAAATGGAACTTTATTGGGAGATTGAGAGATTACGAGCTTTACAAGAAGATACACCCCACATCTAGGAGCAACAGTCCGGTTTTCTGAGGCCTGTTGTCCAGCCCAACAATTATCACTGGATGCCAGAACCAAACAATTCTACATTTGCTCAACAGAACAAATGAAATGGGAGATGTGTAATATGTGATAGTAACCACCCGAGCGATCAATGTATATACCTTTCAAAGTGGCAGAATTTTCAGAATCATTCAAAGTATGAAAAACCATCACATTTTCCATCTTATCCACCATCCATATGCGATTTTCATCAACAACCAGAACCATCAGAGGAAGATCAGTTGTTAAACATGCTCAAAGATATGTTCGAGAAACAAAAGTTGGATGAAATACTTGAAACAAGCCAGAAACAATTTGAAAGTATTCAGAGACAATCATAATTCATTCAGAGGATGACAGATCAAATGAGACAATTCACAGAAAACCAGAACTACATACCTCAAGAAATAGTTTCAGATGACACTGATGAAGCCTTCGAGTACCAATCATTTCACAATGACACTTCAACATAGGAGGAGGCTGAGCAGTATCAACAACCAGAAGTATCAGTTCAGGAGCCCGAACCGGCAAAGTCTCAATTTGACTTTTATTATTCAGATTCTGACGAGGATGAAGCTGATCTATTTGTACCAACTGCACCAACAACGGAGGATCAAACATTCAATCCTCAAAATGAAGATCTTGGAGCATGCTTTACCATGATGTTTGATGAAGATCTACCTGAACCATCCATTCCAGTCATATCAGAGGATGAAGACCTAAAATCTGACATTTCTTTATATCCTCAGGTTGACAATTTTGAAGCATGTATTTCACAGATGACAGATGAAGAGCTGAATACAAAAATTTTACAATACATTTGTGAAGAAAAGGTGGAGCAAGAAGCAGAGCAAATGGAGGAGCAAATGTCTGGCCTTAATAAAGATCCAGAGCATTCAGGAGAAACATCGCTGTTTTGGGGAGTACAAATCAAAGATATCACCCAGAAGCTTGACAGAATGGAACTTCCATTCCAAGTCAAGCACCATATAAGACCTCCTGATTTTCTTTATTTCTTTGCAGGAACCACTGGAACAACAAGGAGCAAAAAGATGGCACGAGCACTGAATGGGACAAAACTCTTTTTGCCACTTTACCGTTGGAAGAGACCCTTCAAAAGCAACGCTCACGGGGTTGTTTTTGATCGGACATCTAAAACAACGCTGAAACCTCCTTAACAGATGGATTTCATTCACGTCTGGCAGAAGACGAAAAATTTAGCGCTAGCAGGGAGGCAACCCATGCAATTTGTTGTAATTTATTTTTCATATTTTGTGTGAACTTTTTAATTTTGTGTGTTAGTTTTGCAGGAAAAATAAAAACGGAATTTTTCAGGACAAAGCAAGCCAGTGCAAGCGGGATTTTCAAAATAAACACTTGACAAAATCACGAAGATACAAAGTTGATCCAGAAGAGACGGCCAAGTAAGTAGTCAGCTCTTGGGACGCGTCCCTATGGATTTATCCGTCACAAGACATGGTTTTGCCAAAAAAAAAAAACAAATCCTGCGTCAATACCGTAACCCTAAAGAACCGAGTGTCGCGACGCTAGGCAATTTTCAGCGTCGCGACGCTGACTCAATTCAGAGACACCAAAAAGGGCACTGGCAGCATCTCCTTTCACTCTTCATCTTCTTCATCTTCAACCACCAACCGCACAAGCCGAGAACCCTCACCACCATCAACGAGCCGGCCGACCAGAAACCCAAGCCAAAATCAACACAAACCGAGATCTACCATTGAAACCAGAAACCGAGAAACACCACTACCGCCGAGTTCACCCCCTGCAGAGCCACCACCACCGAGAACCAAACCGCAGCCGAAACCCACCAGTCACCCAGCCTTTCCTTCGCCGAGTCAAAAACCGAGCCATCATCATCGACCACACCAGCCATCACCACCCAAACAGCAGCCGAAACCATAAATCAATCACCATCACCGAAACCGCAAAAGCCGAGAACCTCCACAGCAACCCAATCACCGAGCGCATCAACAACCACCGCGAGCGGAACTGCCATTGTCTCGCCGAGTATTAGCCGCCACCGTCAAGACCGAAACTATCTTCATCCTTGCCGACACCTTAATCACCATAACTGAGCCCTTCCTTCACCGAGTCACAGCCGAGACAGTCATGAACCGAGACACCATCTGCCGTGAGCCAACCCACTGCCGATACCCAACCCACAACCAAAACTGAGAAACAGCAATTCAACCCAAGTCCAAGCCGATCCGTATCTTTCACTGCCAAAATCAAAACTGAAATTACGGTAATGAATTGATAAAAAAATTGATTTGGTAATTGGGTAAACTGAAAAAATTGAATTGTGAATTGGTTGACTGTGGATTGAATTGCGAAGTGTTGATATTTGACAAATTGATTCGTAGTAATTGGGGGCGAAGTATGGAGACAGATTGATATTTGGAGTGTTTGGTGATTGGGTATTTTGTGTTGTTGAGGATTTGTGGAAAAACAGAGGAGATTCTGCAAAAATTTTAAAAAAAGTGGCTAAATAGCGATCGTGGTAAGAATCGTAATCTGGGCATAAATCTTAATCGGTAATTTTTCCTGTAAAATTTCAGGTAACCAGTTACGACCTTCTAAAATCTTCTTCTACTTTTTAAGACATTGGGGACAATGTCTCATTTAGGTTTGGGGGAGGGAATTAGTTGATTAGTACCTTGTTTTTAGTTTGTGTGTTGTTTTTATTTTTAGTCCAAAATTATTCGAAAAATACAAAAAAATTGGAAAATTTTCAAAAATTACAAAAATATTTTGTGTTTTTGTGTTTTTATTTTGACTAAAAAGGTGAAATTGGTAAAAGATAGCCGAGTAAGGAGTTTCCACTCCTGAGACGTATCTCAAACCTATTTCGAAACAAGTTAATTTTTGTTTATTTCATTTTGAATTATTTAATTTGTGAATTCTCCTTAAAACGGACTAAAAGGAATCTTCATATGCTCAATTGATAGATATTATCAACATATATAGTAACATACGGACATGAGCTAAAATTGAAAAGTTTGTAATATTCAGTGCTCTAGTTTAATTGGAGGAAGCATCTCAAAAAGCAATGGAGTAAAAAAAAAAAAAATTCTGATTTACAAAAATAAAGTATCTAAGATCCGGGTTATTAAGTCTGTAAGGGTGTTTTAACACCTAGTGCCCTAAAACCAACTGGTTGGGAGTCACTGGCCCAAAGCTCGTTACATGGATCAAAGATGCTGCAAAAAATATATATATCTGAAATCTGAGTAATTAAGTCCGTAGGGGTGTCTTAACACCTGGTGCCCTAAAGCCAACTGGTTTGGGAGTCACCGACCCAACACTCCTTACATAGATGGAAGATATTGTATATAAATAAAAATAGAAAAGTGAAAAATCAAAGAAAAAAATCAGAAAAATGAGAAAAAAAATTATTCCATTGCTATAAAAAGGTGTGAAATCTGCTAGAACTTTAGGACAAAAATATTACTCTCTTATCAACTGCACTTATGACTGTTGTGGGCAAAAATGAGTTGATTAATATTTTGTTGGCTGTGTATATGAAGAATGGTAAAAATAATCGGAGGATTTACTTATTCGGTAATTTAGAATGAAACAAAACAACTAGTAACTTGGAGTAGAAGTTTCACCTGATTAGTCACTAACATATTTATTCTCTTTTCGCTTGTCTTTTTGCTTTTGTATGCATTAGTTTTAACTAACTTTTTACTTTTGTAAAATGTTTGTGGGTATCATTGCTGTAAGCCCTCACGAGTCTACAACTCGTCCACTAGGGACACCTAGGGGTTTAAAGGCTTATTGCATACGCTAAATGCAATCGTGATCCCTACGAAAGTGGCTTAGTTAATTTTATTTTCATGTTTTGCTCGAGGACTAGCAAAATGTTAGGTTTGGGGGTGTGATGAGTGGTATTTATATCACTTATTCCCACTCATTTGACCTAATATTTTGTATAGTTTCTTGAGTTTTGTGAACGTTTTGATGTATTTTGTGTTATTTTGTAGATAAAATAAAGTTTGGAAACCATTGGAGGCAATTTGGGGCAAAAACGGACAAAAATGCGTCAACAGGGATATTTTGGTCTTTTGCGCGTCGCGACGCCCAGACTTCCCCGTCGCGACGTCTAAAATGCGCCGAACAGTGCTAACGTGCGCCGGGTCCACAAATCAGAATCTGAGAAAAGTTTGACTTTGCTAAAATGCGCCGTGCCACGTGTCACTATCACAGCCGATCTGCTAACATGCGCCGTGCCACGTGTCAGCATCCTACGGTGCCGACAGTCATCATCGCCACGTGTCGCCACGTCGTCGCCATGTCACCGCCATGTCATCAGCCACGTCAGCAAGTCAACAAGTCAACATTGCCACCTCACCGCCACGTCATCATCAGCCAATCAGGAAGCGACACGTGTCGCAAATCTATGGTGCCGACAGTCTTTTTCCCACGTCGTCGCCACGTCACCGCCACGTCACCGCCACATAAGCATCAATAATTGAGTATCCTATCCTTATCTGACACGTGGCGGATAAGAATCTCAGCGACCAATCAGAAGCCGCCACGTGTCACAATAATTGAAGCCCAACCACTCTGCCACGTGTCACCTTATCATCTTATCCAGAATCTTCAAACCAGCGAACCAGAGCGTGCCACGTCGACAAATCCGGCGTCGCGACGCTGAGGACCTGGCGTCGCGACGCTGGATCCTACCGAGGCCTATAAATTGAGCTCGAGATTTCAGAATTCATTGCACCTTCCTCTCTCTTCAATTCTTTCTAAAGAGAGAGCTTCTCTCTCTAGATTCTTTAGTTTTTTAGTTTTTTTTTATTTTTAGTTTTTATTTTTGTAAATAATTTTAATTACGTTTTGTTATATAGTAATTTAATTTTTACTTTTTACTTTTTACTTTTTACAGTTTTTATTATTTACCATGAGGAGGTAACTCCCCCAGCTAGGGTGAAAGGTAATTCTTTTACTGTTACTATTTAGATTAATCTCCCTTAAAAATAATATATTCACTATTTAAAATATTGACTTAAAAAGGATACCGTCAGATTGGTCGGTTGGTAATTCATTTTAATCTGGTTTAAACCTGACTAATAAAGGATACCGCCAGATTGGTCGGTTGGCAATTTAATTTTGGTTCCGCCTTTATGGCTGGTTGGACTTAATTTGACTTAATCAGGATACCGCCTATATGGTCGGTTGGTATTATTATCACAAGTTTATATATTATTTTATGGAGATATCTAAATTAGTAGTAGTAAAAGTAATTCCTTTTACCTTAGCATTTTATTTTATTTTACTTTTCAGTTTTACTTTATGTCTTTTACTTTTCAGTATTTTTACTTTATGTCTTTTACTTTTAAGTTTTTACTAGCCCTAGTTATGTGTTAGTTATCTGGGGTTGTGATGAATTCTAATATCACCGGTTTATAAGGGGTTATTTTATAGTTTGGGTAATTTAAAGGTTTACTTATTAAGTCTTAAGCTTAATGCTTCTTGTTGTCTGATCACCAATAAGATTGATGTGGTAAATCTAAAATGAACTAGACATAGGGATTTTAGGTTTCAGCCTTAGACTTAATAGCCCACGATCTTCATTGAGGATAGATAACCCTTTAATAGATTTCCTTACAGGATAGGAATATACCTGTCGGGCGGGGGTAGCCATAATTGGAACTTAAACTTAATGAATCCAGATAATTTGGTTGACATAGACATATGGTTCAATTGGGTTAAACTTGGTATTGCGTCCGACCATCGATAGAGGCTTTTGCATAATTTAGTGTTCCAGGTTAGTAAACTGATTTATTACACAAACATAAAATAACCACTTCATCTTTTAAATGATATTAGAATGATTCACGACCCTAGATCTTTGTGTTTTTTTGTTATTTTCCTTAGTATTTTCTTTTGTCTTTTTATTTATTTATTTTGTAAAACCACATTCAACCAATCAAACAATCATTCTCTTCACCCTCAATTAGATATTTGTAAATAAATAGATTCAATAATTAATAACAACAGTAGGAATTAAGTCCTCGTGGGATCGATATTTTTATACTACTTGAACGATACGTGCGCTTGCGTTATACGTGTGTGTTTACGCCGGTCACAAAGTCTCATGTTTTGTATATTATGAAGAAATCCATGCGAGGGGTGACATGGTAAAATACTACAGTATCTACCACCCACTCAACATCTTGAGTTGCTGTGTGAAGGCATGTATCTTTTTGGATGGAGTAGATAGCTACATCTCTCGAGGCAACTACTAGTGTCTCTGTATCATTGTTTTTCGACTGGGAATTTCCTTGACCCTGCTCTTGTTGCAGTTTTCGGAAATTCTTCTTTAAGTGGCCTTCTATGCCACAATAGTAGCACTTATAAGTAAGCTTTCTCCTTTATGTGGATTTTCCTATACTTTTACTTCTACCTCTCCCTCTATCTCGGCGTGTACATGACCAGGTGGACTCAAACCATCTAGTGACTGCCATCAGTATCCATCCTCTCAAGTTAATCCTCTAAGTAACCTGTAAAATAAGAAACTGGGAGTGAGGGGTTAGATCGTTTGAATGATCTAGTGAGTGGATGGTTTAAAAAAAAACTAAAATACTTTTGAAATTTATTGTTGTAAAACTAAAACCTTTCCAGAGAATTGTCTTTTCCAAAACTCTTTCTTTTATGAAAATCAAATCTATTTCTGTGAAATTTTCTAGAAACCTTTCTTTATGTAAAACTTTGAATTCCTTATAAAACGATTTCTCTTGAAAACTCTTTAATAAAACTTATCTTCTGAAATCCATCTCTCTAAGTATCTGTAGAAAAACCTGACACATGGGGGCGCTACGTATCACCGGCCCCAATACGCCTAAGCTAATGGTCTTGGGAGGCACGTATCATCGTCCCTCAAGCCACTGAACTAGAGCCAAAAGTGCTTATCTATGCTACTGTCTGACCCTGAAAGTAGGGTCTATGGGAGTTATGTATTGTCCTCTCCCTAGCCCTGAATCTAGGAACTGGGGGCATTACGTATCGTCATCAACCCAGTCATGCTCTACATGTGCACATGTTATCCGTCAATTCCATAAGTTATAGCCTGAGGTGGGTTTTTCCCCCATGCCTCCAAAAATCATAAAATCATGCTTTTAAAATCATACTTCTTAAAACATTCTCTTTCATGAAATAATTGTAATAAAATTGGCTAACGCCCTATGTGCGTAAAAATAAGTCTTCACATAAAACAATATAAATGAAAAGTCAACTTAGAAAGAGAGTGTCCACTCACTGATTTTTGGATCTGGCTGGTATTCCTTTGCTTCATCGAAGAATATTACGGTTCATGCGATGTTATATATATTGAGAATTCCATTAGAATATAAGGTGTGAATCATGTTTTGGAATTAAACTAAGTTTCTAATTTAACACGTCTATAAATATCAAATGACGTATTATACTTGTGACTTGTTATAAGGTGTGTATATGTGTTGATACGAAACTCTTAGGGTGGCATTTAACATTAAAAATTGGATGTGAAATTAAATGATTAAAATTGATCTTGGACCCTCTTTCGCGTCGTGACACCGAGCTTTACGCATTGAGATGCTTACACGAGCAGTACTGAAACAGAGGCCATTTCTTATTACGTGTCGTGATGCTAGCCCTTTGGCGTCATGACGTCCACTTATTTTCAGGCCTAAACATCATCTCTTCAATATCTAATTTTCCCAAATGCATTTCCAACACATTCACACCATAACCTTCACACAAGAACTTCTTTAAACTTCAATCTTATTATATGATATGTCGACATTCTATCATCAAGACAACTCTTTAACATTGTAAATCTCACTTAGCTCAATATCTAGGTTTCATAAACTTAGCTATTTCTTTATAAAATTAGTTTTATTAATTCAATACTCATCTTAATGCAATCACTAAAATGTTCATAACACTTGTATAACATCACCCTATCAAAACTTCACAATTCAAGTATTGGTTCAAGAAGGCCTTACCTCATCTCATTTGATTTCCTTCATCCATCAAGTCTTCTGTGGTTGTTATTCTTCATCTTAGCTAGTTATGTGAGGATTTGTATTTGTTTCCTCTTCTTTCCTTCTTATTTCTTCTTTCTTTCTTTCGTTCTTCTTTCTTTCTTTTTCACGTTTCTCTCTTTCTCTCAAATACTGGGGATTAGTGAATAGTACCCCTTATTTATAATAGGGGCTAATTTGGCTAATTTGTAATGTTTTGATTAAAGAAAAATCAGAATTTTGGAGAGAATTGAGGAATTCTCTAGATAGGTCTACAAGTACTATTCATCTAAATTTTTGAGTTATATTTTTGACCTTTTTCTTGTTTGAATTTGGAAAATATGAAACTTGAAAGTTATAGGTATCGATCTTAGCTTTCCGACGATATAAAATTCATAAAAATCAGAGTTCGTATGAAAATGTTACAGCCTAAATACTACAGGCTGTTTGGTTTTAATCTTGGAATGAATTCCATATCGGAACTGCGAAAGATCTGTCGAATGTCCAAAAATTAATTTCATGACTCCATTAATGCTTGAACATGATTTTCATCATGTATAATGCCATCCATAATTTAGTAGTCGTCGGGGTTATCGGGGTGTTATAAAAGACCAAAAAGTCCTAAAACTACCCAATGGCTACATAAGGATAAAGTCATAAGTAGTCATTTACTAATTAATACAAATATCTTAGCTAAGATATTTAAAATAAGTTGCAAAAATATTAAAGGAAAAAGGTCAACAAAAGACATAACTTTTACAATAACACTTATTAGGACTTTTTTTGCCAACTATTTGGTTCTAATCAAATCTAACTAAATGACTTAGCTAACTTAGTTACAAATGACTTAACTAAGTCAACAAAACATTGAAAAATCCAAAAATTCAACAAAAGAGGCAACTTTTCTCAAAATGATAAAATTATCCATTTTGCACAAAATGCTCCAAATTTTGTGGGCTTCATATAATAAGCCCTAAATTATGTGTCTCAAAACCATTCAGTCTTATCTTGGCCAAATTTTTGGTGCTGGACTTGATTCAGCTTGATTCGTCAAAATTCTCAAATTGTGTTGTTGTCGCAGTCGGGAATGTATCTCTAAGCTGAGTGATTATTATGCTACAAGAATCATGTCAGACACTGTGCAGAAGATTTATTGGAACTAATACACATTGATGTGTGCGGTCCATTAAATTATGTCACTCATAATGGTTCAACATACTTCGTGACTTTCACTGATGATAAGTCAATATATGGTTATGTCTATTTGATGAGACATAAATCAAAAATATTTGAAAAATTCAAAATACTCTGAAATGAAGTTGAAAAAAAAAATAGTAAATCCATCAAGTGCATTCGATCGTATCGAGTTGGTGAATAGATGAGCGATGAATTCAGAAGTTATTTAAGGGAGAATGTGATTCTCGCCCAATATAGCCCATCAAGAACTCCTCAACACAATGGTTTGTCTGAGCCGAGAAATCGTACTTTATTGGATATGGTACGATCAAATATGAGTTATACTAATCTTCCATATTACCTTTGGGGTTACGCTTTACTTACTGCTACCCACATACTTAACAGAGTTCCATTGAAAGCTGTTTCTACGACTCCATATTAGATATGGTACAATAGAAATCCAAGTTTTAGATACATGCATATGTTAGAGTTACACAACGAGATAAACTAGAACCAAATGGGTATAAATACAAGTTCGTTAGATATCCTGAAAATTATTTGAGATGTCAATTCTATGATTCTGAGCAACAAAATATATTCGTTGCTCGTTTTTCCACTTTTCTTGAAAATGACTTGTTGAGAGAAAGTGGTAATTATAGAAAAACTAAACTTAATGAGTTTGATCCCAACATTGAGAATCTGAGATTGAACCAGAGATCCAACTAGGTGAATGATCTATATAATATGATTATATAGGACTAGACCAAGAAATGATTTTTTTAAATATCCGTTAGATGAAGAAATTCATATCAGTGTACTATATGATTATATATGGATTGATCTGAATCTTGATTGTACTAAAACTTTATGTATGACAGGTTATGTCCTTTGATTTACATGGGTGAGATTAATATAGTATTCTGATCAATAACTTCGTACTTTAGGGTCGTAATTTGTTGTATGGTTTGGGACATTTTACATAAATAAGGAATCCACTCCTTGCGAGAAATAAATGAGTATCTTCCTTAAGGGTTGTACTTGAATGGTTAGAGTACTCAAATATTTCTATTACGAACTGAAAGATTAATATGGATAATTGTTATGAATAAATCATTCTTTATATAATCAATGGCACAGAAGGCAGAAGGCACAAGAAATATTTTGAGATGCTCGCTTAAGTCCATAAATAGACCTTTATAAATTGCAAAACTTTTCTCTTGACCTTGGGCTAACAAACCCCTCTAGTTTTATCATATAGATACACTTATCAAGAATACCATTCAAGAATGCTGTCTTGACGTCCATCTACCAAATCTCATAGTCATAATATGTAGCAATAGAGAGAATAGTGGAGATGGATTTGAGCATTGCTACTGGCGAGGAAGTCTCTTTATAGTTGACTCTCTGCCTTGGCCGCTAGCCTAGCCATGAAGGTATGTACCTTCTCATATGCTCATCTATTTCTCTTGTAGATCCACTTACAACCTATGAGTTTTATCCCATTAGGTTGGTCTACAAGTTCCCAAACTGAGTTAGAGTGCATCGACTTCATCTCAAGTTCATGATTTTGAGTCATTCCTCTTTATCAGAATCATTCATTGCACTATGATATGTCAATAGATGATCTACACCATCTCTGGATTCAACAACTTAGGCCTCTCCAACTCCTAGATAGCGATTAGATTGTCGTATAACCCTCCCACTATATCTAGGTGGCAAATCATTATGACATACTTGCATCTGATGCTCAGATATTGAAGGTGTTATATTTCTATCAACTATTATTGACAATGGTGTGCTGATCGAACCAGCAAGTAACTCCTCGAGTAACACTTTCTTCGAGATTTGAACTCCCTAATATAGTCATTCTCAAGAAATGTAGCGTTTGTTGACACAAATACTTTATTATCTTGCGGACTATAAAAGAACCAACTCTTAGTCTCCTTAGGATAACATACAAATAGGCACACCTTGTTGGACAATTATGACCAATAGCATCACTATTTGTACAGAACATGGTGTTGTTGTACAAATTAACTATATGACAAAGGAAATTGCTCTTTTATCATTTGTAATTGGATTACCGGGATATATAAATGATAAAAGTCCATATGATTAGTTCCGGATTAATAAGATATGAGACAGTATTAATCCACTAAGGTTTAATCATTAAAATATCCCTAGTCGTAGTATTATCGAGATTGGACATCGATAATGCGGAATAGACTAGTATTACACTTGTGCGTATTATGGGAGCTTAATGACATAGTTCTCATAAATTTTGGTATTGGATACTCATGCAAGTGTAATATGAGGTTGTGTTTACCGATGGTACGAAAACAGCTTCGCTCTAGATAGACCCCTCGGAATTTCATTGGTAGTATGACTATGTGTCTATGGAAGTCCGAATCAGGTTAGTGTATTTGGTCTTAACCTGAGACTTACATCGTTAATACTTGCAACAATCAATATACTTTGGTTTTGGTCGTCCAGGGCTTTAACAGGTTCTGTGTACTCCTCTTCTAGGTATATTGAGAATCGTAGTGTATTGGGTGTGATGTCAAGATGGAAGTATCACTCCTGTCATATGGAGATGATGATCACGTAGGATACAGAACTAGTACTCTTTAGTACTGCAATCATCGGGATAATATGACTAGGTCATGATTATCCGATTATAGAGACTAGTTTCCAGAGATCCGATATATGCTTCGTATGGGGCAGACACAATTCCAGCCCCAGGCCTAGCATGTGACATCCGATATTGGATCGCAATACGAAATACTATGTATACTACGTCTAATACAGATTACATATTCCTTAAAAGAATATTTCTATAGAATTTGGTAGGCACAGTGCTAGGTACGCACATATTCGGATATTCTGATGACCGGATTTACTGCCAACATATCCAGGGATCTCATGGGTCGCTTCCCGAAGATTCACCAATGACGTAAGTCTCGCACATAATTAATATGGGATTAATTATAAGAGAGATAAAATTAATCTAGGATTAATTACGGAGAGATTTTATCTGGGATAAAATTCTATTTAAAGAGAGATAACGATTAATTTGGAATTAATCGATAAATTAATATATTCGATATATTAAATGAAATTAGATTTCGACGCGGAATTAAAATTAGATTTTAATTCGGGCGAACGAGTTAATTTAGAATTAATTCGATAGCGACGTGAATAGTAATTTTACTAGGCATAATTATTTAATTAAATTTGATTTAATTACGTAGCAACGGAAAATTCATTAATTCGGAATTAATGAACCCGAGCCCGGAACGTGTTTGGATTTTTTATTAAAGTGGGGCCCACACACAAATCAAATCACTAGTCAACTTTATCAACTTTTGGTTGATAGAAGTTGGTGGGATTTTTGGTAACTTGTAATTCACACTTTGTCATTTGGAATGACTAATACCAAAAACTTGGATTTGATATATAATAATTTGTTTTTTGGATATCAAATATAAATTACACAAAAATCAATCTATCTCTCTTCCAATGGCCTAGGGCCGAAACTTCTTCACAATTTTTCTCTCACTTTGGCGTGAACCTAGGGTTCATGTTGAGTGATTTTTTCTTCAAAAATCACAAGTGTTAGTATACAAGGAGTCTTACAAAGGTGTTAGGGAAACATATCCATGAGTTTGGAATTCAAGGAGATGCTTGGAAGATCAACATACATCAAAAGGGGCTTGGCCGAAACTTCCATGGAGGAATTTTTGAACTTCTCTTCAACATCCAACTGAGCATTGTAAGTATTTTCCGCTATCTTCTTTGCGTATTCACACATTTCATATGCTTAATTGATCTTGGTTTGACCTAGAAAACCCTACAATGGTATCAGAGCGATAATTGAGCAGGAAATTGACTTAGGGTTCATAGACTTTAATTATGGGCTTTTATGATTTATGCATGATTTCTTCAAATTGAGGTTTTGGTTGAGCTTGGATGATGTAAAATTAGATTTATGCATCTTAGTAATTGAGAAATTGAATTGGATAAAATTTCCCCAAATTCCTTATGCTTGGCCGAATGACTTGGAACCCTTAGCTCTTGGTGCTTTTTGAATTTTAGACAATTGAATGTGTTTAAAATACATGGATAAATTGATTTGTAATTTAATTGGATTGAAATCAAAATTGATGAAAAATTACCATATTGCCGAGAGCTTAGGAAGCATGTTGGGAATGATTTTGCTTCAATTTGTGTTAGACATAAGTTGATTATTTAAAGCATGATTAATTAGTGTAAATGGTGTTTTGAAAATATTAATTTAACTAATTAATTATGGCTAATACACTTTAGTTAATTAAATTGTTATATTGAGAATATTGGAATTTAATTAATTAGGCTTAATTTGGAATTGGGCGATTAATGCTGTATTTGGGCTTAATGGGCTTGGTTGGGCCAAGTTTGGTTTAGGTTAATTGGTTGCATCCAATTGGGCCTAAAACCATTTCCATAAAGTCCAAATATGATAATTGGGCCTTTATAAATTTAATTTGGCCTAATGGGCCTAAATTGATTTTTGGCAAAAGGTTATTCCTTATTGAGCTTTGGTTGCCAAAGTCCATGCCTTATAAATTAATTGAAAGCACATTGGACTTTAATTAAATTGGCATTGGATGTTAATTGGGCTTTGAGACCCGTTAAGATTAGATTTAGAATCTAAGTCGCAGAGGCTCATTAATAAAGTGTAATTATTTAATTTGAAATTAAATAAAGAATTAGTATTGAATACGAATTAAATTGGATTTAATATTGTAGTTTGATATAATTCAAGAATTCGTACTTTGAGTACTTAGTCTTAAACGAGTTAGACTCGCGCAAATCAAATCGTTGTTTGAACATTGTATGGTCATTAATCAAAGATTAATTAATTGGATTAGATTGATTGATAACATGCTTTGTGTGAATACATGGATGTGTTGAATGAATAATGTATATCGGATGGATATTAGAAGGGAAAGGGCAATTTTGGAAATTGTTGTAAATTTAGAATTTATTAAATTGGACCTACGTGTCCAGCCTTATCTCTCGATTCTTTGTAATTCTCTTCTCACCTAATTCCCCTCATTGTTAATGAGGTTTCTTTAATTGTATTATGTAATTGGGTAGAAGTAAGAATACTGCTAGCCGGGGAGAGGAATGAGAGTGATTTGTTCTAGGAACAATCTGTAAGATATCCATTCGCATATCATTATTAATTTATTTACTGCGCCTTATTATGCTTTTAGAATGCATGCTTAAGGGTGTATGATGAGACCTAACAAAGATAATTAATTGGTTGCCAATTACGCAAAAAAAAACCCTCAACAAATATTAAGCGCTTTCCTTCCATTGAATGATTCATTCTCAAGATCCAAGATTGGCACTGGTTTGTTGGCCAAAGTCAAGACCTTTGTCCATCGCGGATGTGTTTGAATCATGAAGGCTTTGTTCCATATTTCATGTCTTGTCCAAGATGTGATTTTTTTGGCCAAAGTCAAGATCACTTCTTGTCCATCGACATCGATTACGAAGCTTTCCAAGGTCAATGGGTCCCGCTTAACTGGAATCACTAAGCTTGATTCAGAGAAAAAAAAGGTTAGGGAATATATTAGATATATTGGCATAAATTAGATATATGTTTTGGATTTGGATGTCCACCTACTGGATCTAGGAATTGGATGAGATCCAATTGATATTAGAGATCTACCTTGTTAAATATCATACAGCTTGTTGGCCAAAGTCAAGGTTGTGTGTTATTTAACGGGATCCTAGCCCACTAGGAAACTAGATTTCCCGAGTACTCAACAGAGGGTTAGAGGCTCGTCGAAATATAGTGGGAGGCAAGTATTAAATTTGCAATTTCGTTTAGATACTTGCCAATACGTGCTCATTTCATTTTTTCGTCATTAATTTAAATATATATTAGTTGGACTAATATTTAATTGTTGTTCAAAATTAAACAGTTAGACTATATTCAAACTACTTCAATTTATAGTTGATTATATAATTGGATTATAGTAATCAATATATTTGAATATAACCGAACAAATTATAGTTGATTATATAGTTAGACTATAGTAATCATTATATTCAATTGTACCCAAAATCGTTGATTGGATAGTTGGACTATTGGAATCAAAATAACTGAAAGATTAGCGTTTAGAACATAATCCTGGGTGAAAATGTCTTTAAACGGCTTTAATTTTCAGATAGGGAATAGAACCTTAGGATAGTCCTGGGAACTGAGAAGTCATTCTATTTGATATAGTGACATCTCGGGCCTAAGCCCGGAGTTGAGCAAATAGTGGTGCATGAGTTTTGGAAGACTCATGGTGATGATAACTTTAGTGCTCAATCCTTTATGCTTGATGCAATGACACTTTAATTTCGTCGTCCAAACTAAGGATTAGATCCTTATACCATGATGTTGAAATTAAAGGATCTTCATAGATTTATTCTTAGATCTTAGAAGTATAAATTGCAAAAGAAGCTATTTCGCTTGCGTATGTCAGAAGGTACATCTATCGAGCACTAGGTGTCACAGATGATTGCTGACATCGATCAGCTAGGTTAGCTGGGCATTACCTACGTGGCCGAGACTACCAAGGATTTGATCTTATAGTCTCTACCCGAAAGCTGGGGCAGGTTTATTATGAACCAAGAGTAAGCACTTGGAGAGTTGATGGCTATGCTCTAGGAGGCAGAGCCAGAGCTTCTAAAAGGGGCAAAGGCAAAATAATCATAGTCTTCTGGGAAGACAAAGGACATATCCCAAGATGTCTGCCTAAACTGTGGCAAACGGGGTCACTGAATGCGTGACTGCCGTATGGACAAGGCAGACATGAAGGAAGTGAAGGCGGGGCAAGGCTCCGGCCTCAAGTATGTTTGTCATAAACATGTTCACTATTAGTTTCAAAATTGGATTTTTTGATACTAGATGTGGTACATAAATATATGTACTGATGTGCGGAATCTGCTGATTAGCAGGATACTGACTTCATATGAGATCTATCTGCGAGTCAGAAACGGGACGAGAGTAGTTCTTTTAACCGTGGAAACCTAAGTTTAGGAACTACCTTTTGACATGTACCTAAATTAGGAAACTGTTAATATGTACCTAGTTTGACTAGAAACATTATCTCTATATCTAAGTTTAACCCGTTGCGGGTATACCTTTATATTCTAGAACACTAAGTGTTTTATTTTATAAAGATGATATTGAGATAAGCACATTAGATATGAATAAAAATATTTATATTTTGAATATAAATGAATCTCACACGTATAACATGACAAACAAATAGCTCAAACTGAATTAATCAAATGAGACTTATTTGTGGCATTGTTGTCTGGGACACATTAACAAGACTCGTATATCCACACGTTCGTAGAGTGGGTACTAGGATGGATTTGATTTTATTCAAATGATGTCTACGAATCTAGTTTATTAGGCAAAGTGCCTAAAACACATTTTACTTGGTAAAAGTATGAGTGCCACCGATCTGTTAGCCCTCGTTCATAGTGACATAAGTGGGCCTATGTCTAGCTAGGCTAGAGGTGGATATGAACACTTCATAACCTTTACGGATGTGGCATCATGTTATGGTTATGTGTTTCTTATGAAACATAAATCGGAAACTTTTGATAAATTCAAAAATTTCGACACGAAGTAGACAGACAGACCGGCTAAAGTATTAAACCGTCACGGTTAGAACGTTGTGGAAAATACTTAAGCAATGAGTTTCTTGACTATTTGAAAGAGTACAGTATTCTTTCATAGTGGACTCCTCTCGGAACACCTAAATTTGACAGTGTGTCCGAACAGAGAAACTAAACCTTGTTGGACATAGTAAGGTTAATTATGAGTCGCTCTAAGCTACCATTTTCCTTCAATGGATACGCATTAATCAGTGCAAAACTTATTTTGAATAAGGTTCCATGAAAATCTGTTTGACAGACTTCATATTAGATATGACCAGAAAATAAACCGGGTTTTCTCTTTCCTGGAGATTTGGGAATGATGGGCATATGTTTGGATGATACCAAACTAGAACCCAAATCAGATAAGTGCCTAATTTGTAATTGGCTGTCCTAGGGAAACCAAAGTATAGTACTTATACAACTCACAAGAGAACAATGTAATTGTTGCTCGCCAGGAGGTTTTCCTAAAAGGAATAGCTATATGCAGTATTAAGTGGGAGGAAAGCAAAACTCGATGAAAATCGGAGTAATACTTTTCCAGACACCGATTCCTTAATGGAACACAAACAGTTCATCAGGGATGAAACTGTACCAATAATCTTCGAATACACAAGAACCGCGTAAGTCGGAGAGAGTCAGAAAACAATCTGGGAGGTGTGGGTTTCTGATCTCACCTCGTAAAGATGTCAATCTTATTGAGGAACACGAACTGGCTACGTATAAGGAAGTGATACAAGGTATTGACTCCCTATTATGGCAAAGTGCCATGATGTCTGAAATGGATTCCATGTATACCAACCAAGTTTAGACACTGGTTGATGTACCGGAAGACATTGTGCCTATTGGTATTATATAAGTCTTCAAGGAAGACATACATGGATGGCAACATACCAACGTACAAAGCTAGGCTTGTAGCGAAAAGGTATCGTTATCAACGTTGTGTCGATTACGACAAAACCTTTTACTCATTGCCATGATTAAATCCATTTGGATAATGCTTGCTAATGCTGCATGTTTAATTTATGAAATATGGCAGCTGAACGTCAAAATCGCTTTCCTTAAACGGAAACCTTTTGGAGGATGTTTACAACATCCTAACGGTTTTGTCATACCAAAATGCAAACAAGGTTTGCAAGTTAATTCGATCCATTTATGGATTGAAGCAAACATTGCGTTCTTGGAACCAGCGTTTTGATGTAATCATAATGGTATATGATTTAATTCAAAACGAAAATAATTCTTGTGTATAATAATCCTAATTAGATTAGGTGTAGTTCTGTTAGCGGCTGAGCTAGGCTACAACACATGCTAAAGAATTAATGGTCTCATCAAAGATCCAAATATATACTTCAATTATTTCATCTGATTAGTCGGATCATAAATCGTGGCGATGTGATGATTGAATAAATCGCATTAGATGATAACCATGCAAATCCGCTGACGAAAGCAGTTTCTCAGCAGAAGTTTGAACGACCCGTACATAGTTCAAGTGTAGGACAGTTGAGTGATTGGCCATAGGCCAAGTGGGATATTGTTGGACAATTATGACCCATAGCATCACTATTTGTACAGAACATGGTGTTGTTGTACAAATTAACTATGTGACAAAGGAAATTGCTATTTTATCATTTGTAATTGGATTATCGGGATATATAAATGATAAAAGTCCATATGATAAGTTCCGGATAAATAAGATATGAGACAATATTAATCCACTAAGGTTTAATCATTAAAATATCCCTAGTCGTAGTATTATCGAGATTGGACATCGATAATGCGGAATAGACTAGTATTACACTTGTGCGTGTTATGGGAGCATAACGACATAGTTCTCATATATTTGGTTATTGTATACTCATGCAAGTGTAATAGGAGGTTGTGTTTACCGATGGTACGGAAACAGCTTCGCTCTAAATAGACCCCTCGGAATTCCATTGGTAGTATGACTATGTATCAATGGAAGTCCGAATCAGGGTAGGTGTATTTGGTCTTAGCCTGAGACTTACATTGCTAATACTTGCGACAATCAATATACTTTAGTTTTGGTCGTCCAAGGCATTAACAGGTTCTGTGTACGCCTCATCTAGGTATATCGAGAATCGTAGTGTATTGGGTGTGATGTCAAGATGGAAGTATCACTCCTGTCATATGGAGATGATGATCACGTAGGACACAGAACTAGTACTCTTTAGTACTGCAGTCATTGGGATAATATGACTAAGTCATGATTATCCGGTTATAGAGACTAGTTACCAGAGATCCGATATATGCTTCGTATGGGGCAGACACAATTCCAGCCCCAGGCCTAGCATGTGACATCCGATACTGGATCGCAATACGCAATACTATGTATACTACGCCTTATAGAGATTACATATTCCTTAAAAGAATATTTCTTGAGAATTGGGTAGGCACGGTGCTTTGCTAGAAGCCAACCATGTCTTGTAAATCGGTAAGAACGTGGTACTAGGTACGCACGTATTCGGATATTCCGATGACCGGATTTACTGCCAACATATCCAGGGATCTCATGGGTCGCTTCCTGAAGATTCACCGATGACGTATGACTCGCACATAATTAATCTGTGATTAATTATAAGAGAGAGAAAATTAATCTAGGATTAATTACGGAGAGATTTTATATGGGATAAAATTCTATTTAAAGAGAGATAACGATTAATTTGGAATTAATCGATAAAATAATATATTCGATATATTAAATGAAATTAGATTTCGACGCGGAATTAAAATTATATTTTAATTCGGGTGAACCAGTTAATTTAGAATTAATTCGCTAGCGATGTGAATAGTAATTTTGCTATGCATAATTATTTAATTAAATTTGATTTAATTACGTCGCAACGGAAAATTCGTTAATTCGGAATCAACGAACCCGAGCCTGGAACGTGTTTGTGGGCCCACTCGGATTTTGAATTAAAGTGGGGCCCACACACAAATCAAATCACTAGTCAACTTTATCAACTTTTGGTTGATAGAAGTTGGTGGGATTTTTGGTAACTTGTAATTCACACTTTGTCATTTGGAATGACTAATATCAAAAACTTGGATTTGATATATAATAATTTGTTTTTTGGATATCAAATATAGATTACACAAAAATCAATCTCTCTCTCTTCCAATGGCCTAGGGCCGAAACTTCTTCACCATTTTTCTCTCACTTTGGCGTGAACCTAGGGTTCATGTTGAGTGATTTTTGCTTCAACAATCACAAGTGCTAGCACACAATGAGTCTTACAAAGGTGTTAGGGAAACATATCAATGAGTTTGGAATTCAAGGAGATGCTTGGAAGATCAACATACATCAAAAAGGGCTTGGCCGAAACTTCCATGGAGGAATTTTTGAACTTCTCTTCAACATCCAACCGAGCATTGTAAGTATTTTCCGCTATCTTCTTTGCGTAGTCACACATTTCATATGCTTAATTGATCTTGGTTTGACCTAGAAAACCCTGCACACCTGAGAACGTGGCTCCAACTTTGTAGTGTTATTCTTCATCATATGTGCTGGACAACCTATACCTGAAATTTCGTAAACTAGCTTTACGACCTCTCCACAACTGTAAGAGGGTCTTATGAACAAACTTAGATGGAACTGCATTAAGGATATGCATTGTTGTTTGCAATGTATATCCTCAGAATGAACTAAGTTGTGAACTGTAACTAAACATAGATCTGATCATGCCTAGTAGGTCCAATATCTCCTCTATGCAACACCATTCTGTTACGGTGTTCCTGGTGCTGTGAGCTGGAATACTATCTCATGCTCAACAAAGAATTCATCAAATCACTATCAAGGTATTCTCCTCCACAATCTGATCGTAGAGTTTTGATCGTCTTACCTAATTGGTTCTCAACCTTGGCATGATACTCTTTGAACTTTTCAAAGGTATATGACTTGTGTTGTATTAGGTTAATGTACTCATATCTTGAATAATCATCAATAAATATGACAAAGTATTCATAGCCACCCCAGACTCTTACATTATCGATTCGCAAATGTCTGAATATACAGACTTAAGTGATTCACTGGCTCTTATACCTTTTTCCTGTAAAAGGTCTCTTGGTGGTTTTTCCTCTTAGACAAGATTCACAGACTGGTAAATTACCAAGTTTTAATTAGTTTAAAGCTTTGTTCTTTATCAACCTATATATCTGGTAAATGCTAATATGACCTAGTTTAAGATACATCAAATATGTATCATCGTGAGAAATCTTTTGTCGCATTGTTTTAGGTTTTTCAACCTTAAACATTTTAGTGTTGAGCAGTGAACTATGTGTTAACGTTCTTAACACATATAAGTTGTTCTCTTAGTTTCCTATGCATATTGGATTACCATTTTGAAATAATAACTATTATTAGTAAATAAACTAGAAAAACCTTCATGCAATAGTTTTGAAACAAAAATCAAATTTTTGTGACAAATGGGAATAAACAACGCTTTGTTTAAATTTAAATAGCTATTATTTGAAATTTGAAAACTGGTAACACCAACTGGTTTTAGTGAAACAACATCCCCTATCCTGACTCTAATGGTAAATTTACCTACATCAAGATTTTAGGTACATAATAACAGTCCAAAAGTTCAAGTACATGCCCCGAGGGCAGTTCCAAAACAAAAGTGCCCACGGCCGAAACGGCAACAGATGTCCCATTTCCAACACGCACATCAATCTCCCCTGACGCCAGTTTCCTGGTAATCTGCAGATCCTGCACATCAGTACAAATTTGAGTACCACAACCAGAATCAAAAATCCAATTTTTAAAACTAGAAGTAGTCATGTTTATTTCTATAACAAACATACATGAGGCCGGTGCCTTTCCCATCTTTATCTCCTTCTGGAGCGCCTTGTACTCGCAGAAGTCACGCTTTCAGTGACCCCGCTTCCCGTACTGAAGGCAAACATCCTGAGACTTGTCCTTAGGCTTCCTATAAGCCTTTGACGCTTTGCATTTGACTTTCTTTTTCTTCTTCTTCTTAATACCTCCAGTCATGCTGGGCCCAGCCCTCGGTGTCCGAGATGTAGAAGCGAAGTACGCCTCGTGCTTCTTGCCTTAAGAAGTTCATTCTCTGCTCACGCAGCGTGGACATCAGCTCTCCAAGAGTCTGCTCTTGGTTCATCATATTTTAGTTCATGATGAACCCACTCCAAATGTCGGGGAGAGACTGCAAGATCAAATCTATAGAGGTCTCTATCTCAAAGACAATCCCCATTTATCCAAGATGCTCAATATCAGCAATCATCTGTGTCATGTGATGTTCAACAGACGTACCCTCCGAAATCCGAGCACGGAATAGCTTCTTTTGTAACTAATATCTTTGCGATCTAAGATTAGATCGGTGTAGATCATTCAACTTCGCCAACATTGTATAGGGATCTAATCCCTTATTTTATCAACGGAATTGCTGAGTCATAGCAGCAAGCATGATAGATTGAGCAGTTGCGTTGCCATCACTATATGTCTTCTAAAGATCTAGCTCGAGCAACTGATCAGATCTGGGCTTAGGCCCAAGAGGTCTCTCTTTAATATATAAAACCCTCTCGGATCAAGGACTATCCTTAGATTCATGTCCCAATCGGAGAAGTTAGTGCCGTTGAAGATATTGTCTCCTATGATTATGTCACGGACACTATTCTTTTCGGTCATTTTAATTGCGATAATCTAATTATCCAATTAACAATGTAGGGTACAGTCCAACTGTTACAAGAAAAATAACATTATATTAGTCCAACTAATAAAATAATTTTGACGAAATATTTCAAAGCGCGTAAAGCTAAGTATTTGAACGAAATTGCAAATTCAATACTAGCCTCCCACTAATTTTGACGAGCCTCTAACCCTCTTTCGAGTACTCGGGAAACCCAGTTTCCTAGTGGGCTAGGATCCCGTTAAATAACGCACAACCTTGACTTTGGCCAACAAGCTGTATGATATTTAACTAGGTAGATCTCGAAGATCAATTGGATCTCATCCAATTCCTCGATCCGGTAGGAGGACATCCAAGTCCGAAACATATATACAATATATATTCCAATATATCCAATATATTTTCCTAACCTTTTCCTCTGAATCAACTAAGCATTGCCTTTGGCACAACAAGCTTAATGATTCCAGTTAAGCGGGACCCATTAACGTGGAAAGCTTCGTAATCAATGTCGATGGACAAGAAGTGATCATGACTTTGGCCAACAAATCACAACTTGGACAAGACATCGATATGGAACAAAGCCTTCATGATTCAAAAACATCCGCGATTGACAAAGGTCTTGACTTTGGCCAACAAACCAATGCTGATGAGTGGTAATTATATCACTATTTCCCACTCATTTAACCTAATATTTTTTATAGTTTCTTGAGTCTTGTGAATATTTTGATGTGTTTTGTGTTATTTTGTAGATAAATAAAGTTTCAGGACATTATGGAGGTAATTTAGAGCAAAACAGTGAAAATTTGGCAAAAAGGGCATTTTGGTAATTTGCAGCGTCGCTGTGGGAACATATAAACTGGGCGATGCATGCTGTCCTGGGCTCGCGGCCTGGTTGGGAGTACGGAGTAGCCCGCAGGGGACTAAACGGAGAATGATGGAGTCGCAACCCGATGTGAACCGGGACAAAGATTTAAGGCCGCACTCACCCCTCGCAAGGGAAGACCTCAAACCGTTGGGTTCGGAATGGTCCTTTACTTATGCCATTTGTAATAAAATGATTTGTACAATAATATAACCAAGCCTAAGCAACATATTTCTAAGGATGATTTACTCCTAAGTTCGCATGCATACATCAAAAAGTTCATCTAAGTTCACATATAACACATTTTTAATTTTGCATACAACCTATTTGCATATAATCTATGTCCGAATTTGCATACATAAAGATAAATATGGCTAGCATACAATGTTATAAGCACATTACATTCCATCATAGGCATGCCAGTAGATAACAATTGTACAATCACGCATGAAAGCAAATCGGAATAATGGCGAGCATATAACTTCATGAACATGTTGAATGGATGAATGCGGAAGCATAAGTAGATGAATATCGTGTAAACATACATCATGGGAACGAACATGTAATCTTGTGCACACAATAAATGGCTAAACGAGAACATGAACAATCAAAAAAGGCAAATGAAAAAATGAGTCTTCCCTCTTCCCTAACCCAACGAGACACTATGATATCTTTTAGACATGGAGGGTGTTAACAGGATTTATGCATGAGATGAATGAGATGCATGCGATACAAGGAATATATCAATTCATTAAAATCTTCACGTAAATCGGCCCGTCATCATTTTAGAAGCTTTTGGGCTAATCCCAGTTTAAATGGCCCAACAAGTTCACATCTCATGGCAAGAAGTCCAACCGTATCCAAATGATAATGTTCCTAAACACAAACATATAATGTCCCATTGGCGTTTTAGAAGCCTTTGGCCCAATCATCATAAGATATGTTCTTGTCCCAGTTTAAATGGCCCAACAAGCCCATACCTCATAACAAAAGGTCCGAATAGATCCAAACGACAATGTTCCTAAACATAAGTATACATAAATAATTTCTACAGAGTGGCCCATCAACATTTCAGAAGCTTTTGGCCCAATTGTCATAGGATACGAACTCGTCCCAGTTTAAATGGCCCAACAAGTTCGCATTTCTGACAAGAAGTCCAACTGCATCCAAATGAGGATGGTCCACAAGCACAAGGAAATAGTTACTATAGGCCATACAAATCTGGTCTACGTGTGGGTTTGTGGGACTGTAGACAAAAACTCTCGCTGGCGAAGGATTGCCCACAACTAGGTCTCCCCACTCAAGGGTTCGAGCGACCAAATGAGTGCACCTTTTTGTATACCTTACAGTACGTGGCCACGAGTTATGGTGTGTGACTGAATGTCAGATGGATTTCCCGTTGTAGATTCCCCAGAGGGAGGGTGGAACGAGGCTCTCTTAAGTACCCTAGCCTCTTAGGCTCTTATCGCTTGGTGACAGGAATAAACAACGAGTCCTCCAAATTAGTCCATCACAATAGGCTACAAGTAAATGATTATCTAGGTGTCTTCACATCTTTTCCTTATAGAAAGGTAGTGAATGAAGGAAGACACCAAACCATTACCCAGCCTTAAAAGTGCCTTTGATTAAACCCCTTTTAACCCACAATAGACACGGTAATTTAAAGCACAAATCATAATATTACAAGACATTATTTCGGGGCCGATTCCCTATCCCCAGTGGAGTCGCCAGACTGTGTGAATACAGAAACTGGGCGACGCATGCTGTCCCGGGCTCGCGGCCCGATTGGGAGTACGGAGTAGCCCGCGGGGGACTAAACCGGAGAATGATGGAGTCGCCACCCGGTGTGAACCGGGACAAAGATTTAAGGCCGCACTCACCCCTCGCAAGGGAAGACCTCAAACCGTTGGGTTCGGAATGGTCCCTTACTTATGCCACTTGTAATAAAATGATTTGTGCAATAATCTAACCAAGCCTAAGCAACAGATTTCCAAGGATGATTTACTCCTAAGTTCACATGCATACATCAAAAAGTTCATCTAAGTTCACATATAACACATTTTTAAGTTTGCATACAACCTATTTGCATATAATCTATGTCCGAATTTTCATGCATAAAGATAAATATGGCTAGCATACAATGTTATAAGCACATTACATTCCATCATAGGCATGCCAGTAGCTAACAATTGTACAATCACGCATGAAAGAAAATCGGAATAATAGCAAGCATATAACTTCATGAACATGTTGAATGGATGAATGCGGAAGAATAAGTAGATGACTACCGTGTAAACATACATCATGGGAACGAACATGTAATCTTGTGCACACAATAAATGGCTAAACGAGAACATGAACAATCAAAAAAGACAAATGACAAAATGAGTAACCATGCATGAGATGTGATGAAAGAGGGCCTGTGTACCATGGGCTTTCGTGCGGCGTTCGTATCCGCGTTCGAACGGTAAACAGAAGGTTCGCATTCAAGTAGCGTTCGTAAACACGTTCGAACGGAAATGTAACAGAATGCTCACGTTCATAGGGCGTTCGGAAACACGTTCAAACGGAAATGAGACCTGATGCATGATAAGGAAAAATGCATGCGCGTTCGAGTAGCATTCGTAAACGCGTTCGAATGGTAAACAGAGGGTTCGTGTTCGTATAACGTTTGATAACGCGTTTGAACGAACTGAGACAGAAAACATGCGAGTAGCATTCGTAAACGCGTTCGAATGGTAAACAGAAGGTTCGCATTCGTATAACGTTTGATAACGCGTTTGAACGAACTGAGACAGAAAACGTGTTTTCATGCGGCATTCTGAAATGCGTTCGAACGGGGTAAACAACATGACACATACGTGAACGGATGACTAGATGACACCTAATAAATAAAAACAGGCTAAAAGGCGCGGCCAAGCATCGTGGTAAAGGAATTTAACCTCTCAAAATAGAGGACCTTTAATCACACTTACTAAGTCCATGCGCAAACAACACAATACATGTAAAAAATGTGAACACAATGATATCAGACTTCATGTATTCGATTGAACATATCTCACATCCAATCGAATATACATCATCTGGCGCGGCAAAGCATCGTGGTAAAGGATTTTAACCTCTCAAAATAGAGGACCTTTAATCGCACTTACTAAGCCCATGCGCTTTATCTCACAATGCATATAAGAAATAAAAGAAACAATATCGGACTTCGTATACCCGATTGAACACATCTTACATTCAACCGAATATACATCAATCGGCGTGGCAAAGCATCGTGGTAAAGGATTTTAACCTCTCAAAATAGAGGACCTTTAATCGCACTTACTAAGCCCATGCGCAAACAACACAATACATGTAAAAAATGTGAAGACAATGATATCGAACTTCATGTATCCGATTAAACATATCTCACATCCAATCGAATATACATCATCCAGCATGGCAAAGCATCGTGGTAAAGGATTTTAACCTCTCAAAATAGAGGACCTTTAATCGCACTTACTAAGCCCATGCGCTTTATCTCACAATGCATATAAGAAATAAAAGAAACAATATCGGACTTCGTATACCCGATTGAACACATCTTACATTCAACCGAATATACATCAACCGGCGCGGCAAATTATCGTGGTAAATGGTTTTAACCCCTCAAAATAGGGGACCTTTAATCCAACTTACTAAGCCCATGCGCTCGATGACATCATTACGCAAATTAATAACATGCAGAAATTAAATAACGAATAATAAACACATCAAAACAACATAAAATTAAATATGCGCCGTTTACTCAAGTGGTACGTGGAGTTGTATCCCGAGTACAGATCATACTACCATCCATTCGGAATCGACTATGAAATTTATGTCCGGGTTTCCATCCTATATACCACAAGAGGCGACATATTTTGCATTCATTTAAGGGCCACAATCATGCACTAATAAACGACTCTCAAGCGACAAAGATGAATAAAACAATAAAAAAAAGATAGATGGAAATAATATGAAAAGTACCATCAGGTTTAACCTTTAATGTCGACTCTCGGAAGTACGGTGTACAGTCATCGAAAAAGGGGGGAAATGCTCCGCAACTCCTCCGGTTCACAGGTTCATGCCTTTCCTCCCTGTTCCACTGCTCAAGCCACTATTTTGACTCCGATTCGTTGTTGTTTCGACTCTGATTCGCTGCTGTATTGCTATTGTATTTCTGCTGTATTTTGGTCACTGTTTTTGGTGTTTTAGGCTACTATTTTTGGGTGTTTCTAAAGGCTTTAAGTGTAGTTTTTTTGTTGTTGTTTTAGGGATTAAAAGTGCAGTTTTCTAGTTACTGGTCTAGGTAATTTAGGGGCTGTTGGTGGATGGTGTTTAGGGTTGTGATTTCGGTAATGAAAGGGTGTTTTGGGGCTGTGATTTTTCTCGTATATGGCGTGAATTGAGAGAGCTTTTGTTTACTGTGTGTGCGTAAGTTGGCTAGGGATGCGTGATGGGAGCAGGGCGGGTGTGGTGTGCTTACATGAAGAGTGATTTGTGGAAGGGCTTAAGTGCGTTGATTGTGAGCGTGGCGTGAAGGCAGGCTTTTTGTCTAAGTACGTGAGGCAAAAGGCAAAGTTATTTTATTCTCGGCAGTTGGCTATGTGCGTGTGATGTATGGTTTCTTTTCTTTGTTGTGTTTTTCCGTGTGAGAGAGAGATGCAAGGGTTGGGAGAGGCTTGTTTTTTATAGGCAAAGGGGGTAGGGCTACTTCATGCTTCACAAGGAAAGAGATTTGGCATTAAGGGGGATTTGATTTGTGTCAAACAAGGAAATTCTAAGATTGAGGGGGGACAAAATTAGTTCAATTAGGAAGTCAATATATTTAATTTGTTTGGATTAGGCATAATATTTGTTTAGTTTGGTATATAATATTTGTTGATTGATTTTAATTAGGCATGATTTTATTTGATATTGTTTTAATTTGGTATGTGATTTAATTAATATTTTATTTAATTCTCTATGTGTGTAAATATGTGTTTTATTAATTGGGATGTGTTTTATGGGCTTTGGTGGGCTAATTGGCCTTGGGCGTGAGGCTAGCAGCAAAACCAGAAAAACCGACGCCGTTCGAACGCTGATTCGAATGCCACACGAACGCCCGTAATCTATTTGATGTTCGAATGTGGTCACGAACGCATCACGAATGAAAATAGTGAACTTGTGAAATGAATCTGATGACATGCTCGCTCTGAATTTCCCTTCCAACGTCCGTTTCCCGCGACTTTCTTGACTTAAAAGGTAGCATATCCAAATGAGACTCATCATAGGGACTTTTTAAAATGCAGTGCCTACAGTCGCGACGCGCAAGCCCTTGGCGTCGCGACGCCTAACAGGCGCCGAACAGTGCTAACGTGCGCCGGGTCCATAAATCAGAATCTGATAAAATTTTACTTTGCTAACGTGCGCCGTGCCTCATGTCACCATCACAGCCGATCTGCTAACGTGCGATGTGCCACGTGTCATCATCCTACGGTGCCGACAGTCGCCATCGCCATGTGTCGCCATGTGTCACTCCACCTGTCAGCCACGTCATCATCCACATCACCGGTTGACCGAGTCAAACTGCCACGTCATTGCCATGTCATCATCAACCAATCAAAGCGTGCCACGTGTTGTAATTCTATGGTGCCGAAAGTCATTTTTCCATGTGTTGCCACCTCAGCATCAATTATTGACCAACTTATCTATATCTGACACGTGGCGGATAAGAATCTGAGCCGACCAATCAAAAGCCGCCACGTGTCATAATAATTGAGCCCCATCCACCTTGCCACGTGTCACCTTATCACCTTATCCAGAATCTGCAACCGACGAACCAGAGCGTGCCACGTCGACAGACGGGCGTAGCTACGCTGGCTTGGTGTCGCAACGCCCGACCCTTACTGACGCCTATAAATTCAGCGCGATTTCAGAATTCAAAGCATGTCTTCCTTGAGTTTTGTAAGGACTCTAAGGATTGCATCTTGAGTGTTTTAGTTTTTGTAATTTCAATTTAGCATTTTTTTTAGTATTTTTAATTATGCACTTTTACTTTTTGTAATAAAATTTTATTTAATTTTTTTTTACTTTATGTTTTGTAGTTAATTTACTGCTGTGGTAAAAGATGAAACATTTAATATAATTATCTAGGTAAATCTCACTTAATTATAATTTATAAATTATAATTTAACCAGATTAATTAATGGCAGACTTTATTACTGCCTATATGGTCGGTCTAAATATAAATTACTTTACCGCCTATATGGCTGGTCTTTATCTGACAGATAATTACCGCCTATATGGCTGGTGTAATTGGACTAAATGGATTACCGCCTATATGGCTGGTTTTAAATGTTTAATATTATTAATTCCTGAGAAAGCAGAACATAAAATAATTTATATATTATAATAAGTGAGATTCCTAGATAAGAAATATTAAATGTAGATCATCTAACCCCAGCATTTTAATTTATTCTAGAGAAGTGATGAAACACAATATTACTAGGCTTAATAATTGATTTAATTATTTATTGGGTAATTCTTTTGTTTGTTTATTGAGTTTTAAGCTTAATGCTTCTTGTTAATTGGCCATTAATAAGATTGATTTGGTAAACTTAAAATGAACTAGACATAGGGATTTTAAGTTTCAGCCTTAGATTCAATAGCCAATGATCTTCCTTGAGGATATATAACCCTTTAATAGATTTCCTTACATGATAGACATATACCTGTTGGGCGGGGGTATCCATAATTGGAACTTGATCTTAATGAATCCAGGTTATTTGGTTGACATAGACATATGGTTAAATTGGGTTATACTGAGTATTTGCGTCTGACCATCGACAGAGGCTTTTGCATATTTTCGTGTTCCAAGTTAGCAAACTTTTTTATTACACATAGATAAGAGAATCAATTCATCTTTATAATAATATTGTGTGGAGTCACGACCCTAGATCTTTGAGTCTTTTCTTTTATTTTCCTTAGTATTTTCTTTTGAGTCTGTTTTTATTTTATTTTGCAAAACCACATTCAACCAACCAAAAGCAAACAATTCCCTTCTTCATATAATTAGATACTTGTAAAATAATAGTATCAATAATTAGTAAAAATAGTAGGAATTAACTCCTCGTGGGATCGATATTTTTATACTACTTGAACGATACATGCACATGCGTTATACGTGTGTGTTTACGCCATCAAGTTTTTGGCGCCGTTGCCGGGGACTTATTTTTCTTGAGTTATTAATTTTGAAGCTATCTAATTTACTTGTATCTAATTTTCTTTATTTTTTTTTTGTAATTTTTATTTCTTTCTTTTGTTTTCATGTGATTGAAAAATGGAACATTATTGGGAGATTGAGAGATCACGAGCTTTACAAATAAGATACACCCCAAATCTGGGAGCAACAGTCCGGTTTTCTGAGGCCTGTTGTCCAGCCCAACAATTATCACTGGATGCCAGAACCAAGCAATACCACATTTGCTCAACAAGACGCAATGGGAAGATGTGACATATGTAATGGTAACCACCCTAGAGATTATTGCGAATACAACTACCATCCAGGGTGGTAGAGCTATCAAGATCTTTCATGGTATGACGAGCCATCACATTTCACATAACCACATTTTCCATTTTATCCACCACCCACCTACAATGATCTTCGTCAACAATCAGAACAATCAGAAGAAGATCAGATGATTGACATGCTCAAAGATTTGTTCAAGAAACGAGATGAAAAGATGGATACAATGCTTGAAACATTCCAGAATCAACTCGAAAGTATTCAGAGACAATCAGAATATATTCAGAGGATGACAGATCAAGTGAGACAATTAACAGAAAACCTGAGCTATATACCTCAAGGACCATTTTCAGATGACACTGATGAAGCCTTCGATTACCAATCATTTCACAATGACACTTCAACAGAGGAGGAGGATAGCAGTATCAACAGCCAGAGGTATCAGTTCAGGAGCCCAAACCAGTGAAGTCTCTATTTGACTAATATTATTCAGATTCTGACGATGATGAAGTTGAGCTGTTAGTACCAATTGCACCAACAATGGAGGATCAAACTTTCAATCCTTAAAATGAAGATCTTGGAGCCTGCTTTACCTTGATGTTTGATGAAGATCTACCTGAACCATCCATTCCAGTCGTATCAGATGATGAAGACCTAATGTCAGAAACATCTTTACATCCTCAGGTTGACACTTATGGAGCATGTTTTTCACAGATGACAGATGAAGAACTGAACGAGGAAATTTTAAAATTCATCTGTGAAGAAAAGGTGGAGCAAGAAACAGAGCAAATGGAGGAGCAAATGTCTGAACTTATTGAAGATCCAGACCATTCAGACAAAACATAACTGTTTTGGGGAGTACAATTTAAAGATATCAACCATAAGTTTGACAGAATGGAACTTCCATTCCAAGTCAAGCACCATACGGGACCTCCTGATTTTAATTCTTTCATTTCAAGAACCACTGGAGCAACAAAGATCAAAAAGGTGGCACAAACACGAAAAATGACAAAATTATTTTTGCCACTTTACTGTTGGAAGAGACCCTTCAAATGCAACGCTCACGGGATTGTCTTTGATCGGACATCCAAAACGACATTGAAACCTCATTGACAGATGGATTTCAGTCACGTCTGGCTGATGACGAAAAATTTAGCGCTAGCAGGGAGGCAACCCATGCAATAATTTTAATTATTTATTGTTTTGTGTGTACATGCTGTAGAATTATTTTTTATTTTGTGTTATTTTTGCAGGAAAAATTAAAAAACAGAATTTTTCAGGACAAAGCAAGCGAGTGCAAGCGGGATTTTCACAAAATAAAAATTTTGACAAAATCACGAAGATATAAAGTCAATCCAGTAGAGACGACCGAGTAAGGAGTCAGCTCTCGAGACGCGTCCCAGTGGATTTATCCGTCGAAAGACTTGGTTTTGCCAAAAAAAAATCAAAAATCATGCGTCGCGACGCGAAAACCATGCGCGTCGCGACACAGTGCCTAAACTAGCAGCCACCACACACAGATCTCACTCCTCTTTCAACATTTCACCATTTTCTCTCAACACCACTACCGAACTACCCACACCGAGACCCATGGCTGAGCTTCCAACCTTCGGCCAAGATTCACGATCAAATAGAAGCCACGCACGAGCCGCACCAACATCACCAAGATCCAGCACCCTCACTGAGATCAAGCCAAAACCGAACAACCTAGCCAAACACCAACAGCCACCGAACCACTTGCCGCGCCACTCACCGAGCCACTACCTTGCCCAGAAACCGAGCCGTGTCAAGCCACAATCACCAAAAGATCCACCAGCCATATCCACCGAGACACCACTAACCGAGAGCCCAAAACCAAGCCGCGAACCCACCCTTGCCGAGACTGAATCAGAAGCCTGAACCAGTGACTAAAACACCAACAACCAAGAACCAACAGAGGCACCCACTGCCGAGCCCAAAACCGAAGAAGCACAAGTCCGAATTTTAAATTATTAACATTGAAAATTGGAGGAAAATTTGGTAATTTGTGTGGTATTGGGAGTGTTGGAATCGATTGATTGGACTTTGGAAGTGTTGAAATTGATTGAATTCGTAGATTTTGGGGGCGAAGGTTGTTGTGTGGTGATAGTTTTAGGGTGAATTTTGGGGAAATTTTGAGTTTTTAGAGGTGATTCTGCCGAAATTTTTACTAAAAAATGGTCAAATAGCGATCGTGGTAAGAAGCGTAAGTTGGACATAGATCTTAATCGATAATTTTTCCTGAAAAATTTCAGCTAACCAGGTATTATCTTCTAAACTCTTCTTCCATTGTTTAAGACATGGGGACAATGTCTTATTTAGGTTTGGGGGAGGAAATTAGTTGATTAGTATCTTCTTTTTAGTTGTGTGTTGTTTTTATTTCTAGTTCAAAATTATTCGAAAAATACAAAAAAAAAACTGAAATTTTTTCATAAATTACAAAAATATTTTGTGTTTTTGTGTTTTATTTTAACTAAAAATGTGAAATTGGTAAGAGATAGCTGAGTAAGGAGTTTACACTCCTGAGACGTATCTCAAACCTATTTCGGAACAAGTTAATTTTTTTTTATTTCATTTTGAATTATTTAATTTGTAAATTCTCAATAAATCTGACTAAAATGGATCTTCATATGCTCAGTTGGCAGGTATTATCAACATGCATAGTAACATACGGACATGAACTGTAATTGAAAAGTTTGTAATATTCAGTGCTCTAGTTTAATTGGAGGAAGCATCTCAAAAAGCAATGGAGTAAAAAAAAGTCTGAGATCCGAGTTATTAAGTTTGTAAGGGTGTTTTAACACCTAGTGCCCTAAAGCCAACTGGTTTGGGAGTCACTGGCCCAAAGCTCGCTACATGGATCAAAGATGCTGCAAAAATATATATATTTGAAGTCTGGGTAATTAAGTCCGTAGAGGTGTCTTAACACCTGGTGCCCTAAAGCCAACTAGTTTGGGAGCCACAGACCCAACACTCGCTACATAGACAGAAGATATTATATATAAATAAAAGATAAAATAAAAAATCATAGAAAAAACAAAAAAATCAGACAAATTATTCCATTGCTACAAAAAGGTGTGAATTCTGATAAAACTTTAGGACAAAAATATTACTCTCTTATCAACTGCACTTATGACTGTTGTGGGCAAAATGAGTTGATTAATATTTTG